>OY804597.1:18664392-19135392 GCA_963680895.1 Fragum sueziense
ATCTTAAATAGAAAAGCCCATAAAGACAATTTAGACCACAATATATCTAGATAAATCAATATTTGAGTGCAACTCTAATCATTTGGTCTGGCTTAGAACCAAGTATTTAAGGTAGTCTACCCCTAATGAGATTCGCGAGACCTTCGGAATTATTCGGGCGACGTCGAAAACATTCGGGCGGTGGAAATTTCCACCGCCGAATGTTTACGACCGCGCTCGAATAACTACGCAGTCTTCCTCGCCATTCAGACCAGTTCTGAGGGTCAGTGGAAACCCATTCCTAGTTTTCTTCTGTCATCTTGCACCACTTCTTCCCAGATTTTCTTTGGTCTCCCTGAACTTTTCTGTGCAGCCACATCCACAGTGTGTACCCGAGATATCCAACCTTAGGTGTATTTCAGTCGTTTGTCTAGAACATTAGATATTTTGTTTGGCAATGAATACCTTGCAGGCATAATTATATCTACTTGTATTTTAGAAACATTATGTAATCCTTTCCAAAACATGACCTGGTTTCCCCAGTAGGAAATGCTTCAGAAAAAATGGAACAATAGAAGAAAAGTGTAATGGATAACATTTCTTCTTTTGCCTCAATATTTCTGTGCAATTTTTACACATACCATATCTTTATCAATAATTATTAATGCTGTCAAACGTCTATATAACAGATTTTAAATTGGATCAGTCAAAAAAAAAACTTTACCGTTTTGGAAAGGGTTTAAGACTTTTAGCGAAAATGAGGTTATATAACTCATACTGTGCTTGTCAAACATGTTTACTGTAGTCGTTCTGCCTAGAACATTTTCTGTTAAGTAATGGATACATTGAAGTTATACTTTGATCTCCCAAAATGAAACAAGACCTGGTTTTAGTTTTGACGTCTCAAAAATGAAAAGCCGAAGAAAGCATTGAGGCAAAAGAAGAAAATGCTGATACCGGTAATCAGCATTTCCTCCTTTTCCGTCGATATTTAGGATGCTGTTGTGTGCAAATCTTTCTTTATCAACATGAAATAGCTATTAGAGGACCTAATGGATCTTGATCAGACTGTGCGTATGTACAGTCTGATTTGCATCCATATTTGTATCAAATTACAAGTTGATCCATTTTCCACATCCAGGTTGATATATAATTTTGTCTGTGGAAGTGTTTGCAGGTAGAAAATTATTTCTCAGACAACAAGTGGTTTTCGATTGGCGTTTCTCACGTAACGTGTTAGCGATTATGATCAAATTAAACAACTTACCACACACTATCAGGTTTATGGTTTTTCTGGCAAAGAAAGATTGGAAAGAAAGAAGCGTTCAAAACCAGTTCTTTCCTTCGTACTTTTAAACGAAAATCTCGTAACTGCAGCTTGTTTTAAGCTGCAGTTACGAGGTTTTCGTCGAAATGCGACGACTTTGTCTTTATTCTACCCTATATAAGATGCCAGCTATTTCGCACTACTATATAGTATTTCATTTTTACTTTTTGTTACTTCACATTTCAGTCTTCAGCCAATTTTGCCATCTTGAAAAGGTTTACTAATGTTGTCCTAATTAAATCTAATTTCCAACTATGTAGACCTTTCCCCAAAAAAAACCTGGTTTGACGTTCCTAACCATTTTTTAAAGCACTGCAAGAAAGAAGAAACGCTTATCACCAGCATTTTTTTTTCATTTTCTTTCAGTACTTTTTCCATAAATATCATAATATTGTCAAAATGCTACCAGTGCCTTTTTTCCAGATCCTGTCTCATTCTCTGAAAACATATCAAAGGCATAGATTTGTATTCCCATTACTTAAATAATGTCTGTCTCTCTTTCTGTCTGTTTGTCGGTCCCACTGTCTCTGCCAATGTATTTTTCACCGCCTGTTTCACCGATTGATTTTAATTCTTCGTTTGGTAGTCTTGTTTGACTTTGATAAGTTCAATTATTGTACTGTAACCCTTTCTCAAGGTGGGATACTTTTTTTAATTGAAAGCTGAGCATTGCAGACGAAAAGTGGAAGTTGATATATTAAAGACAATAAAGCACAGAGAATATCTAGGCTTTTGATAGGCATTTTTGTCTAAATGTTTTCCCAACCGTTTTCTATCAAAGACGTCACAATCGTGTCTTGATTGAAAAACATGTTCAGCTATATAGAATGCAAAGGGAATTCTATAGATAGGAAGGTCATAGCAATATCTCCTATGGCTAATGCCCCACTTATAAACAATGCATGAAGTACAGGTTTATCAATCAGGGCCTCCTGCCTAATCTGGGTTAACACTTTACCAAACAATGTATCGTCGTTTTTCTCCAAAACCCTCGTAACTGCAGCTTGTTTAAAGCTGCAGTTACAGGGTTTTCGAAAAAAAAAAAAAAAAAAAAAACCCAGACAATATGGTGTTGGCATCCCTATCGAAGAAAACGTTTGGAAAATTTAGAGAAGTAAAGAAATTGTTGATGACCGAAGTGTGTGTTGGTGCATCAATTGATCTGCAAGAATTGAATAGCGCTCTCACTTCTGCGATAACCAATTACCAGACGGCAAAGTTCTGGACTGGTTCAATTTGAAAGCTATTGCAGACGACCTGATTGATTTTGAAAAAAAATATTCGATTTGGGTTCAAAATAGTCCAGAAAACCGTTAGGCCAATGAAGAAATTACTGGTGATCAGCATTTCTTTTATAGCATCAATTCTTTTCGTATGCATTTTGTTCTTTTTTTTCCCATGAACGTCAAAACCAGGCATTGTTTTGGAAATGGCAAATGGTTGACCAAATGCTTTTACCTCCCCAAATGACGTTCGATTAGTTAGATTGTCACACTGGGCAAAACTTTTGTCAAATGAAAAGCCTTGGAGCCTATCATACCAAGAACCTTTGATCACATATCGTCTGCAAATTTGACATGACTAACGTTTTGCATTATGGAACACGATTAAGGGAGTCCACCCCTGATGAGATTAACGCGATGTCGAAATCATTTTGGCTACGTTGTTATAACATTCGTGCAACGAATGTAAACGAAGTTTCACGATGAATTCCGATGTTGCGTCAAGTCTTCTTCACTCCACACAAGATGATGGCATTGAAAAAACATTGTGGAAAATAAAAAAAATCCTCGTGACAAGCAATTTCTTCATTTACCACAATATTTTAAACCCAGAAAGACAAAAAATGTTGAATTTCATTCACTTGATATTTTCGTCTGCAACATCTTTGAATTTGGACGAGACTAAAATTTTGCCGTTTGGGAAAGGGTTAACGCATTTCCATCTGACAAAATCAACCACTTGCCTATTGAGAAAAAAGTTTCAGGCGACAGATGAAAGTGAAATAAAATGAATCCTACAATTTATAGCTTAGAAATCTTCTCTGGAAAGGAAGAACATGCTGACTATAAGCATTTTCTTTTTGTCGACTAGCTAGGGCTTCGCAGATGATATTCGTCATGTGCGTGGAAAGGGTTAACTTAAATTAACCCGATAAGCTGACGACAAAATAGGGGCTATCTTATACAAATTCAAAATATTTGCTATTGATAAGATAAAACTGAGTTCGTGTGATGGATACGACTGTGAAACAGTGGCCTTTGATAACATTTTAGGGACTTCCAACCCTCAATGACAAAATTTACAATGTTTCCAAATATAGTAATTTTCTTTACTTTATGGAATACTTCAGCCGTTATAAATAATAATTTATTACAGTTTTTATCTTAAACAACTATAGTATGTTTTTATTTAAATATGAAGCGAATTTCTTTCCTGACAAACATTTCGATAGATAAAATCGTATTGAGGGCGTCCACAATGAACGCTGTATGCGTAAAATACCTTAAATACAGCTTATTCAAACAGTAATTACTACGTTTTTTTCTAAGTAAACTACGTTATGAGTTAAAGGGACATTTCATCCCAATTTCAATTTTTTAAAGTATGTCTTGATTCCAAGATTGGTTATTCTAATGAGTATAAATACTATTAGTTTTTTGAAGTTGTTACCGATAAGCGAGAAACATGCATTTAAAGTTGAGACATAATCGATAAATTGCATATAAATCTGAACTTTTGTCCACAACAATTTGTTCAATTTTAACACAAAAATATTAATTTCTCCTAGACGGCGCAATATTTTGGTTTGAAATTTTCAGAATTTTCATAAGGAAATATGCTCTTTCAGATAAAAATAAAAGTAAAATTTATGACAAAAAATTCTGAAATGTCACTTTAAAGATGTATTGCATGTTACATAAATGTAAAGACAGATCCGTTTGCAATACAAAACAACCCTTTTTAAATGCATTTGAACTTCTGCAACTGCTGTGGACAACAACTGTGCAGGGGTTTGATATAGGGACATTTGTAAAATAGGGAACTATTTTATCCAGTTATCCGTGACGTAATTTCGGACAAACAGTATTATTTCCTATGTGCTGTTATAAAGTCTCGTAACTACGGCTTGAATCAAGTCGTAGTTACGAGACTTTACTACAACCAGGGCCATTTATCAATATAATATATGGATGCACCCAGTCTACTTTTAGCACAGAATTCATTGCTATTCCGACCACCAAGGATCTAGATCAGCCTGATCATTCAGGTGGCCGAATCAGGTCCCATATCGATCTCGTACAACTTCATTTCTAACTGCATGAACTGTACGTAGGACTGCATAATGGAACCTGATCAGACGGAATTTAGACACTGGATGGTCTGGATTCATGTTGCATTTTGATGACACAACAACCCTTTTCCCATCTTTCAGATAGTTATTGTTTTGTCTTTGGTTTGCAACAGCTGCAGAAAAACAAAAGCATTGGAAAGTGTTTATTTATTTACAGATTTGATCAAATATACATTATGTAATTTACAAAGCACAACATCTTGACAGCGTGCAAATTTTTTTACACGCAGTGAAGAATTACGTGACACAACAATTTCAGAAATCGAGACGAGACGAGCCTTTCATAAAATGCGTGTCTTGAACTTTTTCGCCCGACATGACATAAATATATGACGAAAACGAGTTGTTGTATAAGTTCATGTCATTTTTCACAGATGATATGGCGTTTCTAATTAATTAACCCTTTCCCAAACGACAATATTTTAGGGTGATCCACTTCAAAAACGGCCACAAATGACAACATAGATGTTATTAAAGATAAGATTTGTGTAAAATATGGCACAGAAAATATTGAGACAAAAGGAGAAACTGCTGGTTATCAGCAGTTTCTTCTTTTTTTCAATGTTTTCCCAAGCCTATTCTATTGAGGACGTCCAAACCAGGTCTTGTTTGGGAAAGGGTTAAAACTTTCCCAAATCAGACATGGTCTTTAGTGCATGAACAGGAAAGGTTTGGGAAAACTTTGGGACAAGAGAAGAATATGCTGATAATCAGCATTTGCTCCTTTTGTCTAAATATTTTCTGTACTATAAAAGAACGTCTTGTCATTGGCAACATCCTTTTTGCTGTCTGCAACAGCTTTCAAACTGGTGTTCGCTAAATTAGTTCATTGTTGGAAAGGATTGTTTCTTTTCCCAACGACAAATTTCTGTGCTGGTCCAAAACCAACGATTGTTCATTTGTAAAAAATAAGGTGGGAAATGTGTACGTCATTGCATAGAAAAATATTGACAGAAAGGGACAAATTGCCGGTTATCTTTTCTCTAGATGTTAAAAGTTTTCTAAGCTTTTCTCTGATAGGTATTACATCAAACCAGGTTTTATTTGCAAACTAATTCTTATGATTATTTTAAGAGTTATTATGTGTTATTATGTGTATCTGGCTGTCATGGAAATTATTTGATGCTTTCCAGCATGGGCGGATCTAGAGGGGGCGGACCCCCCTCCCCTGGCAATGGCCGATAATTAATTTTTTACTATATAAATTTAGTGTAACGTTACAACTTTTGTACATTTTAAGTCATAATTTGGTCTTGGACCCCCCCCCCCCCCCCCTGGAAAAAAATCTTGGACTTGGACCCCCACCCCCCGGGGAATAATCCTGGACCCGCCCTTGTCCAGTACTTACCTTTATCTAATAATTTTCGTATCAGATAGTTTACACTATGATCAGACCGTAGAAAACAACATGTCGATCTTCTTATGCATTCAGCGAAAGAAACTTGCAATTATTGCCCATGCAATTATTGCCCAGTCACACATAGGTAGGGGTATAAATATAATATAATGACTTTTGAAACTGTAGCATTTCCTTTATATTTCATCAAAATTCTCATGGAGACGATTCCAATGAATGCCCACAACATAGGGTTTGTATTTGAAACAACACTCGTATCTGTTCCACTGCTTTTAGTATTTTAGATAACCATGACTCCAGATCATTATGCTTTAAATACAGTCTGAACCATGATGCGCTTTCACAGTTGATACAGGTTATAAAGCCAGGATCTGGAAAAAACGTCCCTTATAGCATTTAAGAATAAAATGGTTCCAGGTCAGCCTGCGTATTCACGCAGTCTGACCAGTAACCATGTTGTTCCCCAAAAGCTTCCTCGTGGTCTGTAGCAACCATTTGACAGTAACATGGATGGTGGCTAGACTGCATCAAAAGCCTTACAGGACATTTCTCCAGATCCTGGCTCATATACTAGTATAATATCATGGATCCAGATCAGACTGTGTGCATACGCAGTCTGATCTGGATCCATGATTTCCTAAAAAGTAACAAGGGCTTTTTTCCTATATCCCAGCTCATAATTATTGTGTATATCATATTGCTAAATCAAGCATTGAAAATGCCTTCTAGGTAATGGGTATTTTGAGACAAAATAAGTTATCAAAAATCTCCTATGTAAATCAAAGTGCTGTCAGCACTGTAAATTGGGCATCACTGACAAATTGATATTGTGTCAAAAGGACAATATGCTGATTTGCAAAATTGCCCCATTCTCTATTCGATGTTTTTTTAAGCATTTTCTATGAAGCGAGTAAAAAGGCGTCATCGTTTGGAAAATGTTTAATTAATGTGTAGGCAAACATGCATAGGTGATAAAAAAGTTGAATGTACACTCTAGAGGTGAATCCAAAATGTGAGGCTGTTTGGGAAAAGGAAAATGTTACATTTTACCGGATTTTACATTAAATCAACATGTTGAATTATTCTTATTCTTAGCTAATCAGAATAATACCAAGTACGGACCCATTGTAGAGGCTTAGCCTAACTGATCTCTGATCTGCAAACATATTTCGATTAAATAGAATGCACTTGTTCATTGGTTCAAATGATCAGTCTAAGAACAGTATACGTGGTAAAAATGTTAAAATTCTAGAAAACGGCAAATTTAAGACGATGATTTTACTTTGATCAACATATTTTAAAATCAGTGTCTATACTCTATAGCCTCGAATCATTCGTCTTTTTCCAAACAAGACATTGTTATGAAGCAAATAATATGAAACATACAAAGATAAACGGAATTTTCTCCTTTGTCCCAATGTTTTCTGTGCTTCATTGTACATGACATGATTTCATCTTTATTGTCACCCCTTTTGTCGTCTGCAACTCTTTCTAATTTGAACCACTCTAAGATACTGTCGTTTGGAAGAGCCTTTAACACAAGAGATGAAAAAACAATAAAGATAAAGTGAATGCAGAATAAATCCTTAACCCATTATCAGTCGCCAATTTCAAGCAAATAAATCGTTACATTGTTTGGTCTTTCTAAGAAGAAAATATTGTGGGAAATGAAGAACTTGCTTGTTACAACCATTTCTTTATTCTCTACCATGTTTTCAAAATGCATATATTCCATGGGAACCTAAAGGCGTTAGAATATAGAAATGGAAAAAGCGCACACATTGTGTTCATAATGAATGGGCTGAGGGTATGAATACACACACAGTAGCAGGGTCAAGCAGTGACCCAGTTAAACACCTGGCAATGCTTTCACTGGTAAATGACCGTTGAAAAATCAGAGCAGTAATATTGTAACTACATGGAATTTATCTGAGAGTTAAACTATTTTGCTTTCAAGCTCCTTTACTCAACCGAAAAGATTGTAAAAACGCTGAAAATACTAATAGGAATCTAATTTAAGCGAAAATTTCATCAAATGCAATTTTAACCCCCTCCTTATTTGTCGCAGAAGTGAAAAAGATGAAAAACTTTGAAGATAGTGACTGAGAAAGGGTGTTTCTGCGGTGTTTGAAATGACATTGTTTGGCTTGAACACATGGCTCAGCGGATAAGAGAAAAAACGTAGTGTCTGGAGCGACGTCTGGAGTGAAAAACTGGTTTTAATAGATTGGGATATGCTCAATATAAAAAAACTTTTTAACCCTTTCTTGTACAACCCATACTTTTGATGTCATTAACAAAGAGATAACGGTTTAAGCAAAAACATAAGTTATTTCGTCTCTGTGAAATGAGATCGGTTTAAACTTGTTCGGAAAGCGCAAACATTTTTCGAAACTGCCAAATTTGAACAGATTTTAGCGAAAAGCTGTTGTAGACTAGAGATGATGTCAAAATGATAGATGTTAAAAGAACAAACTGTGTATGTTATAGAAAATGAAAAGAGGATAAATGCTGATCATTCGTATTTTTTTTCTTTTCTATATGTTACTTCACTTGTGTTTTCCCAAACAATTTCTATATATCTAAACCAAGTTCTTTGAGAACGGGCTATTAATCGACAGGTTCTGTATAAATATCTCTTCTATGAAAAGTTCTCTGTGGAAATCGAAGTGATGGGGGCAAGATGGTAATTAACTGTTTTAAGTTGATCTTTGTTCGCTAGATAATAAGACCTTATAGACAAGGGTGATAGATATTGTCTAATGAAATTAAGCCGGGATCTCAAAAAGGGATATTTATAGCATTTGATCTCAAAATAGGTCCGGATCAGTCTGTGCATACGCACAGTCTGACTAGGATCCATGTTGTTCGCTAATAGATTCTCTGTTACTTAAAGCAACCGTAACTCTTTATCAATCGGCAAAGGATAGGGATATGGTCCAATTTGAAAGTTGCACCAAACGACAACTTCGTCACAAGATATGAGTTGATGTGAAAAGGGTTTGTATAAAATAAAGCTCAGAAAATATTGAGGTAAAAGGCGAAAATGCGGGTTACCGACATTTTTTCTTTTGTTTCAATATTTACCCACGCCATTCCTAGTATGGACGTCAAAAAAGATTTAGATTTTGTTAGGAAAGGTTTTTAAAAGCAGCTGGTTGATAGAAGCAGGGACAATGGAAAGATTACACAAGTTTAGGTGCAAAGTGGTACATGCAGTATCAGATGCCATGTAGAGGCCCCAGATCAGCCACTCAATTACTTTTCAATGTCGCGCACTAGCACGGAATAATAGGACGTATCGTATATCGTAATTATTAACCATTTTCCAAATATCAAAATCTTTGACTGGTTTAATTCTAAAACTGCCGCAGAACATCGAAGTGAAAAGTTCCTATCCTAGTGAGACTGTGTGGAATGAACATCACTGGCGTAGCTAGCCGAAAATAAAGTGTACGCCAAAGGTATGCCTAATGTAGTTTGTTGGCGGGCTCCATATTACTGGAGGTGGGTCTTGCAGGTATCTCCTAGAATTTTTGTGTGCTTATGAAATACATACCAAATGTCCACCCGGAGCCACGAATGACCATGGTCATTCGTGGCTCCGGGCGGTTATTTAGTATGTATTTTAACGGTGATTCATGTGTTTCAAGGGAAACTAAAACAATTGAGCCGGGATCTGGAAAAACGTCCCTTATAGCATTTTTAAAAATTAAGTTTCAAGATCGGCCTGTTGTCAAATAAAGTCCAATATGCATCTATGCTGCTCTCTTTAAGTTACTACATGTCACGAAGAAGCTATTGGAGAACAATATGGAGCCTGGTCAGACTGTGCGTATGCACAGGCTGATCTGGATCTATGTTGGGCTCAAAAGCCTTAAGGGACGTTTTTTCCAGATCCTGGCTCAATTATCCACATTTTTTAAAAAAAAATGCGATGTGTACGCAATTACATTTTTGCGTACGGGTTGCTACGCTTATGAACAGGCTGATTAGGATCGATAGGCCTTCTTTCGAGACACATCCTAGACGGTCCGTTTCAGCGTGACGAGTCAGAATTATAAATTTCTCACCCAATGTCAATATGTTCAGCTGGTCAGGTTTATCGGTATCAACACTATTAATGGGTCGTTTTTACGAACCCTCGCAATCACATCTGAAATATTAATCCTAATCTTATAAACAACAACAACAACAACAACAACAACAACAACAACACCAACAACAACAACAACAACGGAATTTAACTTGTGGCCTGTATTATTGTAAAAAAACCCGATCATCTTTTAGCTGCACGTAGCGTTTCATTATTTACAAGCGTTATAATTATCAGAATTGGTCAATGTTGCCCGTGTGCTCAAGTGTGCCGTCTGACCAGGGTCAACGTTATTCGTATATCGTTGTGCACGTCCCCTTACGTCATTTAGGTATAAAAGCATCAAAATTATACATGACTGTATTACACAATATAAAATATATCTGACTCGACGCCTTTAGATATGCTTAGATGTGCAGACTGATCCTATCATGCCCCAGGCGTAGCTAGCCGAAAATAAAGTGTACGCAAAACGCATGCCTAATGTATCAGGAAAGGTTTGATGGTGGGCTCCATACTGCTAGGATGGGTCTTGCGGGTGTCTCCCAGATTTTTTTTGAAAATTTAATGTAGATACTTATGAAATGCATACCAAATGCTCACCTGGAGCCACGAATGACCATGGTCATTCGTGGCTCCTGGTGGGTATTTGGTATGCATTTTAATGGCGATTCGGGTGTTTATTTTGGGTGTTAATTGCGTTTTTGCGTGCGGATTGCTACGCCTATACATGCCTATCGGATCAACACGATTCATATAATTATGTTAACCCCCGGCTACGTGACATCCGAGACACCGGCCAATATTTATAAAAGCTTATCGGAAATAGTCTACCATCCTTGCACTGCGCATCGAATGACGTTATTTACAAGCATCAAGTCTGATAGAGTAAATCGATAATAGGGAACGATTTTACCCGGTTAGCCGTGACGTAATTTCGGACAAATAATAGGCTAGTATTTTCGTTGACGGTGTTGTTATAAGATCTCATTACTACGGCTTGAATGTACAATGCACATGTATCTCTAACCCAACGGCTTTTGAAATGACCCACTGTGCAGGCTGCTAAGGGTCAGCAAAAACCCATGTCTCGTTGCGTGAATCTATCCCAAAGTAACATCAGAAAAGTCAGCCAATATTTATAAAAGCTTATTGGAAAAGGCGACCATCCTTGCGCTGCATGTCGCATTACATTATTTAGAAGCATCAAGACCCGACTGGCAGAGTCGTGATCGATTATTCCGTATGTTGTTTGACACAGTTCACTTTGTGCAACACGCGGAGGAGTCTAATAGCTTATTTCACTGTAACAGGTAGGGGCTTTTTTATTTGAACATTTTTCAAACAAGACCTGTTCATGCTGTTCGGACTCCCACTGGAAAAATATTTTTGAAAATATTGAAACAAAAGAAGAAAATGATGGTAGCCATCATTTTCTTTTTTTGCATCAATATTTTCTGTGATACATGTATATTATTACATATAGGCTATTCTTTGTTATAAGCTTTTCCCAATCAGCGAGATTTATGACTGTTCCGATTTAACCCTTTCCCAAACAAGACCTGGTTTTGACGTCCTTTATATAAAAGTATTGGGAAAACATTGAAACAAAAGAAGAAACTGCTGATGACCAGCAGTTTCTCCTTTTGTCTTGATATTTTCTGTGCCATATTTTACACAAATCATATCTTTAATAACATCCATTTTGTCATTTGTGGCAGTTTTTGAAGTGGATCACCCTAAAATTTTGTCGTTTGGTAATGGGTTAAAAGGAGCTGCAGCTGACAAATAAGTTACTTGATCCATTGGTAACTGGGTGATCGAGATTCATGTTGGTATAAAAAAAACCTTTTCACGGTAGGTAATCATATGAAACAACATGTTCGATATTACTTATTAATTCTGTTAATATATGGCTGATTTGAAAAGATTTGAAGCAGATAAGGTGGTGAAAACGCAAGGGATTTTCTGAATTAGAACGATCTAATAAAAATCAGCTGATAAAAAGTTATTGACGACCAACCAAAATTTTGGTTGGTCGTCAATAACTATTTTAACAGCTGGCTTTAAAAGATCTACCACATCCATCTGATCCCGGGCGCATTTCCATCTTCTCTGCATCACACCGAATTAAAGTGGTCTAGTGCTAGCAGAATTGTTGAAGATTTTCTGCAGTTATTGTGTCACGTGATTCCAAGCAGTGCTTTTCAAGATCGCGGCTAATTATATCGTCGCTTTTCAACGAAAACCTCGTAACTACAGCTTGAAAAGAAGCGATATTTCATCGAGATTTAATTGAACTTTGATCTTTTGACCACGTTTATTTCAATCTAGTATCGATCCACCATTCAAAAAAGTCACTGGACCAGTTAAGCAAATATCTAAACTTCACTGGTCACGCTCAAAAACGTCGTAAATACAGTTTAACCCTTTCCCAAACAAGACCTGGTTTTCACGTCCCTAATATAAAAGGCTTGGGAAAACAATTGAAACAAAAGAAGAAACTGCTGATAACCAGCAGTTTCTCCTTTTGTCTCAATATTTTCTGTGCCATATTTTACACAAATCAAATCTTTAATAACATCCATTTTGTCATTTGTGGGAGTTTTTGAAGTGGATCACCCTAAAATTTTGTCGTTTGGGAAAGGGTTAAATTGGCTGTAGGTACGTCAGTATGAACCTTACCGATGATATACATAATTATCTGATTTAACCCTTTCTGAAACAACAATTGCCTTTGACATCCTTTAAAAAAAATAAGGGTATTATTTGGAAAGGATTGAAACAAAAGAAAAAATTCTGATAAACATCACCATCGTTCTGGTCTGATTGGTCCTTTCAATGCGTGGCCGAATTCGGTGTGAAGAATGGAATGTGGAAAAAAAAACGTCAGAATTTTGTAAGTTGCAAGCTAGATCTAAGATATTTTTTCAAAAAAAAAAAAAAAAAAAAAAAAAAAAATCCGCTGATCAAAGAAAGTTGTCGACGGCCAAGTAAAATTCTTTCATGTCCTCAATAACTTTTTATATCAGATCTCTCAGATTCAACAAATGCCTGATATGACGTATTTTGACTATTTTCACCTTCTTTACTTCAACAATTTTTAAATTGGTCCCATATTATTAGAATTATTGAAAACTATCAAAAATGTGTCACGTGATTCCCCGCCGTAATCATGTTAACCCATTACCACACAGTGACTCCCAACAAGATAATAGCTTTGGAAAACATCGTGGAAAATGAAGAAATTGCCTGTGACATGCAATTTCTTCATTTCCCACAATGTTTTCTACGTAAAAAGACCCCCCCCCCCCCCAAAAAAAAAAAAAAAAAAAAAAAAAAAAAAAAAAAAAAAAATCAAAATTTCATTCATTTGGAATTGTCGTCTGCATCATCTTTGAATTTGATCTAGTTTAAAAATTTGCCGTTTGGTAATGGATTATTAACCTGTTTACAAACATGACATTTCTATGGGACTGTTTTTGTTTAATATTTAATGAAGGAACGACGAGTTTTAGCTCTATCCCCAAGTGATCTATACTTTTGACATATCCATTAACCCTTTCCGAAACGGCGTACATTTTGACAAGTGCAATTTTAAAGTTATTGCAAATGACAAAAAGATATTATTGGAATAAAGATTTATGTACGATATAGAACAGAAAATATGGAAGCTAAAGGAGAAAAATGCTGTTTGTTTTACCTTTACAAACAAACAGTTTTTACATATTCATGTGATACCGGTAACACGAAATAACAAACTAAATATCCAGGTAATATGCTGATAACCAGCTTTTTCTTCTTTTGTTGAATGTTTTCCAGAACATTTGTATTGAGGACGTCAAAAGCAAGTCTTGTTTGGGGAAGGGCTAATGAAGACAAGATTTTGATTAATAATTTATTCTTTTTAACCCTTTCATTGACATTGCCTTTGAGTTTTGACGTAACTTGGTGTTAAGGCTTTGTAAAATATCAAATTATTGTAAGAAAATGCTGATTACCAGCATGTTTTAGGCCTACTTCTTTCTCAATATTTCAAAGAGAATTGTTATTCTGATAGTCAGATTTGTTTTTGTCGTCTGCAACATCTTTTAATTTGGCCTGGTATTAAAATAATGTCATTGTGGAAAACGGTTTATTCGCTTGTTCGCCCACTTGCTTCATAATTTATGGAGACATCAAATGTCGCTGCTTTTCAACGAAAACCTCGTAACTGCGCCTTCAAACAAGCTGCAGTTACGAGGGTTTTTTTTTTGTTGAAATGCGACGAATTACGATTACTCGTATGAAATACTCTTTCACAAGCATGACATTCTTTGAAGTTCCTATCAGTAAAATGTAAAAGAAAACGTCGAGGAAAAAAGAAGCAAAATGCTAGTCACCAGTATTAAATTCTCTTTTCGAATTGTTTCTCTATAGCTATGCTAAGACACAAATTTTGATGTTTTTTAAACATTTATTTTGTCGACTATGTCATCGCTCAGTTTGGATCAATCTAAAATTTCGTGTCTGAAAAGAGCCCTAAAAACATTTCACAAATGGAAAATTCTTAGACTGGTCCAATTTGAAAAGAGCAGGAAGCAGGACGTTTGATATCGAAAGTAGAAATGTGTAAGTTTTGGCATTGAAAATATAGAGGAAAAATGAGAAAATGCTGATTTCCAAAAACCTTACTTCTTAGGGGCGTCATACTTGTTTGGGAAAGGGATAAATGCGACATGACATGATATGATTTATGCTCTATGCTCGTGCATTTTTAAAGTTCATAGTTCATTAAGATCATAAATTTGAATATGAATCTTGAAAATATCCCTTTTTCTTTTTGACAATTGAGACAATAGATTATGATCGGTCTACAAGATCCGTGTTTTGTAAATTCACGGACTTCTATACCAAAAAGAGGGAAAACAGTGTGATGGCTCACATCGTTTAATTGCAATGAATTTTGCGCTAAAAATAGGCATGGTTAACGGTTATGTTTTGATAAAACACCAGTGTTGTTATAGAATCTCGTAACTACGGCTTGAATCAAGCCGTAGTTACGAGATTTTATATCAACACATACATAAATAATATTGTTTGTCCGAAATTACGTCTGTCTTTACTAGATAAAAATTGTTCCCTATTTCATTAGATCTTTAAGTCATATTCCCATTTCGTCTTAAACACGGTGTATAACTCATATGTCTTGTGATGCCAACATTCGGTCTGGGATGGGGAAGGCTAGCTCACTTTAAAAAATACGTGAAGTCAATTTCTCAAATTTCTTTTCATATTTTTGTCTATTGCATGTTAACAGATGGCCAGATATTCAACATTCATAGGTTGTTCCTTTGCGACAACATGGACAAATCGTCGCCTCGTTTTTAACCTGCGCTAACTACCAAAAACACTTTTCCGAGAAAATCGACTTTAAAGATTCAGACCTTCATAACTTTTTTTATCTTTGCTTAAAATTGACCCAAATTCTGCATGACTGTCAGAAATAACCTTATCTATCCACATGCGCAATTTGATAAGAAACGATGGAGCCCTTTTTGAGAAAAAATCATTTTTTCTGTTTGGAGATAGAGCAAATTCTGTCATTTTCAAACACACTTCTCACTTTTAAAGGAGATAGAGCAAAATAACTCAGAAAAACACTATTTGCTTATAGGCCCACCTTACGAATCATAAAAAAAGACAAATTGTCGTTCTGTTGTAGAAATGGGACAGCGAATACGGTTGTATTACGAACCGGTGGCCTTTGTTCTAGATAAAGTGAAAAAAATATTCGAGTACAAATTGATCTTAAACTTTTTATGGCATCGTAAAGGATACAGACTCTCGTCTCCATAGACTTAAATTGCAACAAATTCATATCATTTTCGTTCCAAAGAAATATATTTTGCTTTTTATAATGGCTACATGAGTTATAGTTGAGAAAAATCTACTTGTTGAAGCACTTGTGTGCCAAAATCAATTTCAATTACATTTATTTTAAAGATTATCAGGCTATTCTACCCATCGAGGACTGGTAATCAGAATGCAGGCACGCATATAGTGTTATTATGAACGGCTATTGATTAAAATAGAATTTGAAATTGTTAACGATTGACTTGCTAACATATATGTACTTACATATTATCAAAATCTTCAATAGAAATCTATTGTTCACATTTTGTAATCGGAATTCGTGTTTTTGTCACATAACAGGTCACGTGGTTTTTATTCTTATTTTCATTTGACGAGAGAAATTTTCAGGCACAGATTGCTCTATGTCTTGGACATAGGATAAAATTCGGATCAACTTTTAGACAAAAATCAGGACATAGACCAATATGCATACGCGATTTCTCAAAAACCAGCCCGCCAATAGACGATAGGCCTATCTGGTGTTCAGGAGATAGAGCATAAAAATACGAACACAACGATATCAAATATAGGATTTTTTCAAAAATGGAGATAGCGCAGCTTAAAAACGAGACGACGAAATGTAAGGAAAGTTATCGACTATTAAAGTAACAATAACTGTCTTAACCTAATCGAAAGACAGTTCCCTGTTTTACTGACAAAATCGTCACACCACAAGCCACACGGATTCCTAATCAGAGTGCAACTATGCATGAACTGATCGTATAAATGAGTCAGTATTTGGAAAAGGTCTCATAAGGCTTTTGAGCGCAACATGGCTCAAGATCAGCCTGTGTAGACTTGCAGTTTTATAATGAACCTTGTTGTTCTCAATTAGCTTCTTCGTGACCTATAGCCACCGTAATACAGCAGCATATATCCAGGTCAGATTGCACTTAGGCACAGGCTGGTCATGAAACACGACTGTCTCAAATGCTTTAACTCTTTCCCAAACAAGACCTGGTTTTGACGTCCCTAGGAGAAAAGCTTTGGAAAAACATTGAGACAAAAGAAGAAACTGCTGATAACCAGCAGTTTCTCCTTTTGTCTCAATATTTTCTGTGACGTATTTTACACAAACCCTATCTTTGATAACGCCCATCTTATCATTTGTCACAGTTTTTGAAGTGAATCACCCAAAAATTTTGTCGTTTGGGAAAGGGTTTAAGGCATTTTCAGATCCTGGCTCAAATATTAGTATCAGAGGTCAGACCTACCTTTTCCCCCAACTTCCAGCTCATTTATCATTTTCCCAAGCGGCAAGAATTTGTTTTTTTTCTTATCTGAAAACTGCTGCAGACGACGAAATGGATTTTGATGATTAAAGGTTGATTTGTGCCAAGAAAACATTGAGGCAAAATGAGAAAATGCTGGTTATCAGCATTTCTTCTTTTGTCTCGGTGTTCTCTCAAAAATTGTCCATTTTGGGCGTTCAAACAAGGTCTTGTTTGGGAAAGGGTCAAATTTTATGAAACTTGACGATTTCCGTGTTTTATTTGGTCTCGGGCTAAATTTGGTCAGTTATACAGGGTGACCACACGTAAAATTTGTCCAGGCTTGATCATTACAAACTTTGACAAATAGCCGGTGGGCATACAGACTGTCGTAACTGCAATTACAGATAACCAATATATACGATGTTTTAGTCTCAAGCATTTCGATATTATCGTTAAATTAGCGCAATGCAACAATGGTCTAATCTGGTCAATTTTTAATCTTACCCTTTTCACGAATAAAAATAATTTGGTCGATTTCAACTGAAAAGTGTTCCAGATGACAAACTAAAATGCAACTTAAAACAATGAATTGAAGCACGGAAAACGTTAAGGGTAAAGAAGAAATGCTTACTTCCAGAAAAGAAAAAAAAATGCCTTTACAAGCATCTCTTCGGTTTCCTAATATTTTCGTTATGTTCTGCGCATCAGAAAATGTCAATGGTGTTTTGGGAAAGGTTTAAATACTTTATCTCGACGCTTTCTCAGCCGAACTTTTTCCTAATCTCCCCTCTTCACACACACGTACACACGAAATGAGCAGTAGGCATATAACATGAAATCTGATCTGTCATCTGATCTTAACCTATTGTAAACGCAATTCTAAATGTATTGATTAATCTGAAGTATTGACAATGTTTTCTGAAATGCGGTGTTAGGCAATGATTGGAACAATGAAATGATAAACTTACATAAATCATTAAATATCGTAATATTTTCGAATGTATATTATCAGTCGAAAATTGTTTAAAAACACATGTAGTGTGCAGCTTGTATTTTACTAACTAAAATGGCGTATGTTGACCCATTCCATGCCATGATTCCATCACATTGACTCTTTTTTGACTCCCCCAAATAAAGATGGATTAGGAAACATATGGAAAATAAAGAAATTATTGGTGAAAAGCAATTTCTCCATTTCCCTCAATGTATTCTACCCCAAAGGACCGAAATACATGAAGTTTAAATTCCATTCATTTGAAATTGTCGTCTCATTGTAATACAGAAAATATTGAGGGAAAAGGAGAAAATGCTGGCTACCATCATTTTCTCCTTTTCGCTCGATATTTCAAAACCTTTATTCTAATAGAACTTTACGATCAAATCAGCTGGTCTTGTTTGAGGAAAGGGTTACGGGCTTTATTGTATACAATACCTTTCCGATTCAGTTTAATGGTACGTTGCTTATTGAACGGATTTGAACAGTCCATAGTTAAATTCTTTGTTTTCGAACAGGCTTACATCTAATTTCGGATTTCCTTTATTCAGGTTTGTTAAATTATTTTGTTATTTCATTTCTTAAAATTTATCTTTGAATTACGTCTTTGTTATCATTTTTATCATTTTAATTGAAATTCTTATACTTGTCCGAATATTCAAAGGAGTTTATCTGTTGCGGAATGTTATCAAAAAATGGAAATATTTTGGTAAAAATTGAGAGAATATACTGTTTGTTGTCAGCATTATCATGACGTTTTCTCAAGCTCATTGTTTGAGATTTGTTAAAAAATGTTGCCGATTTAAATGTGTTCAATCTCAGGAATATTATTTTCACTTTAAATATCTGGACAGAAATGCCAACAATGAGAAAACACAAATAAAATGAAATTTCATTAACTCGAAATTGTTGTTGACAAAATCTTTGAATTTGGATCTGTCTAAAATTCAACCGTCTGGTAATGGCCTGGCCTGGTAATGGATTATATAAAGTATTGTGCGTTTTTAGAGACAAACGGGGTAATTATTTGTGCATTTGTTAACCCTTTCCCACACGACCAAATTTTGGGGTGGTCCAATTTGAGAGTTGCTGCAGTCGACAAAATAGCGTGTTTTCGCATAAGAATTTTGTGTGCGATTCAGCACAGAAAGTGTTAAGACAAAAGAAAAAATAATGACTATCAACATTATCATTAATAAGCATAATTATTCCCATTTTCTCTCATTGTTTTTCGCGTAAAAGTATATGTATTAAATGGAATTGATTCGGTCGGCACAATCCCTTCAGCCAATCAAAAACGTCCTAAGTCATACAGCGCGCACCTGCACTCATTCGGTGGAGGTGAAAACTTCGGTCTTTTTCCTTAAAGCATTACCAACTTTCAGCATTAATATCTCGAGGACTACGCCCGATTATTAAAAATGTATTGGTAGTTAGAAAGTTTAAATCACATTCTGTAAAAAAAGAGTTTTGTTTATGAATTTTAACGATGGAATTTTGAAATATTCTGCCTCAAAAATGGTGTCCCATAACGATAAAGACCGAGGTAGTACCCTCGATGAAAACCTGAAAGTGAGGCTATGACGTCATGTCGACTGATTCTATATTTATCTCTGCATTACCATTTGGAATCGGTTTGGCCAAAATCACGATGTAGATAACTAATTGTGCATCATGGGATGGGTATCGACTACGGACAAATTTGGCCCGCCTGATGTAAGAAATGGTTCCACAACCTTCTTATTTCTGTGCCAATATTCAAGCGATTTGCTGCATGTACCCTGTCTTACTTAGATCTTTCCTAAAATATATGACTTGTTTGTGGAATCATTGAACTCTTTCCAGAAATTGTTCCCAACCGACCAGAAAAAAAACGGCAGAAAGATCAGATAGTTTTTGTGGTCGGTTGGGATCAATTTTTGGGAAAAGACCAATTTTTGGGAAAAGTACAAGGACTTTCTAAAAGAGTCATACAACTGAGGAGAACTTAGTAAGATGGGGTACATGCAAAAAACCGTTTGAAAATTGACGCAGAATTAAGAATGCTATTGCAATTCTTACATGAAGCGGGACTGGTATTGCCGTAGTTGTTTTTATTTCACTTTCTGGTCGGTTGGGATAATATCTTGGGGAAAAGTAGGCTACCATGAGTTTTCTAATATGGCATAGGCCTATATCCGATGAAAGAGACGAATAAGGCGGGGTATGTGCAACAAACCGCTGCTGGAAAATTGGCGCAGAATTTAGAATTGCAAAATATCCTACCATAATCTATTTTTGTCGTAGTCGTCATCCATCCCATGACGCACAATCTTATCGTGAATATTGTCTTTTTGGAAAGGTCATTAAAATCTAAAATTCGTTTCCGCTTGGTCCGTCAAACGTGACAGTGTTAAACAGGCCATGTCCTTGTTCATTCACTGGAAAAGGCGAGGATAAGATATTATCTTATGCCTCAGTCACACACAACTGTTGCGAGATTTTACAACACCTACGAATGACTGTTGTTTGTCCGAAATTACGTCACGATTAACTGGAAAAAACCGTTTCCCTTCTCTTCTCGCGTCTTATTTTTAGCCGTGGCCTAGGTGCAGTTGGTAGCGCATCTGCCTCTCATTCGAGAAGTCCCGGATTCGCTACCCGGCCACGGCAAATACCCTTTCTGACAAAAATGTCACCCATCAATGGTTTGATATCATGAACCTATGTGGGGGAGCAGCTGGAGGCTCAGTTGGGGTGTTGTGGTAGTACTGGTGAGAAACAACAGGAATCCATGGTCAGGTGCTCCAGCCGCCGCGATATGACCATAGCAGTTGAAAACGGCGTAAAGCCCCAATACACCAACATACACCTCCTCGCGTCTTTGGTGCCTGGTACCAGAGTTGCTTTACCCCCTCTTAACCCTTTCCCAAACAAGACCTGGTTTTGACGTCCCTAATAGAAATTGCTTGGAAAAACATTGAGACGAAAGAAGAAACTGCTGATAACCAGCAGTTTCTCCTTTTGTCTCAATATTTTCTGTGCCATATTTTATACAAGTCTTATCTTAAATAACATGGGATTTGTCGTCTGCAGCAGGTTTCAAATTGGAAGCCAAATTTTTATGCCGTTTGTGAAAGGGTTTATTACAAGCTATATTTGGACAATTCTAAATGCAAGGGCAAAAATCACTGCTTTAAAAAAACACTATCGGGTTTTCATGCGTTTGCGACGTCACCTGCAAATGACGTTAACGTATTTTTTCTAAATTGGGACATTTTATGAAACGCTGCTTCAAACACAACCGTTGCTTTATTTTACGCGCAATCAATACGAAATTTTGCATGTCGCAAATATGGCTCAGATGTATTTTTATTACAAGCTATATTTGGACAATTCTGAATGCAAGGGCAAAAATCGCTGCTTTAAAAAAACTACTATTGGTTTTCATGCGTATTTTACGTGACTGGGACATTTTATGAAACGCCGTAAAACAGTAAAATTACATGGGTTGCAATTAAATATCTTAAACCATATTTAAGTCGATTAAAATATAGTTGAAATGTATCTCGTCATTCAAATATCACGCAGATATCTTAAAAAATTGTTAATTAAATCAATGCTTTAAAAATTGACCCTTGAAATTTAATTAAAAAGTTACAAAACTTAAATGTGCCATTTTTCGCCACCATCTTGCTGCTGGTTGACACCATTAATGTGAAAATCGCACAATGTTTTGGCTAGCACCAGTGCTCTTCTATGATGCAATTTCGCGCGTTTTATATAAGAATTCGCATAACACCTATATTTGTTCCTTTCGAGGCAGAGCGTAAAGTGTTACAAGTTACAACGTCATTTTTGTTGTATTGTGCATGCATTGCATTAATAAAATGGCAGTTATTTTTGTCTCAGTTAGTCGAAAGATATATGGTATAAAAGAACAAAATAACAGGATTCCGATGGTATGGAATTATTCTATATGTTTGTTTACAAGAACCAAATGTTTTCCGTTTAGTACACTGAGTAACGTTTTTTCACGCGTGTACCCCAACTTTTGACGTCGCGTATTAACATGGCGTTAACGCGAAAAACCAACGTCTGTTTCACGATTACTTCCAAGGAAGTTTCAAGTCACCCATGAGAATATTTTATAATTTTCAAGGGTGAACAATTTCATCCTCGCTTCACAAATTCATTTGATTCGATTTTTGGACGCTGTCATTCATCTTGAAGTTGAATTTTGCTGCGTTTTGACAAAACGTTCGTAACTGCAGCTTATAACAGACTGCAGTTACGATGATTTCTTGTGTATGTGTATATCTAGAGAAAGATTTGGTCTTTTTTTATGGTAAAATAGTCTCCTATTCTTTATGAGAATGCATGGTCACATATATATTTTTATGTTGTAGTTTCTACCATTTGTAGTTTTCTAAAAATGCATATTATGTGAACGAGACTTTAATACACCATTAAATCTAAATCTTGTCAAAGGAGGATCGATCTAATTCGACAGGTAGTTTTGATCTTAAGAAGATTTCTCAATGGCGAATAGATACAATGTATTTTGAAACAACATATGCCACAGAAAGTATTGAGGCATGAAGAGAGAATAATGGCTATCAGCATTTTTCTCTTTTCGGCTCAATGTTTTTTTTTTTTTATATATATATAATTTCCTATAATGGATGTCAAAACCAGGTTTTGTTTGGGAGAGGGTTAAACTTTATTCAAATATGCGGTCCATTTACAGAAGAGAAAGAGTGATGTATATTTGCATATATACAAGTTTTCTAAACAGGGGATTAAGGCTTTATAAATGAGCCGGGACCTGGAAAGAGGGCCCTTAAAGCATTTGAGACGACCATGTTTCAAGACCAGCCTGTGCATAATGGCGGTATGACTGGAACCCGTGCTGTTCTCATAGTTTTGCTACAAGTCACGAAAATCTATTGGAGAACAACGTGATTCTTGATCAGACTGCGTGTATACGCAGGCTGATCTGGGACCATGTTGGGATCAAAGGCATCAAGGGACCTTTTCAAGATCCTGGCTCAAATGTTTTGTAAATAACCACATTTGCATTTAAATGGCACAATAACAGATTCATTCAACGATTGCGAACTCATATTTTCAATCGTCCGATTTTATTATTTAGAAAAAATCGATAGAATTGTTTATCCTTTCTCAAAAACAAGTCCTTGGGCCATATTCGCCAATATTTCTGAATTGATTGACTAAATCTAATCTACCTTACAATCCACCTGATAGGACGAGGTGTTTGTCTCTGCCAATCAGATTTATTGTTATTTTTAGTAGAACAGAGCACAACGGAGAAATGTTAAGAGAAAAGAAATTCAGTGTTAAAATTGATGATCAACATAATTTTCTTTAATATTTTCTGTGCAGCGACTTCCAAAATTGTGAATGGCAATGAATTTTGTGTTAAAAATAGACTGGGTTTACAGTTATGTTTTGATAAACCGTCGGTGTTGTTGTAAAATCTCGTAACTACGGCTTGAATCAAGCCGTAGTTACGAGATTTTATAACAACACATACGGAAATAGTATTGTTTGTCCGAAATTACGTCACTGTTAACTGGATTAAATCGTTCCCTATTCTAAAAACTCCTATCTTTTGAAAGGGTTAAAGTAAGGAAGTAGATTCAGAAACTGTCCGTAGCTTGACAGTTACATCTCAACTCCGCATTTAACACTTTCCCAAACGACATTTTTAGACTGTACAAATTAACCCATTACCAGACGACAAAATTTTGGACTATTCCAATTTAGAGATGTTGCAGGCGATAAATTCAAATTGATGAAAATGTTAAAATCTTTCCATTTTGGTAGGTCAAATCCTCGTAACTCCAGCTTATTCGAGCTGTAGTTAGGAGGTTTTGACCTACCACCAACGAGATGTGGCATATCATCGCATTTCTTATACCCCCCCCCCCCCTTCGGAATAAAAATGTAAGGAGGAGCTAATTTAGAAAAGCCACGAGAATGTTGTTAGCATTTTTGTCAAAGACGTCAAAATTACGTTTTGTTTGTGTGGATGGTTAAATACCGTTATCTACAATATCATCTTGTTTAAAGGCGGTGTTTCATTTGACTTATTAAACACACATTATTTCAATATGGATTGGGGGTACTGTTTGTTTGGAAGGGACGGGGGTTTATAAAATAAGACAAAATCTTAACCTTTTCCTAAACGGCTAAATTTCAGAATTGTCCAATTGGATTGGATCAAGCTACGGTCACGTGGAGACAGGACCTCGGTTTAACCCTTTCCAAAACGACAATAATCTAGGGCGCTCCATTTTGAAAGCCGCTGCAGACGACAAAAAAGATAGCAAAATATTGGATTTGTGTAAGATATAGCATAGAAAATAATGAGGCAAAAGGAGAAACTGCTGGTTATCAGTAGTTTCTTCTTTTGCCTCAATGTTTTCATAAGCCTTTTCTAACCAGGGACGTCAAAACCAGGTCATGTTTGGGAAAGGGTTACAGTCACATCCTAAAGACGGGGGGGGGGGGGGGGTATCGAACCAGTGACACCTGTGTTTTAAGTCCAGCATGTTACCACTGTACCAAATCCTCCCCCCTCCAATTGTCCAAATGGAAAGTTTGGAGAGGACAAAATAATTACTATCAAAAGAGAAATATGCGTGTTTTAGGATAGGTCTACGTTATTGAGATCAAATGAAAAACTGCAGATGATCATCCGTTTCTTCTACATCCCGAAGCTTTCCCCCAGAATATATCAAAGATGGACGTCAAACCAGTTTTGGGGAAAAGGTTAATTAAGCAATTTGTAATTACTTCCGGACAAATTTTGATGACAATAAAGCGATACTATGTCTAATGTTTTATTTTAACCCTTTCCCAAATGACAAAATTTTAGGGTGACCCACTTCAAAAACTGCCACAAATGACTAAATAGATGTTATTAAAGATATAATTTGTGTAAAATATGGCATAGAAAATATTGAGACAAAAGGAGAAAATGCTGATTATCAGTATTTTCTTCTTTTGTCTCAATGTTTTCCCAATCCTATTCAATTAGGGTCGTCAAAACCAGGTTTTGTTTGGGAGAGGGTTAAATAATTTAAAGTGAATTAAGCATTTATAAATTATTAAAAAAAATCGGATCGACTTTTTTCGGGATGTCTGTGGAACAACACCTTTAACGTTTTTGTAAAAACATTGCTGAAGTTTGGCCATTACACGTGTATACATACGAATTTCACGAAATTTTGTTAAAACGTTTTCATTTATATCGTGACATGTGCAAGGTAGAGAGGTTAAGTGGATTTAAAATCATTTACAAAGGAAGAGCTTTACATGTTTGCATGAGGAATATGCGCTGAAATTTCTTACTTGGTAATTATACATTTTAATCATTAATTAAATTAACTTTTACCTTTTTCCAAACAAGACGGTCTTTTGACGTCCCGTACAGAACTGGCTTTGAAAAACATTGGGAAAAACAGGAGAAAAATACTGATAATTTTCTGTAACGAGTAAAGAATATGTACAGTTCACACTTGTTATCTCAATGTCGGTTTACTCGGTTAGCTGTTGTTTCTCGATGTCAAAATTATAAAAGAAAATCGAACGTCGTAAATCGTCGCTTTTCAACGAAAACCTCGTAACTGCAGTTTGTTTTTTAAGCGGCAGTTACGAGGTTTTCGTTAAAAAGCAGCGATATATAACATGATTAACATTTGATATCTGTTATGTCTATATCGGTTAATTCGAATCATGGATTTTATTAATGCTTTTGACGAAGTGAAAATCATGCCCCGTCATTATAAAAATGAAAGTGGATTGCAAATTGCTTGGAAAAAGTCATTTAAAATATTGCTTTATTCTTTTACCCAGAAATGTTAGATAATGAATTTTCTTCGCTCCTTTTCTCTCATTGTCCTCTACGCCCACCCACCAACACACGTCTGCACCATCCTACCAGTTGCAGTTAGCAATCTAATTAACCCGTTACTGAACATTGACGCCTTTTGACTTTCTCACGAGAAAAGCCTTGGGAAACATTGTGAAAAGTGAAGGCATTGCTTGTGACCAGCAATTTCATCATTTTCCACAATATTTACTAATACAAAATGAAAATATTTTCAAGATTTCATCAACTTGAAACTGTCGTCTGCAACACCTTTCAAAATGGACCAGTCCACATTTTATTGCCGTCTGGTAATGGTTTAAAATTCATTTGTTAAGAATAATTATTTAGATTATCAACTTTCGCACGACCACTTCACCATTATCATTTCACACCCTGTGGCGGATCCAGAGGGGGGGTTCGTGGGTTCAAACGAACCCCACCTCTAGCCTATCTATTTCATTTCCGTGCATAAATTCAGTCAAAATTGTGTAATAATCAGCATTTTCTCCTCTTCCTTCAAGATTTTCTATGATAAAACGTTGAGACTTTTGCATGAGTTAGCACTACTTTGATAATCTGCCATTTTTCAGTTACGACCTGCATAAATTTGTCATTTAAAAATGATTGATAATGTTTCCTTTAAAAAGATATCCAGGCAATCAAACCTTTATCTTCCTTACTTGGCATATGTTGAGTTTTGATAAGAGCTCGGACCACTTCATGTGGTCTAAAGCGTAGAATATGTACCTACTTTTCAACGAAAACCTCGTAACTGCAGTTTAAAACAAGCTGCAGTTACGATGTTTTCGTTGAAAAGCGGCGATTTACCTGGTCCATTACAAAACATGTGCTTTATTGCACAAATTCATCATTTTCCAGCATCCAATATGACGTCTACTGCAAGTATTAAGTTTGACCATTCTAGAATATATGTCGTTTGGGAAAGAAAAAATGATATGCCGCATTGAAAATATCGAGACGACCTTACGTTTATTTTCCTTACTTTACATAACCCAAACCCCAGGATTAGTTTAATAGATTACAGGTCAAAAGTGTAGAATATTTTCGTGGCTCGTCACAAAATGAGCCAAATAAAGGACTGGTTCGTCCTACTCGTGACAGGGAATCACGTGACACAACAACAACAACTACAACAACAACGACTACGACGACGACGATTGCAGAAAATCCCCAATAATTCTGTTAATAAATGCTTGAAACAAGCTGCAGTTACGAGGCTTTCGTTCAAAAGCGACGAAAATAAGGTTCTGATCTCAGCCTATTAAATCACTTTTCCAGCAAGTATGTTGAAATCTTAATAGAGTGTATTTTAAACAAGTAGTCTTTGGCTTGGAATTCTTTTATTGAAAAGGCTAGATCATATTCATAAAATTATAAAGAATTTAAATGGATGCCCATTGTCAAGCATTATTTTGCACGTCCCAACAAAGGGTCACAGTGATGTGACCTGGGCTTTTACATATATCATTCATTCTATTGTCGCTTTCAATAAAAATCTCGTAAATGCAGCTTGTTATAACATGTATAAGCTGCATTTACGATGTTTTTGTTGAAAAGCAATGTTAATGATATGCTTCCAGCTAGAAATTTAGGATCATTGTTTCCACAAAGCTGTTTGTCTGTACGTGCGTTTGTCCAAAATATTTGAGACCAAAACTTCCCAGGGAAGATCTGTAAGCAATGTCTGGTTTTGACCAGTTTTTTTTTTAATTCTGAAGTAAGCAGCAAACCATCTGATTGGACGATGCGAATGTCTCGGTCAATTGGATTGGATATTATGTTAGAATTAGAGAGTATTAGACATTAAGGTGAAAATCGTCCTTATATTTGATTTACAAAATGACCTATTTTCGCCCGGCCTATTTTAAACTTTACTTTTCGAAAGTTCCATTACCACTTTGTTTGTTTTCGCATATATGGTATTTACTCGATATAAAGTCAAATACCCACGAGTGTGTGTTTGCAACAAATACTAGATGGTCATTTGTTTGGTTAACCGGCTAGATCAACCATTTCACACACGACTATTTTGGATTCTTCCAAATTAAAAGCGATTGCTGACGCCAACATGTAATCGTAATACTGGTTTATCTTTGTGTGAAGATGTATTGTCATGAATACTATGAGAAAATAAGTAAACATGTAGATTATCAGTCTGCATTTTTCTTCTTTTCTGTCAATGTTTTTGAATACATCTTTGTTTTGGGCAACAGGTCTTTATTCCAGAAAGGGTTGAACATACACATTTTGAAACAACGATATTTTGTTTGACTGTTTTCTTTCTTTTGATTGGTGAAAGCGTTTTTGTGTTTGTGGACATAATAATTATACAGACCAGGGTCTATTTGTAATAATAAGATCAACATGGAATTATGACAATGATAACCAGGCTTGTGCGGTAATGTCAATGATAACGTCTCAAGCTGAGAGTAAGTTTTACAGGTTTATCGTAGTTCATTACAGATTTCGTTTGACATGGCACAGCTTTGGCTTTTATTATCATAAATTGCGCGCCTGATGTTTTTCCTGAAACTAATTCAGCAACTTGATCTTGCATACCTTTTATATCTGTGCACTATGATACAAGTCATTTAGAAGAACGTTACTCTATTTGCAAAATATGAACATCTTTTGCATACATGTCAGTGTCATGTAAAATGAAATCAGCTATAAATCACACCACAGTGCGCAACTCTATAGATTATAAACCAACAGGATACAAGGAAAGAACAGAGGCAAAGGAAGGTTACGGACAAAATTTGAATAGAAACGAACCCTTATAAAAAATAAGGCCATGATGGTATTTTAGACAAATATGGATTCCGATCAGCCTGTTTATACACATAGTCTGAGTTGGACCCAGTTTCTTCTCTATTTCATTCTTCTTGACCTATAGATAGCAACCGAAAGAGAATCTATGAACCCTGGTCAGGCTGCACTTCTGCTGGCGCATTCTGTTCTGGAAACACTATTGTGTATGGTCTCAAATAATTTTAAGGGACAATGCTCCAATTAACTATTTCTCTTCCTAATCATAGATTCCATCTACAGAGGCGGATCCAGGATTTCTGTGAGGGGGTTCGAATATGCAAATGGGAGGGGTCGTTTTCCTAGTATTACACAATTTTGACTGAATTTTTGCGTGGAAATGAACTAATCAAGCTACAGAGGAGGTGGGGGTCGTTTGAACCCCACGAACCCTCTCTGGATCCGCCTCTGATCTATACTTTGTTTCTTGAAAGTACATCTTATTACCAATTACGAAATGAAACAAAAATGGATAGTCATCGATCTTGATTAAATTTTATAGTCAGTGGTATGACATACCCTACAGCTAAAAATGCACAATTTCTTGCACATCTGTCAAAGGTTACTTAAATACTAAACAAATGCTACATGTACATATAATCATAGTGTAGACCCAAAACGGGCTTTTTAGTAACGTCTTGCATTTAATAAGAGCAGAAAAAATAAAAAATATGTGCTGTTATGAACGCATAAATGTATAAAACAGCATGCCCACGTGTTCAGTTAGGTCAACAAAGCTGAAGCGTTTTTGTCAAAATTTGAACATTTTTAGAAATATTTCAAGTAGTTCATAATAGAATTTGATAACATTCCCTCATTGTATTAAACAATATGTTCTGGTGATAATTCAAGAAGAAAATGTACAGGTCATCGCAATTATTAGTGAATAACAGCAATTTTGTCAGCTACACGTGAATAAAATGACGCAAAACAGTGGTAAGTGTATGCACACTTACAACTGTCTTGCTCTAAATCATCGATTTCCATCTTAAGAAAATCAGTTTCGCATAATAGATGCACTCTTACTGTCGAAAATGGTAAATTTTAATGACATTTCATATTATCGAAAATGTGGTAACGAAACATATATGGCACGAAACATTTAAAGGACCTCTACGGATAAGGCGAGAATTCTCCCTAAAAGGCTCAGCTCGATGGGTCAATTCTCAAGTCTAACAAATTGAGAAACAAAATTAAGCTTTATGGTTAGGTAGACAAATAAAGGAAATAAACACCGATTTTTATGTCATTTTAACCCTTTCCCAAACAAGACCTGGTTTTGACGTCCCTAAACTTGGAAAATGCTTGGGAAAATATTGAATCAAAAGAAAAAACTGCTGATAACCAGCAGTTTCTCCTTTTGTCTAAATATTTTCTGTGTTATCTTGTACACAAATTCCATCTATAACAACATGCCTTTTATTGTCTGCAGCAGCTTCCAAATTGCAAGAACCTAATATTTTGTCGTTTGGGAAAGGGTTAAGGTATAAAGTGCCTAATTAAAAACACCACTTTCTAGCCATACGAAATGTATCAAATTACACACACTTGTAAATAAACTTCACATAAGTTGATTCACCGTGCCGGATTTCAAGATTATGCTTCAAGTAGAAAATAATTTACAAATATCATTTTCCTCTATATTCATATGCAAGGGGGGTAATTTTGAACATTTTTGTCAAATATTTGCATAAATATGCATCAATTCAAAATTCTAAACCGTACAAAATGCGTATGTTTGTATTTGGAATGGAAATGTAACACAGTTTAGGAATTACTGGCTCTTTTCAAATTTTGCCTCTGGCTCTTTGGTGCTAATTAGGCCCTTCTTACCTTAAAAGTTCTATAGGTGCAGATAACTCTTGATTTTAGTATCCACCTAAATGGTTTCGTTTTCTTACACTACCGGTATTCAAAGAGGTAAAATGAAGATTCTTTTATTTTTATTTGCAAATTATTTTCTACAGATATAGAGGACAATAATTGACCCGGCAGAGTGACCTTAACTGTACACAAAAGTGGACAAGTTTATTGTCCAGTTTAGATGGGAATGGTCCGTCGTAAATTTACGTAAAAGCGTGCACTGTACCCGTTATACAACATTGTGCTGCCATGTGAAAATAAGATTTCATCTAATCTAGTCAAATAAAAATGTTAAGCTACCGTGGTCCGTTTGTATCGAAATTTTCAGTAAAGCTAATCATTAAAACAGGCATAAAAAAGAAAATATTTAAATACAGTTCACATCCTGGTCATACCGTACAGATTGCACAGGCTGACCAGGATCGACATTTTTGCATATTCAGTTATCCAATTACCATTTTAAGATGACGCGACAAATGTATGCACGTGAAAATACTGTTAAGTCGTTGAATAATATGATTATTAGCTGTAAATAGCGAAGCATGCGAAGTGTTCGACAAATCACGAGGGGTTCCGGCATACCTATCACCCCTGGACGACAAGTCTGTTGACCTTTCCGCTTGGTCTGCTCTGCCGGGTCAAATCTCGCCGTCAATACAGGGATAAATGGTGTTGACATCATATGGCAGCTTTGGTTTTGTCCGTATTGCGCATGCGCACCATTGAAACAACTTTACACGCGCACTTTCCCGCCAAAAACCGAGGCATACCTACCTTCCCAAGGCTGGCTAACATCGTTCCCCCCCTTGACCCAGCTTCCCATTGACATATGTTGTGTAACTGGATCATATGCTTCCTTGGTAAAAAGGATTTGCTGGGTCACGGGGGGGGGGGACGTACTTTTATACTAAAAATAGTACTCATATACCATATGCCATAATTTTGGCGGGAAGATTTCGCCTTTAAACTCGTTTCAATGATGCGCATGCGCATTAAGGACAAATCGAAAAATGGTTTATGATTTCAACACCAATTGTTCTTACATTTACAGAAATTGTTTTGCTTATAAAACTAAAGAAAACTTAAATCTGGTTTAATGAATAACGGTGGGGTAAGAAAATGTAATTTTGGGGTAGGTACAGAAACCAAGAGTTATCTGTACCTGTCGAATCGTTTTGATCGTACAAAATCAGTTTTCATATGATTTAGATACATATCTAACAATACAGTTCGAAATAATAATCAATTTGCATGTTTTGAAAAATGACTTTTCCATTTGAGCCTTTTAGGGAGATTTCTCGCCTTATCCGTAGAGGTCCTTTGCTACAGTAATGACCGAGTGTTCCGAAAAACTGGAGCATTGTCCCATAGGGGTCCATTTTCTAGTATAGAATATCTACGTTCAATTCCTTCCCCCAACGTTTTTCTTTATCATTACTTAACCCTTTCCCAAACGGCAAAAATTTAAGGTGGTGAAATGTTTTGCAGGATTGGATACATTGGATATGTGTAGATCATTGCCCCAATGTTTTCCAAAGCTTTCGCTATACAGAATGTCAAAACCAGGTCTTGTTTGGGAAAGAGTTAAACACTCTGTCGTCTGTTATTGCTTTGAAATGTGACGAGTGTTAAATCATGCGGTCTAGTACATTGGAGCTATATAATCGGGGTATCATATTTTATCCTACAAAGCCTTTTTATTTGTCTTTATAGTGATTTATTATAGTGTCTTTTTATTTGCATGCGTATGCGAATTGCAATAATCAATTGAGTAAGCCTTTTTCAAATTAATCCTAGTTATTTTGTCCATAGCCTTGACAAACATTGAAAGAAAAAAGAAAATCCCGACATCTTTTCATGGTTTATAAGAATATATGTACATTGATCCTATTCAGGTCCGTAGGAAGCAATTTCATATTGGGTGGGCTTAAGCCCCTTCATCTAAATAGGGGGGGGGGGGCTAAATTTGAATTTCTCAAATTTTCAGTGTAAAATAAAGAAAATTCGGCACATATACATAAAATACGTCCTTATTACTGCCAGGGCACGCCAAAAAAAAAAAAAAAAAAAAAAAAAAAAAAAAAAAAAAAAAAAAACGGTCACCCGTAGGGTTAAAGTATATTAATTAGATAGAGGCTGTATAGTGGATTCTACGCGAAATAAACATTCAAATGCGCGCAGCGCATTGAATGTTTATATCGCGTAGAATCTACTATACAAACTCTTTCTGACTTAGTATTCGCTAGCGGTTCATTGGAGACGGGGCTATGTATAAACGTCACATAATTAAACTAGCCGACAGCCAGTTTATGCGAAATATAGCGGCGGGATTTTAAAATAAACTGCAATTTCATTGGTCCACAAAGTAGGTCGAACACTAATTTTGCATTTGATTGCAGAGTTATGTGTGACTAGGCCGAACATTGAGATAAACAACACAGTTTGATGCACCATGAATTTTTGTTGGCGCAAGATCGTATGGCACATGTTTGCGTTTTGTTCAAATGTAAACAAAACATTGTTCGATAAAACGCAGAAAACTCTGAACAGTGAACAGAACGCTCTATCACTGTACCTTAATTTTCAACATGTCTACGTCACTACTTATGAAGAATTTATTCATCTTTTATATTGTCCAGCAAGAATAACCCGGGACATCTGCATATGTAATGACCCCATTTCGACAATGTTTTGTTTAGACGCTCAACTAACGGACTTTGCACACGAAAATTAAGTTGTCCCGGGTTAATTTGGGTGGACAATACAACACTGTTTTGTTTACATTTGGCCAAAATGTAAACATGTGCCTTACGATCTTGCGCCAACAATAGATCGAATTAAAAAAATAGCTTTGAATTCCTACATTGACCTTTCACTGTTGTGGCTGTCACAGCGTTCTTCATTTAAACTTCTGTCATCAATGTAGACATGTATTTAAGCCATTTGAGATCAATATAGATCCTGATCAGACTGAGTATACACGTATACATGTTGTTCTCCCATCGTTCCTTCTTTTGTCTTAAATTTTCTTCGTGTTTCTAATAGAGACGTCAAAACAATGTGTCCATTAGTCAATGGTTATCTATTACCCCTTGTAAATGACAGTTTACAAAGAAATCTAGCTGGTCTTGCTAAATGGTGCTCTAATAACTATGCTGTTAGTGCACTTCTCCAGACCAAATGTCGTAATTATGTAGCTTATTGTGAATTCGGTATTTTAACCCTTTCCCAAACAAGACCTGGTTTTGACGTCCCTAAAAGAAAGTGCTGGGGAAAACATTGAAACAAAAGAAGAAACTGCTGATAACCCCAGCTTGATTAAAGCTGGAATTACGCGGTTTTGCAATAGCACCAATGTCATGTTTTGTATTTTGTATACTTTCAGGTTGTAGAATTGAAGGGCTGATGCGCGATGATCTAGCAGGAAGCACAGGTGGACACTGACTTCCGGCTGTTTGACTTTGACCTTGCACCATGGTGACCGTCACGCGCTTCTGCACCAAATATTGGAACTATATCCGGGCAGCCATCTTGGTGTACTCGGTGTTTTTTGTCTGTACTATTACATGGTATGCAAAAAACAAGAACCAGCCTTTATTATGGTTGTCCGACAACAGACCTCGACAAGCGGCTGTGAATGTTCCGATTCTGAAAGACAGCAAAAGCCCTCCTGTCCAGATGTTTCATATTGCACAACCAACCAAGCCTCCGAGAAAAAACGAAAAATCGCCATATGTGATTCATCTGAAAAACGATAACAAAACTTTTTGTGGGGGGAATTTTGTTGCATATTCTAAACTATTTGCAAAGTTATCCAACGTTGTGCTTGATCCAAAGTTTGGGAAAGGACGAAAAGGGGGTGAAAATATCTCAGAAGTGTTTAAACAAAACGAAGAGAATGAATACTTTAAATTTGACAAAGGATATTTCAACATGAATTGTTCAGAGACCATATCGTACCCATTTTCAAGCAAATCCCATCTCAACAAATGGCTATGTGCCTTACAGACTTCGAGCAATCCTCCTGCGTCAACGAAAGCCAATCAAACATGGACGATGGCTGTGATGCGCTATGAATATGCAAACCTGTATCACACAATGACGGACTATTACAACGCATTTCTAACAACCAAAATATTTGATCTCGACCCGGACGAGGTAGACGTTTTATGGGTTGATGGACACCCGATCGGTGCATTAGACCACACGTGGGATATTTTGTTTGGTAAAGTGATCCGAGCTGGTGAAATCAAAGAACCAATCAAATACAACCATTTAGTCTGGAACATAATGGGGTATGATAGCCCCATTAATCAGCATGGTTTACCGTTCCTTCCATATACAGAAGAATTCCGGGAGTTTTTCCTATCGCGTCACGGTGTTCCTACAGACAGACGTTTAAACTGTGATAAACTCCGCGTGTTATTTATATGGAGGCGGGACTATCTTGCGCATCCCAGAAACCCTTCCGGTCACGTGTCACGGAAAATCAAAAACGAGGACGAACTCATCCTCCGCGCTAAAGAGCTACTTCCGGATCACATAGTAACAGGCGTTCAAATAGACAACCTCACAATGTCGCAACAATTAACTGCTATTGCAGACACAGACATTTTAATAGGCATGCACGGTGCTGGTTTGGCACACACAATGTTTCTCCCTCCCCATGCTGGGCTGATAGAACTCTTTCCGACCTACTGGTCGTCTGCCAACAGACATTTTCGCGCCATGTGCCAATGGCGCAAGCTTAAACACCTACAATGGTCGAATACGGACCCTAAAAGAGAGTTGCCTGATCATTACACAATGATAGATGTTGGCGCCGTGTCAAAAATGCTTCATGAAATGCACCATAATCTGTGTGGTGATAAGGCAGATCATCACTAGCACGCGTAAGCCTATTGCTGCTTTTCAACGAAAACCTCGTAACTGCAGCTTGAAATAATCTGCAGTTACGAGGTTTTTGTTGAAAAGCGACGCTATGAAACATTCCAAATCTACTGTAAACATTTCAAAATGGCAAAATTTTAGACTGGTCAATTTTGAACGATTCTACAGACGACAAAACAGATGTGGACAAATACACTAGTTGTGTACAATATAGCTTAGAAATCGTCGAGGCAAAGCAGAAAATCGCCGCTTTTCAACGAAAACCCCGTAACTGCAGTTTGTTTTAAGCTGCATTTACGAGGTTTTCGTTGAAAAGCGACGAAATTCTATATACCAACGTTTTCTCCTTTTCTTTATTTTTGTTTTCCCGGACGCGGAAAGGGATAAAGAACCAAATGAGTATCCACAACTTAGGGTTTATATTTAACAAAAATCCCATGTTTTCAGAGGATGTCTCAGGCTATATTGTGTGTAAACAACACTCCGACATAGGTGCAGACCACAAATAAAATGTGAACAAAAACAAAGGATAGAAAACTTGGAAGAAATAGGAGGAAATGATGGTAATTTCTCATCTTTTCTTAAAACCTTTTCATCATGAGCTTCAAAATCAGGTGTTGTGTTTTGAAAATTACTTGGATAGTTGAAACCGAGAAGTGGGACTAATGCATCGTCGTTTTTCTACGAAAACCACGTAACAGCAGTTTGTCTTAAGCTGCAGTTACAAGATTTTCGAAGCAGAGCAGAGACATGTGATGCATTAATAATGCTATTTTTTCGCAATTTCTAACGCATTGCATAACTTTAAAATGTGTGACCCGTCACGCTAAAAGGAATCTTTTAGGAAATGTGAAAATAATCCAGCATAGTTGGTAAGCGCGGACTGCGCATACTTATTAGGATCAAAACCTTTTACATTAGGGTAATTTACTGGATTTAGATTATTTTTTATTTCCATCCGGTTGACATCTGCTAATCGCTGCTTTGCAACGAAAACCTCGTAACTGCAGCTTGTTCTAAGCTGCAGTTACGAGGTTTTCGTTGAAAAATGACGTAATTCTGGCCTGTTTCTTTAAAATTTGGCTTTATACACTTTCCCAGAAGGTCCCTTTTAGCATGACGGGTCATTTAATTAGGAGCATCAATCTTGATAATTGATGTGCATCATGTAATAGTGTGCAGGTTATCCCTTTTTCAAACGACAAACTTTTTGGGTGCTCCAATTCAGAATTGATGCAGAGGAAGAAAAATGTTGATAACCGTACTCAAATGTTATCTGCATCATCGCCCATTTTGTCGTCTGCGGCTGCTTTCGAATAAGAACAGTCCATTTTGTCGTTTGGCCAATTGTTTCAAATCGTAACATATTTGTGTAAGCTTATGGGAGTTTTGTGCTGATATATCGAATTGCATAAAAATGCTCATAAATTGCGCCTGAAAAAAAAAATAAATTGATTATGTCGAGCTTGCTTGAGGCGAGCTAGACGAAATTGCAACAAATCGTCAATCATGTCACCAACAAAATAAATGCATTAATTAACCCAATGTAAGTTTTTCATAACAGGAACGTTAAAACAAGGCCTTGTTGTTGGCAATGGGTACTTACTGCTTCACCATATTGATATGTAGATTAATTCACCAAATTATAATTATCATTTTTGTATTTTATTTTATTAATCATTTTCGTTGGTTTCGTTTGAACATCGGGTTGCAAAATATTTGTAAGTGCATACTTAAAGTGACATTTTAGAATTATTTTTACATAAATTTTACTTTTATTCTATCTGAAAGAGCATGTTTTCTTATGAAAATTTTGAAAATTTCAAGCCAAAATATTGAACCGTTTACGAGAATATATTTGTGCTAAAATTAAACAAATTGTTATGGACAACAGTTCAGATTTATATACTATACTCCTCACAAAAAGTTAAGCAACAAAAGTAATTCTCTCAATATTCTTTTTATACACGCGGGAATTTTTGCACAGATTTGTTATTCGGACAGCCATATCTATGCTTAAATACACTTAAAGGAATACTGAATGTTATCGTCTCCAAAAACAGCTATCACGTGATTAGAACACACTCACCCCCAAAACATGCGTCCAAAATGTGTCGCATATACGGATTTCAAACATGGCATTCGCTCCGTATGTGCTTAAAACGCGTCGATTTGACAACTTTGATGTCATCAACATTTGAATCAAGCCAAAACGTCACTTGACTCCAATTGAAGTGGCTCAAATTGTTGGAATGCTACAGGGTGGGTCAACCAAGACTGCTGCTGTCATTCACTTTAAGTTTCATCGCAGTATTGACTGAAGAGCAATAACCCGATACAATCAAACTGGACAGATGTCAGAGAGACCACGTTCAGGTCGTCTAAGAGTAACAACACCTTGTGAAGACCGTTATGTTGCAACCTTAGTCCGTAGGAACTGGTTTACAACGGTCAGATCGCTGAAAAATGACCTTCAGAGGGTGTCAGGAAACAGACTTTCCATCCAAACCGCGAGGAACATGTTTCACACAGAATGTTTAAGGTCCAGGATACCACTTCAACGGATCCAGCTTCCCCCAAAACATCGATGGCAAAGATTAATATTGGAACATCGACATCAAAACTGAGGGTCACTCGTTGGCGTCACAAACTCTTAACTGACTCGTCAAGATTCTGCATTGGTTCTAATGATGGCATGACACGTGTGTGGAGAAACGGTAATGAACGGTTTGCCGACTGCAACATCGCTGAACACGACCAATATGAACGTGGGAGTTTGATGGTCTGGAGAGGTATCAGTGTTTGCCAGAGAACAGAGCTGGTTGTCATCAGATGAGGTTCAATGACTGGTGTAAGGTGCATTTACGAGATCATCACGCCTGTTATCATCCTTCTGGCAGAGTAAACAGATCCAACTGTTTTGTTATTGGGTGGTAATGCCCGTCCCTATCGTTCTGGAATTGTGACTGAAGTTCTGTGGACCAACAACATCAGACATATAGACTGGCCTGCTACGTCTCTAGACCTTAATTCGATAGAACATACGTAGGACATTCTTTGGGGGCGTGTCTATGGTCAGCATGTTCGCCCACAGACTCTGGATGCACTGCAACAGGTATTGCAGACAGAATGGAGGATCAATCCACAACGGACATTAGACAGACAAATCTGCTTGATGCCAAGGTGTGTTCGGGCGTGTGTTGGACATCGTAGGGGTCATAACAGGTACTTGATGCTCGATCATGGCCTGAAGCGGCCGGAAAACAACTTTTTACACATTCTGAACTGCTGGCGAGAGACGTTTTGCACCATTGTTTCGTCGGGACGGTTTTCGAGGATCTGTAACTTTGTTATTGATTGATGATTTTCCCAATCATTTAACGTAATTTGTGTAATAAGACCCCAACTTTGTATTGTATAAAACATAGATCATTAGATGTGATAAAACACATTTGAGAAAGAAAAGCATCTTTGTTGCTTAACTTTTTGTGAGGAGTATAGTATATTTATAATTTGTCATTTCTGTCTCATCCTTGAACGGCGTATTTTTTGCTTATGAATAACAACTTCATAAAACTGATAGCATTTCTACGCATTTGAATAAACAATCTTTGCATCAAGACATACTTTCAAAAAAATGAAATAAATGTGAAATGTCCCTTTAAGCATTTACACAGTATTTGCGCTGACGTCTCGGCAGTTTGTATGTAGGGTACATCTAGCTTTTAATAATTATCAAATCCTCGTGACCTTCTGCATTTCCAAAACGATTCTTGGTTTTGGTGTCCTTGTAAGATTTATTTAAAAATTTATATTTTGGAAAATACTGGTATATCAGCATTTACTTCGATTTTCGCAATGTTTTCACACAGTAATTTCAACGGTGGACGTAAAACGGTATTGTTTGGAAAAGGCTTTAAAAGGCAGAAATAATGTGATTCGACGGTTGAAACCAACAGATTACCATTCCTTGTATAGCAACGGTGGGGAATCACGTATGACAACAGGAATTAATTCTGTTGAGAATCTTCAAAACATCTGCTAATAAAAACATTGTGACCAATTTGAATTTGGCTATAAACAAAGAATGGGTAAAGATGACAAAGATTTGTTGGTGATGAATCTTAAATCAAAAACTGATAAAAAAGAAATTGACGAGCAAACATATTTTTGTATATTCTTATTATCAGGTGCTGTTTACAAGAGCCACCACTTCCAGAAAATCCGATGTGTTTTTCGTGGTCAGACATTCTAAGTATTAGATAGAGGCTGTATAGTAGATCCTACGCGAAATAAACATTCAAATGCGCGCAGCGCATTGAATGTTTATATCGCGTAGAATCTACTATACAGACTCTATCAGACTTAGTGTTCGCTAGCGGTTCATTGGAGATTGGGCGTGGCTATGTATAGACGTCACATAAACTAGCCGGGAGCCCTTTTATGCGATATAGAGCGGCAAAATCTTAAAATATACTGCACTTTCATTGGTCCAAACAGTAGGTCAAACACTAAAACAGAATCATTGCTTGTTTCCTGCAATAATAAAAATTGTCCTTGTTGTTATTATTGTTGCTGTGGCGCGTGATTCTCCTACGTGATAGCATAATTATAGTGGCAAAATAAAACCACTTTGTTTATCTTAATGCTTAATTAAATGACTATTTTTGTTGTATTCATATTAATTGTTAAACAAATAATAAAGCTTATTTATGCATAAATTTTGTTCTTTTTACTTGGCCATCGTGGTTTGAATACAACATACACGAAGTTTTCCACAACTTAGGTTATGGAGACCGAACCTCGTTTAACCCCTTCACAAACGGATTTTTCAACTATTCCAATTTTAAAGATACATGTATTAAAGAAGACATTCAACGAATGTTGATAAAGATGGGGTATATGTACAAAACACCACAAAACATTTAGTCAAAAGTAGCGAATGTTAATCATTTTCCTTTTTTGTCTTAATATTTTTTCTGTGTTATTATCTGCACATGAATCATATCTTAACCAGTTTTCAATTTGTCGTCTGAAGCAGCTTTCATATTAGAAAAGTCTGAGTTAGTTGTTGTTTGTGAAATGGTTACATTTCCTATCATAGAACTGATTATACCTATGCAAATGGAAGATGTCTTAACCCTTTCCCAAACGGCAAAATTTTAGGGTGATCCACTTCAAAAAGTGCAACAAATGACAAAATGGATGTTAATAAAGATAGAATTTGTGTAAAATATGGCATAGAAAATATTGAGACAAAAGGAGAAACTGCTGGTTATCAGCAGTTTCTTCTTTTGTTTCAATGTTTTCCCAAGCCATTTTGATTAGGGACGTCAAAACCAGGTCTTGTTTTGGAAAGGGTTAATCCCTTGTGGCATCATTGAAATGAGCCAGGATCTCGTAAAATATCCTGTATGACATTTTAGAACAACATGGATCTAGACGCAGTCTGATCATGATCCGTGTTGTTCCCCAATAGATTCTACATAACGTATAGAAATTGTAAGAAAATGTTATAGATCCTGGTGAGACTACGTATAGGTACAAATTGGTCTAGAAACAGGATTTCGCGAAAGTAGGCGAACAGCTGGTGGCTTGGTTGGGATGATGTGGTAGTACTAGAATGGGAAACGACAGTCATCCAGTTAGGTGCTCCAGCCGTCGTGTTATGACCATATCTGTTGAAAGAGGTGTTAAATCCCAATCGATTCAAGATTCTTGCTAAAATTTTGTCGAAATCGACATAAACACAAGTAAAAACAACCCGAAATTGTTTGGAGAACGAGTACATGTTAATGATCATTGAAATCAATCGCTCGAATGAATATTTGTTTTTAAGATAAAAACTATTTTTAAAATGGATTTATCATGTTTTGTTACAATACATAAGATAAAATCCCGAGGACATTGTTACAAACTAACCCTTTTCGAAACTATGCGTGTTTTTTATTTGCATCTAAGAGGCCGATTAGAAAACCATTCACAAGAAAATAAGGAAATGCTTCACAATCGACAGAGATTGTAGAAGCTTGATAACAATTGTGAACCGTCACGCTAAAGTGGACTATCGTTTCTTCAAAGTCCATAGAGTCAAATTTTGAGAAATACTCGTAGACTCAATTAGTCTGGCTTACCTGCCCCTAATACTGCGTTATTGGGTCAGGAAGACACCAGTAATGGCGACGTCCATTGCACTGATATTTTAACAAAGGTAAAGAACAAAGTTCTTTAATTTTGTGAGCAGAGAAGGGTCATTAGAAGAGTAGATAGGTTTCGGTACATTTTTAACTCTAGCAATAAAAGTTTAACATGACCGCAACGCTAACCCGAAATAAAACGGTTTTAAATTATGTACATGAAAACTATATGACGGCAATTTGGATCCAACTCGGTACAGTAGTCCGATTAGCTCAGTGGTTAGAGCGTCTGCTTTGAAATCCAGAGGTCCCTGGTTCGAATCCCAAGAGAGTAACATGTTTTAGCCACACACCCTTTCTTTTTACATTTTTCATACCAAATGGTTCTACAGATTGCAAAGACGTAATAAAAACACAATTACCAATTATGTTTTAATTGCATCTTAGTGCTTTCCAGAATAGTTTGGTTTGAGAAAATGTATTAAAGCAAAATGTAGACGAAAAAACATTTGCCCAACGTGGGATTCGATCCTTGGACCTCTGGTGTCGAAGTCAGACGCTCTACCACTGAGCTAATCAGACTACTCGAAAGATATTGATCCAAATTGCGTTAAAATAGTTTTCATGTACATAATTTAAAACCGTTTTATTTCGGGTTTGCGTTGAGGTCATGTAAATCTTTTATTGCTAGTATTAAAAATATACCGAAACATATCTACTCTTCTAATGACCCTCTCCTGCTCACAAAATTAAAGAACTTTGCTCTTTATCTTTGTAGTGAAATCTCTCCACTGGAGACCGCCATTGTTACTGAATGCCTGACGTACTAAAATACATAGTACGACAGGGAACCAGACTAAGACTCAATAGGCATCAACCAGCGGTCACATTTGGTAAATGTACTTATATGGGATGGGAAAAAGATAAGAAAACAATCCAAACCAAGAAAATTATCTTAAGAGTGAAACGTTACGACCCTAGTCAGTCTGCGCAGCCCGCACTGACTGACTAAGTCGATAGTTTTCACGCTTCCCATAAGTTTTAACGTCCTCGTTAGAAAATGTTTTGGAAAACGTTATAAAGACAAAGAGAGAAAATGCTGATGTCGTTTTATAAAAACAATACAGACAAAATTCAGATGTTTTTTTTTTACATAAAACTGCAAACTACTTACCATATCATGAAAACATCGATGAAACAGTAGTTAATGCTGAGAGACGAGTGCTAGGAACATTGAGAGACGAGACGAGAATACTGATTATAAGCATTTTCTCATTTTTCTGTACATCCTTTATCCACAAAAACACATTAATGGACACTTAAGTTTGTCGCCCCACTCATTGGACTTTCAGCCAGTCAGGCTTTTTGTGTAGGCGAAAGGGTAGCTCAACCCCCGTCAAGTCAAAAATTATTTGGGATTCAAGCTGTATTCATTTTATATAAAGGCCCAGCAATATATATACCAGAGGAAAGAAGAAACGCAACAACTATTTTTTGTTATTTCTCTTAATTCTTTTATGTTATTGAGTCAAAGTTGTTACTGATAATTACAGGGAACTGTATCTTGGTATTGATCTTTGTGTTTACGTTAGAACCTGTCTTGCCTGTGAGATAACGTCAAAATAAACGTTTACACGTTTCTCACATGCAAACCTTTAAATACCCAAACTTTACACAAAACTCTTTTTGTTTGTGTAGATGCACGTCGACTCGACAAAAGGCAATGATTTTCGTTTGGATTGAATCCCTCATGTCATTTTGCGACTAATTCAAAGACGTCGCCCGGTAGCAATTGTGATGTTTACGAATGGAACATCTCAACCCGCAATTGCTGCTGACTTTGGTGTACATTGGTTGACAAATTATTGTTTGAGATAACGTCTTAGAACGAACGGAACAACTGACGGTCGCCCGAAAAGCGGTTGCCAACATCTAACGTAACGACGTCAGGACCTTAACGTTCGCTTATTTTACCAACGGAAACAAATTCTCTTATCGAGAAAAACTGTTTATGCTATTTATACACAGTACAGCAATAAAATTTCAGTCAGGAATCGTTAACGTCAAATTGGATTGCATGCCAGAACGCATTTAACGTTGACGCCAAATCACTCTCATTTAAAAACATATTTATGACACGTAAAACCTGTGACCTTGATGAAATTTAGACACTAGAAAGTCAAATGATGAAGTTTTACTATGCATTGAAAAAAGTACTCGAATTAGGGTGATTTTGAGAAAGACAAAAACAAAACGTATGATCAAATTTATTTTTTGTTGCGTTTCTTTTTTCCTTTAGTATACTCGGCAAAACTGCTAACGCATCACTCATATCTTTCTTAATATTTTTTCAACAAATCCACATAATACGTACAAAATTCAGACATGCGACCATCATTTGAAACGAAGTATATGAAATTTCATAGTGAATGCTGCAGTCCGTTCAGAAATACATGTATTCAACTTTCAATTAGGATACTCTTCATTCTAAAATTACATTGGGCTGAAATTTGGTTGACATGGGAAATTCACACATAACCTTCAAATCTTTTGAGTTGGCTGAAAGAATTCCTGTGTAGAAAATATTCCTTCTTTAAACAAACCGCGGCTTTTACACTTTTGAGAGCTCGTACTTTATGCCTGTGGAGGCACTGTTACATCGTTGGTGGCACTGTTGGCGTCGACGGCGACGTCGATTACGTAGACAAAATCTAATCGGTCTAAATCTTATGAACTATATGAGATGCAGTCTTGGTATTTTATACATAGACAGATCCCACATAGACCTTTCATTTGAGTCCACGAAACTTGACCTGGTGACCTTGACATTGAAAGATCGACTTTTTGCTTCAAAATAAAAAGCGCGTCTATGCGAGCTATGTTGTCCGCGAACATCCCTTGTTACGTTAGATTTAAGGATTCAGTTTTTCAGACTTCAATCACACAATAACCCAGCTTTCAAAATCAATTCATACAAAAATGATAAAAAAAGATCACAAATTTCACGAGCCGGAAAACTGTTTAGGTCCCATATTTGTATGACGCGGCCACATAAGAGAGAAAACTTACAATATACAATATTACAATAATAGTTTTATGGTTGCGCGCAGAAAGTTGTCGGATAAACATATGTCAAGTTCTAAATCTAAATCTTTGACAATAAAGAAATGAATATACACTTTTAAAAAAGTGATGCGTTAGTTTAAGTTTATTGGGGTTTTACACCGTTTTCAACTACCAGGGTCATATCGCGGCGGCTGGAGCACCTACCCATGGATTCCTGTTGTTTCTCAAACCAGTACTACCACAACACCCTTATCGAGCCTCCAGCTGCTCGCCCACTTAGGTTAACGATTTCAAACCCATTGGTGGGTGACAATTTTGTCAGAAAGGGTATTGGCCGCGGTCGGGTTTCGAACCCGGGACCTCTCGATTGAGGGTCAGATGCGCTACCAATTGCGCTAAGGCCGCGGCCGTGATGCGTTAGTACTTTTGCTAAGTATACAATTGCGCGTCTACACACGGCTGGAGCACGTCTATAAATGGTCAGTCGTTCAGCATGTTATTGGACGCAATGTGGACGCAGAATCGCATGTAACCAGGCATAAACCCTTTCCCAAACAAAGCACGGTTTTAACTTTCCTAAGATAATAAGCTTGGGAAAACATTGAGAGAGGTAAAAGAAGAAAATACTGATTATTATCATCTTCTAATTTTGCATCAATTTTTTCTAAATTGTTATATATACACAAAACGGATTGTTTTTAGTAACAGCATTGTCCCTTGCATTAGCTTAAAAAAGGAGCAGCCTAAAACTTCTTCTTTTTGGAAATGCTTAACCCTTTCCCAAACAAGACCTGGTTTTGACGTTCCTAATAGAAAAGGCCTGGGAAAACATTGAAACCAGAACCAGCAGTTTCTTCTTTTGTCTCAATATTTTACGTGCCATATTTTACACCAAATATATCTTTAATAACACCCATTTTGTCATTTGTGGCAGTTTTTGAAGTGGATCACCCTAAAATTTTGTCGTTTGGAAGAGGGTTAATTGATGCAATATACCGACAAAAATGTTGATGCTCTGAAATGCTTTGAGGTGCTTTTTCGCGATTTTTATCAGCATTCACACGCTAATTGAAATTTTCTAACGATAATGTTACAACATCACGGCCACCAATCCCTCTCATTCATTGCAAAATGCTATGAGCGAAATCTCAGAAGAGGGACTTCCGGCTATGAAGAAACGGGACCCATTTTGAGTAAGTAAACACACGTTGTTACTTTAAATCGGTTATTTTGCTAGTTATGGATTGAATCTCAAAAATCGGGGAATGCTATTCGATGGGGTAATGAATGATGTGTTATATTGTCAAAGCCCTTTGTTCTAGCTTACAGAGTAAACTTGCAATTACTTTCGAAGTGAGTGCACACACTTATGTTAACAAACCAAACGACACATAAACGGCACATAAACGACTCCTATGGCGCTATCATATGCATTTTTCGAATGAGACATGTTCAGTTTACTATTTTATGGTTTCTTTTAGTATTCCGCACGTACGATTTTGAAAACCTTTGTTTATTTATGAGAAAAACAAGTATGCAATGAAGAAGAGCAGTGAGCTATGAAGAAGCGAGAGTAGCCATGAATAAGAGGGAGCAAGCTATGAAGAAGCGCGGACTTCATAATTCTTCCTTTGCACTCACATATACTGAATGGTTATGCGTTTAGGAAGAATTGAAGACAGAAATTCCAATATTTTTTACAAATTTCCATTTGAAAAATCAAATTCTAGACGATAGAACGATATTTATTGTTATGCAGCTTAAACATGTATTTATTGCCGACCGGTTACTTACAGGCGCGTAGGACTGGAAACATTTTAAGGGGGGGGGGGGGCTTAAGCCCCTGTTCTGGCTATTGTCGGAATTTTGGAGGAACTGAATTAGATTTCCCCAAAAATTTTCAGTGCAAAATAATGACAATTCAGCATTTTGGGCAGACTTTTTTGTGGGGTGGGGGTCTTAGCCCCTCCATGCCCCAAGTTGTTACTACGGGCCTGACTTATCATCACGTGGAAATGCATTTTTAGAACATACATGATAATTGTTACTAGAAATAGTAACAAATCGACATTATCAAAACGAGGCACCCAAAACACGCGGAGAAAACAATGACGTCGCACGTACATTCAATCAATATACAGCGATAAAGCGCACGTGCATTCAATATACAGTAATAAAGCGAAGTTTTAAGTGGAACAAAAAGAAATAAAATTGAATGAATTCGTTAACAGCCGGTAAGATGGTTATTTTATTGGATTTACGGTCAACCGTTCCCCGTTTAAAAATTTCGACTTTTGCCTCTAAGGACGACTTCCGGAGGCTGTCATGTGTGCGTGTGTGAGTGGGGGGGGGGGGTCTTAGAGGAAATTACCTAATTCTGACCAACTTTCATATTGATCGGACAAAAATGTGGCCTCTAGAGTGCATACAAGAAAAAATAACCGACGGAAGCATGACGGACACAACGCAATGATAAAAGCTCGACTGGCCGCTAAAAACATGTAAATAAGACCTGTTTTCATTCAAAATTCATGCAATGTATCTTGCGTAGGCTTAAAATTATTAAAATGTTAGGGTTCTTATACGGTTTGCCTAGTTTTGCCTAAATAGTTAACAATGACATTGGCGTCCGCATGTGCAGGCCTATGTTATTTACATAATTATATCATCATTCCAAATATAACCACATTGTATACTGAAAAGTCTTGAAGTAGGCTAATTTGGAAATTAGATTGATCTTACAATCCCAAATGTGAAATAATATTAACAATAAATTCGTATCACTTTCCGAGCGAAAATTATAGCGAAAAGGCAAAATTAAGTCAAAACCCGACGCTTTGAATATCCGAGCTCTTATTCATAGCATATTATATCTTCTTCATATCTAGTCCCTTTTATTCATAGCTGATCTCTCTTCTTCATAGCGTATTACTTTTTTAGCTTTTTCTCTCTATCAGAAAATCAGTCATTGGATTTTAATGGCTATATATATAAGATAAAGCATTCGAAGCTTATGGGACCTGTATAGAAGGAAATTATAGTAGTATTTAAAACATAATTTTTCGATCAATTTTGACATGTCTTCAAAACACAGCACTGTGATCGCATGACAAAGCAGTTTAAAGCAAACACGGTGAGACCATGCCGAGGAGACATACTCCAAAAGAAGTTTAAATATACTCACCATCGAATAGCATTCCCCGATTTTTGAGAATCAGCCAAAAACTGGCAAAATCACCGATTTAAAGTAACAACGTGTGTTTACATTCACAAAATGGGTCCCGTTTCTTCATAGCCGGAAGTCCCTCTTCTGAGATTTCGCTCATAGCATTTTGCAATGAATGAGAGGGATTGGTGACCGTGAACATACAGAAACCCTGTTTTTGACCTTTATTTCCACTGGAGGGGAACTCGGCCAAAGCGAGGGACGTTTTTTCGCGAACAATGTAATCCGTCGGTGTTGTTGTAAAATATCGTAACTACTGCTTTATCGAAACCATAGTTACGAGATTTTAAAACAACACCGACGGTTTGTCAATAGATAACAGTAAACCCGGTATATTTTTAGACCAAATTCATTGTAATTGGAGTTAAAAATCTTAAAACTCGCATTTAAACGCAAAATATCTATACCTTGTTGTAGCGAAAAACGTCCCTCGCTTTGACCGAGTTCACCACCAGTGAGTTCGATGTATGCATATTCTAAAGGATTTTGATTTTAAATTATTCTTGTTTGTGAAAGGGATTGGGCAACAAAATGTAGGCAACCGTGACCGAACGGCACTCAACTGACTTCATAAATAATTCAGGGCCTATTCGATTAGATGATTCAGGCGACGGTTTTGGATCAATACAATCTCGTGATTTATGAAGCGAACAACTACATTCATTTTGGTCCCACGAGATTAGGTGTTCGTATGTTTGAAAGAAAAGTTATTATAGCTATAGTGGTCCCATGATTTTCTGATTCCCACCAAACAATAAAATAATTATCAATTTATAAAAAAAAAAGTAAACCATGACCTCTGGACAGACGAGTCAAACTGAACAGGTAAACCAGGTATGTAAACGTCGTGGTTTTAAGAATGCGTTTACCGTTAGATGTAATCACAACACCCCTCTCACGCAGGACAGTCAATAGTTAAAAGTACATTTGAGTCTCAATGTTGATGGTACCACTATACTAATCATAGGTTATATAGATCAAAACGAAGCCATAACGTTGATAATCAGTATTTTGATGTAATATTGCCGAGACGATTTGCACGTGCATCTCTACAATAACATGTTTTATAGGTTAAATGTTTGTTTATAAACATATATCAGATTAGCGTGTGACAACTGTACATACTTCTGACCATGGATAAACCTCGTCGAGAAAAGAGATATCTAAAATAATTAATAAATATAAGAGAGCGACACATTATTATATAAAAGAGGGGAATGCCTTTTCAAATTTTTTGGCAGGTAGGATTCCGGTTAATATTACTGATTTCATTTGACATTGCACTGGCCTTTGTACAAAACATGTTCATATTTTGCAAAATTAATGGTCTGACATGCATCAAAAGGACTTGTATAGTCCAGCAACATTAACCCGAGACATCTGCATAATATGTATGACACCACTTCGGCAAAGTTTTGTTAAGACACTAAATTAACGGACTTTGCACACGAAAATTAAGTTGTCCCGGGTAATTTGGTGGACTATATCATAGTACACAGATGAAAATAGGTCTGCATGAAAATATTAGTGAACTATTTTTAGGAAAGGTTCATGCGTTTAATTCATGATAATTAAAGCTAAAGCTGTGTCATGTCAAATGGAATCTGCAATGTCATTAACTTATGGTATAATATTATATTGATTAATTAGAGTGCAGTAATTCCATTCCCTCTTCTGATGCCCTGACGAAAACCTACATATAGCCTAAAAATGAGCTTTTTTTTATCAATTTCATGAATTTGACGATCTAACGATCATTTCGAAAAGATTTAACTTCGGTTCAGTGAAAAATGATTAAATAAACACCATGGTGCTCTCAATCTATTTATGCACTGTCACCGTTCATTACATCGTGAAAAAAGCTGCTCGTATAATCGCAATTAATTTTGTGCTAAAATAAACTAGGTTTATCGTTTTGTTTTGATACACCGTCGGTGTTGTTACAAAATCTCGTAACTACGGCTTGAATCAAGCCGTAGTTACGATATTTTATAACAACACTCACGATTTACTATTTGTTTGTCCGAAATTACCCACTCTTTACTGAATGAATTTGTTCCCTATTATAGTATATAGTTTGCAAGTTGCAAAATTTTGAAGATTCCACTCCATGATGGTGGGTCCACTTCCTGGAAATTCCAAAGGGCAATGACGGATCTTTATCCTTTTTCGGTGCCATTTTCTCAACTTAATTGGATGGTGTGAAAATGTATGGAAAATTGATATTTTACATAGAAAACCCAACAGACGAACAGGAGTAAAACAATACGAGTGATCTGCAAAGTAATTGGTATTGTAGCCCAATAGTGGGGTTAGTAAACAACGCCCAAGGAATGTTCAAACTTTTATTCTGCTACATGACGAGTTATATACAAAGATAAACGTGAAGACCTAACGTTCGTAACGTACGACGAGAACAGCTCTGGCAATACCCTAAAAACAGCTTCTTTAAATACTAGTTTGGGTGTTACCAAATCTTCGAAACATGACGTCCATATGAACGCCTATATCACGAACATCCTGTACCACCACCCAGAATATGATACAATACTAGCCAAACCTTTCCTGCAAAAACACCCACTAATTTAGGTGTTACCAAAACATGATGAAAGATGATATGAAACTCTTTTAACATGATATTGTGCTTCGCCTAGTACTACAAGACGACCTTGCCAATCCTTTCCTGCAGCGACACCCATTTCTTGTCATGGCTATTTTTAGAACTATGATCATGCAACACCGGCTTATTGCACGACCCTTCTCTCAAAAATAGCCATGTCTAAAATGCCGCTAAGCTATTGTATTACATAACTTCCCACCAAAAGAGTTTTATACCAGGGTAGAAAACTATTAAAAAGTAAATATACAATGTTAAAGTTAAGTAAACGTAATATTCAACATTTATCTCAAAATTAGAAATTCATGGTAGCTAAAAGAATTACTTAAACTTACTTAAGCTTATTAGGAAAGAAAAATAGAAAATGAAATACCCTAACAAATACCAGAAGAGTGTATTACTAATCCAATTATTGTAAACACAGAAAATTCAGTGTTGTTTAAAATACTTTAAAATCTAAATGTCAAATGTCTGATACACCAATAGCACTAATTATTAATTGTCTCTAAATCTTCTTAGATTGATATCTGCATATCTAACTTCGAATCAGGTTTCTCTAGTCCTTGCTTAGCCAGTTCTAAGAGTTCCTTTTTCTATTTCCTTTTCCACGATGTTGTTTATTACGCACCAAAATAGTAACTAGTTGTTTCAATCCAGTCAAGTGTCTCTTTCCTCGATTGTTACAGACCCTTTAAAGTTGAAGTGGTCTTCTGCTATAGAAACACTTATGTTGATTCAAGTAGACTTAGCATTTATATTATTGTAACTTTAATTCACACTCTTATGGAAAGGATAATTAATTATTAATGTTGGCTGTCTGGTCAGTTAACTATTACATACTATATGTACACTGTCGTATGCCTGGTTTCACTGTTCTGCTGGTTCACTATATCTGGTGGCACAGCTCTGGTCGATGGATCTTTCCCACCTGTCCCCGTATCTTGGAGCACAACTTCTGTTGAACCCACAGCTGGCCCGAATTGTCTCTTTTTACATCTTTTACACAGGCAAAATGGCAGATACTTACTCGTAAGACAACAACATTAACATATCAAGACTGCTATCAAAACCAGTATAAGCCCCGAACTAAAATAATACATGTACTAATAAAACACTTTCTTTCATGTCACGGTCATTTAGTAAGCCTAGTTGTTGAAGTAAAGTTTCAATTGCACTTCCTCTACAGTCGTCTATTACTTTTAAAGACATTTCTAATATAAGGTCAATGAGGATACTTGATCTCTAATATGCTTAAGATCTGTCTCGCTTACAACCCAAAATAACCAAGACAACGCGACACCAACAAATGGTATGATACTTCTTTTGTTTCGTACTTTACTTGAAAAAGTCGTGAATGGTGAGATTCTGCTTTGATTTCATGCTCTAAGTAAGTCCTGCAGGTATGATACTTCGAGCTACAAACAATCTATTGCATTATGAAAAGGTTCTAAATCAGTCCCTGTTAGGTGTCTTGATTTTGGCACTTCAAATACAGTTTTCGCTAATTTCAAATCTACTGCTAACCATAGCATAAGTGAATCAGTTTTTCAAATTCAATTACAATTGTCGCAAACCATCTAATTCAAGTTGTCCCAATTTCATTATCTTTGCGGATTACTAAATTTTCTTTAATTATTTCTAAACTAGCAACGAAAGTGATCAGCAGACGTCGCCCAGAAAAGAAAATAATACGTATTGCTACCAAGATGCCTATTTTAAGTGTAAATCTTAAATTCTTATTCATACAATGAATAAAAATGTCTCCTCTTAACAAACTAATTAAAGGTACCTTTTTGCGTGTTATAAACTATGAATTCATGCTACTTCCATGAAGCCTCTTAAAAGAATACAAACGGAAGGCAATTACCAACCTCTTTGCACTTCCTCTTTAACCCTACTCAGCATCACATTTACTTTTGTGATCTGATCGCTTGCCCTTTTGTGGCAATAGGAATCTCTAATTCCATAATTGAGCTAAGTATCTTTCTACGATACTTATAGGTTAACAACTTTTTCTGTTTAACCTGCTTAGTCTTGTCATACGATGATTCATCTTCCGAATCCATCGTATCTGCATCTCTGTTGGAGCTTGTCCTGTCATTAGTACGTAACATCAAATGCATATCTTTTGAACTGTCAGGTCTCACTTTATCTATGCTTGCAATAAGGACAGATCGGCCTACATCAATCTTAAGTTTTAAATGTTTGTCATAAAAACAACAACAAAAATATAACAATTTCTGTACTGCCAACCCAGCGCCCATACTGGTGTCAAATGTTCTCAATTTGAAATGCATTTTAAATCTGCCATGCCCATGTAAAGAACGTGTAAAGAAACTTACGGTTTTAGGCTCGACTCCGATCCTTCCAGACGGCTCACAGCGCTTCAACCCAGATCCTGGTCACGGCACCAAAACAAGTCATATGTAGCCCAATAGTGGGGTTAGTAAACAACGCCCAAGGAATGTTCAAACTTTTATTCTGCTACATGACGAGTTATATACAAAGATAAACGTGAAGACCTAACGTTCGTAACGTACGACGAGAACAGCTCTGGCAATACCCTAAAAACAGCTTCTTTAAATACTAGTTTGGGTGTTACCAAATCTTCGAAACATGACGTCCATATGAACGCCTATATCACGAACATCCTGTACCACCACCCAGAATATGATACAATACTAGCCAAACCTTTCCTGCAAAAACACCCACTAATTTAGGTGTTACCAAAACATGATGAAAGATGATATGAAACTCTTTTAACATGATATTGTGCTTCGCCTAGTACTACAAGACGACCTTGCCAATCCTTTCCTGCAGCGACACCCATTTCTTGTCATGGCTATTTTTAGAACTATGATCATGCAACACCGGCTTATTGCACGACCCTTCTCTCAAAAATAGCCATGTCTAAAATGCCGCTAAGCTATTGTATTACAGTATCAGGGGAGATAACTGTTTTTGGCAAAAAACCGGCACGTTACAGATTATTTCCCTTGGTTAACGGCCGTGTTCAGCTTGAAAAAAATACTCGGGGCATTAATTTGATAACACGACAATATTCATAAACAACATTTTCTGCTCTATACCCAATATATACAATGCTATTTAACAAATGAATTCTGCTTAGTGTGACATTTTTATTGCTACCTATACAGACGTTGAATTTGGACCGGTGTATAAAATAATTCTGTTTGGGAATGACTTAAAAGGACCCGTTATGGCGTTGGAGACATACACAGATTAAGATCAGTCTTTGTTTTTTTACGCTCAGTCTGGGCATTATCCATTTTGCTATCTAACAGCTTCTTCATTATATGTAGCAGATGTAAGTTAGTAAAATGAAGCCATAGACTGCATTTGACAACAGATTGATCTGGGAGAAAACGGTTTTCTAAAAATGCTATGAATATCCTTTTTTCAAGATCCTTGGTCATTACAGTTTTATTTGAAGAAAGAAGTCAAAAACTGAAGAACAACCATTGTACATATACAGTACGTATACATGTATTTCATATTTTTCACAACTTTGACTTCGCATTTTCACGTGCCACATCGCCTTTCACATTTCCATGCGTCACAATGTGTTTCACAATTTGCGCGGCTTCTATCCCCGTACCCCAGCTTAGAGATACGCCATTCCCGCCATGTCCATAGTTATGTACTACCTGAAACATCGTTGAAAGAGTAGGTATCCTGTCCAAAACGACAACATTTTAGGGTGGTCCAAATTAAATGCATACGGCAAAATGAAAGTTGTAAACGATAAAATTTGTTCACACAATAGCACAGAAAAATTTTAGAGAAAATGCTGGTCATCAGCATTTCCTTCTTTTACCCCAATGCTTTTCCAAGCTTTTTTCTACTAGGGACGTCAAAACCAGGTCTTGTTTGGGAAAGCGGTATGCCATGAGTAAGAAAAATGCCTTAAAATTTAGCCTTTTCAAAAACGACGAAAAGAGATCCAAATTGAAATGTACTGCAAAGAACAGAATTAGTATTAATGAAGATCGATAGAAATTGTGCTTAATAAAGCCCAGAAAATATTGCGATAAAAAGAGAAAATGATAAAATATAGTCTTGGGAAACCATTGAGACAAAAGAATAAAAAGTTGCTAATACTTAACAATGTTCTCTTTTTACTCAATATTTTTCTGTGCTGTCTTGTACCCTAAACCGATCTTTATCAACGTCCATTTTGTCGACTGCAGCAGCTTTCACATTGGACCAAACCTTAAAAGTTTTGTAAAGCGTTTTAACCCTTTCCCAAACTAGACCTGCTTTTGACGCCCCTAAAAGAAAAGGCTATGGAAAACATTGAAACAAAAGAAGAAACTGCTGATAACCAGCAGTTTCTCCTTTTGCCTCAATATTTTCTAGGCTATATTTTACACAAATTCTATCTTAATCAACATCCATTTTGTCGTCTGCAGCAACTTTTGAAATGGACCACCCTAAAATTTTGTTGTTTGGGAAAGGGTTAACAAGAAGTAAATTACCTGCAACGTTTTGCCGCTCGTCTCCAACAATTCTGGTTCCAGTCGTATTTCTGATCTACTGGGACGAAGCCCTACCCATCTTTCAACTTCTTCTGCATCCTGTTACAAATCAAGCCAAAGATAATGGGATAAATTGCCCATTTTGTTGACATCTCAAAAAAATCGTATTTGCAATAGTTTACACATATTCCATTATCGAACCAATAGAATACACCGTAATATATCTAGTAATATATAACATTGTTGTAAAAAGCTATGTCATCCATTGCAAAGATTTATAAGAAATGATTGAATATTCAGCAGGAAAAGCGGACATGTGACAGAAAAATATTTGCGTCTAAAATTTGTTTGATGTATTGTGCCCTCAAAGGAGCACACGTTGCACTTTATCCCATTAAAATCCATTGTGTTTAATCTAAGAAATTAGAAAAAAACTACATCGAAGCGAAAATTTTTTACATAGAATATCCACCCTGATAACAACACGGTGGGTTTGTGCATTATAGGATGGATAACAAGTACGACCAAATTAGCCTCGTTTAAAGTAAGAAATTGGTACTCAATCCCCGTCGTGAACAAGACGATACAGATTTTGTGTGAAAAGAAGAGTCTTACCTTGAGACCAGGCAGTATATTTGAACATCTATTTTTGACATCCTCAAACCAGTGGTCGGATACATCCAGATCATGTTCACCTTTATGACGTGTTCCACCCAGCACCACAGTATCCTGACTGTAATAAAGGGGAAAATAGTTGAATTAACACACATTGAGACCAGGCAGTATATTTGAACATCTAGTTTTGACATCCTCAAACCAGTGGTCGGATACATCCAGATCATGTTCACCTTTATGACGTGTTCCACCCAGCACCACAGTATCCTGACTGTAATAATGGGGAAAATAATTGAATAAACACACACTGAGACCAGGCAGTATATTTGAACATCTATTTTTGACATCCTCAAACCAGTGGTCGGATACATCCAGACCATGTTCACCTTTATGACGTGTTCCACCCAGCACCACAGTATCCTGACTGTAATAATGGGGAAAACAATATTGAACATGTATTTGTAACACAACTTTGGACAATTTTTAGCTGTATTGTGGTTAATAATTAACCCTACCTTCTGCTCCAGGCATTTTTATCACCAGTACAAACACAACATCAAATGCTAGTCACATGCTGCCCATTTCACGTAGAAAATTCGTAAATTCCTGAAGGACATATTATAAATGGCATTTGTCAAATGTTAGAATGTCTTTTGGGCAAATAAAGATTCGAACCAGACCGGAGTGCGACCTATGCATTGATAGACTCCGACATCGTCTTCTTCAGCCATCGGGTCTTGGTGCGCACATGTATCAACACAACATCCGATCTGAGTAACCAGTTGCTTTTCTAACGTAGACTTTTCGTACATCGTACATGATTCATCCAATGGGTAACCCATCACGCTAAAAAATGACCCTCTGGGAAGTGTGAAAATAATCGACCATAGTCAGTCTATACAGACTGATTAGGATCGAAACTTTTCACTCTAACGTAATGTTCTGAAACCAGAGGCGCGTTCTTTAGAACGAGATTTTTTAAGATTTCTTAAGGTGTTTTGGATAAAGCGTATTTAGACCGAGGCTTTGACCGAGCTGTTCCGAATGCTCCATATTTATACAAATGACGTCATCATGACGTCATTTGTATAACGTATGGAGCATTCGGAACACCGTGGTTTATAAATAATGGAGCATTCGGAACAACTCGGTTTTTTTTTATATTGTTTCTACAGAATTGACCGAGGGGTTCCGCACGAAGTATAGGGTAATGGCGCCTCCCATTGAGCGTCTTAAAAATCTTGCTCTAAAGAACGCTTTATCCTAAAATATCTTAAGAAATCTCAAGAAATATCGCTCTAAAGAACGCGCCTCAGGATGTTTTCCAAATGCGGCGACATCTTGTTGACCTCTGCTGAGTTTCTGTGTTTCAAATACATGTAACGGAATTTACAGACTTCCTGGAGGGTTCTTTTAACTTGGCGGGTCATATATAGAAATATGAGTTCTTCTTATCATTATTCGTAAAAATAGGGCCTATCATAGGCATATCATTATAATTGAAGGGGTCAGTGCAACAAGGTGTTAAGTCCATTTTTCATACTTTTGAGAAAAACGCATTTTTAGTGATTTTCTATTTAAGTAATGTTTTAAATAACTTTTGATGTACAATCTTACATGGCCATTAAAAGACAAAAAATCAGCTGGTGATGATTCTTTTCCATGCAAAATATGAGAATAATTGGGCAAAATGCTGTTTTTCACATTTTTGTTTATGCAACAAGGGGGCTAACTCCATGGAGTTAGCACCTTTGTTGTCGTTTTTAAGTGTGAAACTTAATCTGAACATCAGAAAGTCATCAAATATACTTTATTAGGTAGGTGATACTTATAATAACCACACTTTTAATACTAAGTAGACGAAAGGACGCCATCTGGAGCATGATTATTTGATATTAACAACTACCTATTTTCTTTGATGGGGTCTACTCTATGAACCGTTTCTAAAACAGATTATTCAAACTCACAAGGTGCTGCAGACAACTAAATGGACTTTGATAAAGCTTTTATGTGTGAACAATGTACTAAATATAGCAAAGAAAATATGGAGACAAATGGAGAAAATGCTGGTCAGCATTTTTTTCTTTTGTTTCAATATTTTCCCTTTTCCAAAGCATTTTAGGGCGTAAATTTTAAGCAGGTCTTGATTAGGAAAAAGTTTTAGAAAAGACAGCACCAATGAAATAAAATCATTTAACCCTTTCCCGAACACAATAAATCCAGGTCACTCCAACACTTGAATACTGCAGACAACAAAATGGATATCGACGAAGAAAAGATTTATGAGAAAATATTGAAGCAGAAAGTGGAAATGATGTTTATTAGCATTTTCTTCTTTTGCCTCCATATTTATTTTTAATCTCTTTTTTTTTCATAAAATAGATCTAGTTATATTACAATCTGGTGCCACAAGCTTCATGTGTAGTCTTACTCTGTGTTCCTAACCTCTTTAAGATCTGCTCAAATGATTCTTCCAATCTAAGCCACCAAATGCTCACCCTGCCTATTGGTTAATAATAAGTGTCTGATGTCAAAAAGGATTTTGACAAAGTCTGGATTCAACTCTTCCCAAGCAAAGAAATAAATTGAGAAAACATTGAAGCAAAAGGAGCCTTTTCCCAACAATCTCTGGTTTGATTGATTTTTAACCTTTGGATAATATAGTTCTAAGCCAATAACTAGCATTTTCCCATCAAACTATTTCTGTCGCATAACAATATGTTTTAGCTCTAAAAATGTTACCAACAGAGCCTGAAGAGGATGGCGGAATCAAATAAAACAAACATATAGCAATAAAATATTCTTCATAGAAATAATTCCAGTTACAAAAAGCCTTCATTGTAAAACCTGTCATTGTTCTGTTTATTTCTTGTTTATCATACAGGTGGATTTGCTTGTGCAACAAAAGGTCTAACTCCATCGGAACCTTCAACCCTTTGATGCATATTTCTCACATTTAGCAACATTATTGATCACTATGCCTTTACTTTTATGTGGCCAAAATCCATTCCCTTGTATAAAATAACAAAATTCAATTGAAAAACAAATGTTTACTCACCTAAACTTTTCAAATTTTTCCGCCTTTAAAACTTCATCCTTGACACACATGCATAAATGTTAATGCAACAAAGGTGCTAAATCCAGCTGTGGAGTTAGCTCCCTTGTGTTATTTTTTAAAGTCTGTTTTGACCTACTTAAACGAGAAATTGGTTATTGTAGGGGAGGTAATCTGGTGGGAAATGGTATTTTTTAAATCTTAAAGGGCGTATCTCTCTTTTTATCAAAAGTGGACTTAACACCTTGTTGCACTGACCCCTTCAATTATTAACAAGTAAAAGACTTTAGTGTAACAACGCTTTCCCCTTCTTGTCAGCATTTATTGTAATATCTACCGGTATTAAGACTTTGATGACACATGTTTCTTCCTTTTGTCATATGTAATATCTTTCAATTTGAATCAGACTTATACTTCGTAATTTTAATGGAATGAGTTAAAGATAAATGATGTTCTTACTTACCCAGGGTATATGTATGTTTGACCGTTGTTAATGATGTAAAAATGTTTGATCCAGGGTGCCTTCACCTGCGGACACAAATGAGCAAGGAAGTAGGCCTAATAGGGGATCCGGGTCAGCCTGCCCAAACGCACAATCCCATGAGGATACGTGCTGTTCTCTTAACCCTTTCCCAAACAATACCTGGTTTTGACGTCCTTGATAGAAAAGGATTGGGAAAACATTGAAACAAAAGAAGAAACTGCTGATAACCAGCAGTTTCTTCTTTTGTCTCAATATTTTCTATGCCATAGTTCACACAAATTTTATCTTTAATAACTTCCATTTTGTCATTTGTGGCAGTTTTTGAAGTGGACCACCCCAAAATGTTGCAGTTTGGGAAAGGGTTATTCTTTCCTCTAACAATACAATTTAATGGTGGTCAAATTTAAGAGCTGCTTCAGACGACAAGAAGGACATTGATAAATATGGGATTTGTGTTCAATACAGCTTGAAAAATTTTGAGACAAAATATGAAAATGCTGATTATCAGCATTTTCGTCTTTTGTCTCAATATTTTCCAAAATACATTTTCTCAGTCAAAACCAGGTCTTGTTTGGTAAAGGGTTAGAGCTTCCCCATTTCCTATAATAAAGACGAGGGAGCAGCATGGATCCTGGTAAGGCTGTGTGTTTACGTGTAGGCTAATTATCTGGATTAATGTTCATGCCTACTGGCATAATTTGCCATTTTTTTTTCAAATCAAAACTCAAATCTTAAATGTATATTTTAAGGTGTTCCGTCCTTCATTAGATTCGAAACGTCGTGAATCTCGGCGTCATTCATGGCCACGGAGATTGACGAACTTATCTGGATTTTCAAAATCGTTAATTTCCGTTGGCACTGACAATTGCAAAGGTGGTGGTAAAAGTTGACGAAGTGTTTGAAATGTGTACCGTTTGGAAAAGTGACCTACCCTTATCACATGCCCTCTGACGGGATAGACCAACTTATCCTGCACAAAGTGACCACTGCTTAAACCGGCACAGTTCACTAGCACCCTACATTGACCTGCAAACTGGAAACACACGGTTTACTTTTTTAACCCTTTCCTAAATACTTAAACAATTAGACGAAATCAATTTTAAAGCATCTGATGACGTCAAAATTCTGTGTTGATAAAGATATGATTTGTGTAAGAATTAGCACAGAAAATATTGACACACAAGAAGAAAATGCTGGCAATCAGCATTTTCTTCTTTTGTGTCAATGTTTTTCCATGTCTTTCCTTGTAGGTACGTAAAAACCAGGTCTTGTTTCGAATATATTGCATGGAAAATGGAATCAAATAATTTCAAATTAGTCTAAATTTAGAAGATGCAGTTACAACAATTCTATCGTTAAATACGATGTAAAACAAAATATTGATGTACTTACAGCATTCGTTGTTCCCATTTTCTTGTTTTGGATAAAAGCCAAACGATTTTATATTCCTTTGCATATATTTTTCCTAAACAAGATCTGGTTTTGACACCATTGATGTAAAAAGCATGAGAAACATTTAAGCAAAAGAAGAGAATGCTGGCAACCAACATTTTCTCCTTTTGCTTTAATATTTTCTGTTCTTAATTTTTACGCTAAACATATCTTCAATAATATTCATTTTGTTGTCTATACCGACATTCAAATAAATAGTCTAAACTCTGGCTGTTTGGGGAAGAGCTAAGCAAGTTCATCTAACTATCATAAACAACTAAGTACTGAATTTAAGCATTACCTCGGCAATATCATGGACCTTTCGTTTTTCTATACGTCCGCCATTTGATAAAAATCTGTGGAGAAAATGTGCTCGTTAGAACATTAACTTTGATCGTAGATCGACAATCACCATATGTTTCATGAATACATGCATTTAAGATCACAGTTTAATTCTCGTAATTTAAAAGAAGTCAAATCATCAATTTACAGCGAGATACCCGAAGTTTTTGCTAAATTCTGACGTCAATAACTGCGTCTTGGGGGTTTTTCTTATTGGTTTACAGTGTCATAATATTATGATTATTTTTTAAGGTCAATGGAAATTGTATTTCATATCTTGTACCATTGTGCCATTTACAGCAATTTACGATTGGATAACGAGATCTCGTAGATGCCGCTAAGATAGACGGGATCTGCGTTCCAAATATCAGAAGGAAATATTTTAGCAGCAATCGTAGGAAAATGGGTATGTTGTAGTATAGTACACATAAACTGTATATTGTTTGATACGGTTACAAGTCCAATGTTCAATAGCTCGCGTTGAATGACCTGGCAGAGCTTCTCTAGCTATAAGCTAGAGATGCTCTGCCAGGTCATTTATCGTGAGCTATAAAATCTATGATATGTATAGTCGGGTCATGCTATTATGGCACATATTTACAAAATTTACAAATGTGAACAACATAATATCAAACTCCAGACTTCTGTAATTTTGCATGTTATGGTTCGAATCTTGCTGGTGTCTCACATCTGCAAGATTCAAATCAACACATTCAAAATAAGTTTAGATCAAGAACTTTTTTCCTTTGTTTACACAGGTACAATTTGTAAACATGTGTCATGATATCGTGACTGGACTATAGTACTTACAGTTTTGTTAACCAGGGAAGGTAACGCCGACATTCCGTCAACATTGTGGTATAAAACCAACCCTGGCTGCAAGAGAAGTATAAGATAATGTTCATGGAATTGTCCTTACAAGGTTTCAAGTTCGATCCAAGTTAGTGAGGGTTTCATGGCAAAAATTGATAAGCTTCCGGTGAGCAGAATAGGAAAGGACTCATTTTAGTTAAAAGAGCTCGTTTTCGGTCGATGTAAAATGAATATAATAAAACCAAGTTTAACATGTTGATGGAACGTGAAATATTTCAATTGCCTAGAATAATAGTAGTATAGTTTAGTATATCAATAGTAGTATATAGGCCTACATGCAGTAGTCTGCATCAGCTTTCTAACTGAGATAGTCTTTTTTGTATCGTGTGGGTTGTGTTAACGCTTTATTGACTGGAGTTGAGTTAATGTACCTGTTATTTCCAGGAATACTCTGTAATTCTTTGTCCGTCATATCTCGGGAATTATATATAAACTGGCAATGGTATGGATTCTGCAACTAGAGTAATAAAAAATAAACTATTAATTTGAGATTCTAATCAAGTGCGCGTATAATACTACGCGTACAAGTTAAAAATACCCGTGTATATTTTGCCAAGATTAGGGATTACCAAGCACAGGACGGTTAACAATTGTTTCAATTTTACCGCGAAAAGATTGGACCATATATTGATTTCGATTGGCTAAGATATTTGTCAAATCAAATACACATGCAAGCGCATTTTAGGCCTATATGAGCATTTACAAAAATACTCGTGCACGGGTAAATATGTAAGTGCACAGACTTGATACGACATCGGTATTTGTCATGATTATGGATAATCACGGTGGGTAACCAACGTGACTTTTGGGAAGCATTCACACCGAAAACATCGTCCGCTTCAAGGTATGTTTTGTTTAATTTCTCAATTGTTTCGGTGTGAACGCTTCCCAAAAGTCACGTGGGTTACCTACCGTGATAATTATCTGATTTTGAGTAAACAATCCTGTGTTTCCATATTAAGTCCATCCATAATGTGATTCGCACGACGTCGGCATTATTCGGACGAAGTCGAAAACATTCGGCGGTGGAACTTTCCACCGCCGAATGTTTACGACCGTGACGGAATAGGTTCGGACACGTTACGACGCCTTTCGAAAAAATCCGATGTTTTATAAATGAATCTCAAAATGGTCACATTACGGGTATTCTACCTTAATAATCTCTAACTTGTACTCACTTGCCTTTTTGTTGTGTTTATTTGATAACCAGACATACGTAGAACACCGGTTAATGCCGGGTCATATTCCCTCTCAAGTTTCTCATACCAATCAAACGAGTCCTGGCTCCATTTTCTGTAACGAATAATGTTCTTAGAAAACAAGTGATAGGGGCCTACTATTATACCATTTTTCTACAGAAAATGAATTTAAAAAATAGAAACAATAGAAGAAAATGTTGACAGTTTAACCTTTAGACTCGATATTTACTGTAGGCCTACTATGTTGTACGCGTAGCCTATCTTGGTCAACATCCATTGAGCTTTCTGCAGGACATTTCAAATTTGACAACACTAAAATGTGTGATAAAATAACGTCTGGAAAGGATATGATTACAATTACAAAGGTAATTAGGAGAATATCGTCAATGATCATAGTAACTGGTTTCTTTGTCAATGTATTATCCAGATATTAATATAACTTTGTGTGAAATTTGAAAGAAAAGCATTGGCTCGTTATTGAGATATTTGACCTTGACCTTCAAAATAACATCAAATTCGGGGAAGTCCGTTAAAACTACGCATTGTTGGGAAAATGGTTAGGGTTGAACGGCATGTGACAGCCCATTCATAAAAGAATGCATTTCACATATGATTGGGTTTTTTATTGTATGATTTTACCGTTAAAATTGATATACTCAATATAATAAACTTGGTCACCTCTCAGAGTTACCCGGTTATTTCATCTAATGAAATCCTTGTTAGACAGATATTTGTTTAAGGCCTGTCTATACATTTAACATTATTTTCTTTTTGTTGATATTATATAACGTTATATAAATATTTAGCTTAAGTTAACTAATTGTAAGCACATTTGGTCATTTAGTAAAATCATTCACAATGCGTCTTCATTATAACCATATAAGAAATACAATCTGAAAATGATCAGTTTTCTCGTAGCAAATTGATAATTCTTGTCCATCATGAGACGAGTGAATATAAACTCTTAGACAATTCAAGTTGCATAATTATAAAGCTTTGGTAGTTCTAGCAATCTTAACATAACACTAATATTTAATTTCACTCACCTGTGGTAGTAATATTAATCACAGCGGTTTCCGCGTAGACATGTTTCATGTGCAATATTTAATTTGATAAGAAAACTGAGAAGTAAAAAGAATTTCTTTTCTTTCCCATTCTTCCTAATGGGTTGTACGACACAAAAAATTAAATATTGCTACGAAACTCATTAGGAACAATAAAAAGAAAGCATGCTTCCAATCCTTATGAATAAAATTGGCGCTTTAAATATCACATTTTGACATTTTCCGAGTTTTGAAGTCATTTTGAAGGTCAAGGTCAAATATCTCAAAAACGGATCTACGCTTTTCTTTCAAATTTCACAAAAAGTTACATTAATATCTGGACAACACATCTGTAAAGTTCCATTGAAATCGGGTTTCAAATAAAACGAGTAGAGATAGTTTGGTAAAGTTGGTCGTTAAAAAATAGCGAAATTCTTCGAAACAAAGAAGAATGAGTATTACGGAAAAGATATACATGGTATCTCAAATATAAGCCCATAAATGTTTAACGCATATATCACAAGACACGCATACAAATTTTCACGCATCTTGGGCTAAAAATAAGAAAGATAAGCGACTTAGAATGACCCCTACTGAGTTTCAGTCCATCTTACCCCACCCACTTTATTTACCCATATCTCGAAAAATAAGCCGAAACCAGACTTTTTACACATACAAATTAAAGATATTATGTAACCCTATCAATCCACAAAATTTAAAGAAAATCTATTTTTTGATCCCTTATTGCAACCCATCCTTTGAAAAATACCTGTCGCTAACATTGACAAAGAAACCAGTTACTATGATCATTGACGATATTCTCCTAATTACCTTTGTAATTGTAATCATATCCTTTCCAGACGTTATTTTATCAAAGCACGGTGGCGATTTCGTATCATGGAATGGGTTACAAATTTGCCTCGCTTTAGGAAAGACAGTTTGCAATAACTTTCTTGTTTCTGGGTCAATTCCCAAACGGTTTACCTCTGATGTAAGACTTGCTTGAAACATCCTTGTACTTTTTGCAAAAAATGACGCCAACCGACCAGAAAAAATGACAAAAAATTAGATAGGTTTTTTGGTCAATTGGGGTCAATTTTTAGGGGAAAGTATGAGGAGTTTTCAATGAAGACATACATCTGGGGAAATATCTGAACAAGGCGGGGTTTATGCAACAATTCGCTTTGAAAATTGACTCATTAATGAGAAAGTTATTGATTGCACAATTTCTTACCTGAAGTGTGGCTGATTTGGCCGTAGTTGTTATCATTTCATTTTCTGGTCGGTTGGGATCAATTTTTGGAAAAGTAAAAGGACTCCACATATAATTCATATATCTGAGAAAAGAACCCAGTAAGGCGGATTCAGAGGCGGATCCGGAGGGGGTTCGGGGGCTCAAACGAACCCCCTCTGAGGCCTAATTATTTCATTTTCAAGCACACGTTCGGAATTGTGTAACACTAGCAAAAAACCTTTTAAAATTTGACGCAGAAATAAGAAAGTTATTGCAAAATATTTGACCAGAATCGAGACTATTTTGTCCGTAGTTGTTATCAATCCCACGATGCACAATCTCCATCGTGTATGATACCATCCTCGGAAAACCAGGGTTACTTTATTTTTGAATTTACGAACATTTTCGATGTATATACAAAACAGTCATCTGATATCTGATTTGTCGTTAAATCTGGTGTCTTGTTACACAATCAACGCATTTTTCCCAAGTTCGTTGGTAAAAATGTGTGCCTAGGGTTTTTGATAATGCATAAAGGCTTAAACCTGTATATTTTAATCCGAGTTTTCTCTGATGAAATTCGCTCTTTGATATGTTGATGTCGCTCATTTACATCAGAGCGCACTACCATTCAAAACAAAGGAAAGTTCGACACAAGTTGTGGCGCTTTGTTTACCGTTCGATCTTAAACGCTATCCTTAAAACGCCTTATGATACCAATCAATGAACCATTTATTGTCATGGCTGGTGAAAAACTTTAGACCAAAAAGTATTTCTAACAGGTTTATAGGCAATAAGAGCGACATCAACATATCAAAGAGCGAATTTCATCATCAGAGAAAACTCGGATTACCTGTATCTCTGCTCGTACTCCCGGGTTGCGTGTTCGAGTGTGACTCTAAAGCTGCCAGCCGCGCCATGACTCGTGGTATCCTGCTGGAACTTCTCCGCCACTAGCGTCACGTGACAATCCGGCACGTGCTGCTGTATATTGACGGCTGTAGACAGACCGACAACGCCCGCCCCTAACACAACTACGTCATACATAGCTAGCGGTATCTGGTTGTTACATAGATCTGGAATTAATTACAAAATCGATACTTTTCAACAAAAATCTCGTAACTGCAGCTTGTCTGAAGCTGCAGTTACTAAGTTTTTGTTGAAAAGCGACGAAATTCTTCTTCATTAAGAAACAAATTCTTACACCTTAGATTAATCCTGCTCGATTCTGCGTCCTGGAAACTACACCTGTCCAGTACTGTGGGGCCGATAAAAAAGTCAAAGCACAACCTCCACTACCGTAGATTGGACTCGCACCCTCTTGGTCGCAAGGCCGACGCTCTACCTTTCGACTACGAAAATCGGCGAATTTAAAGCCACTTTCAACATTTTTTTTAAATTCAATTTTGACAACTGGCACCCGTAACCATGTATTCCTAGCATTTCCCGCATCAACACAAGCACAATTCGAATAAACAGTCCATGTGTACTTGAAAAATTAGCTGTTCTGCATGGCGGGGCATAATTATTTATTATTAACATTCACATTAACCCAATCTCAAACGACACAATTACAATTTCAAGGCTGTTGAGAGAAGATGCAGACGACATTTGCAATTGGACAAAACATCGAAATGTTAAGAGTTAAGTTGGTAAGTTGGGATAAAACATTGTGGAAAATGAAGAAATTGCTTGTGTTTTCATTTACCCTTTTTTTCTTGAAAGGCGTCAAAAAGCATCAATGTATGTGAATGAGTTGACGGGGATAATATAGCCTACTCTTTCAAACATCATAATGATACGGGATACGGCAAACGGGGCCATTTTTACTAATTTGAGACTACAATGTATCAAGATCAGCGTATATCTAAGTGGATGCTGATCAAGGTTATCCTGCTTTATAGTTAAGAACAGATTAATGAAACTATAACAGAACAGCACAAATCTTGATCAGATTGTGCGTCAAGGGCAGGTGGATTATGGTTGGTGTTAGTATCAAGTAACAAACAGGCCCCTTTTTCAATATCCCAGTTTAAATTTTATTTACCAAAAATACGACATCAAAATTAATTTAATGATAAGGAAAGTGTTTCATAAACGAAATAAATGTGGCCCGTCACGCAAAAAAGACAATTTGGAAATTGTTGAAAGTATCAACCCTAGTCAGACTGTGCGGACTGCGCAGCTAGACTGACTAGGATTAAAACTCTTCACTCTATGGTATCTTTATGGATCTAGATTGTTTTTGCTCTTCAATTGTCGAGATACCCGATACGACATATGAGGCGCGTTCTTTAGAGCGAGATTTTCAAAGATTCCTTTAGATGTTTCTGATACAGCGTTTTGAGACCGATATTATAAGTGTGTTGTTCCGAATGTTCCATACTGCATACAAATGACGTCATGATGACGTCATTTGTATGAAATATGGAGCATTCGAAACTCCGCGGTTTATGAATCAGGGAGCATTCGGAACAACTCGGTCAATTCTCTCCCATATAGATTCTACAGAAATTACCGAGGGGTTCCGAAAGAAGTATAGAGCAATTGCGGCTCCCAGTGATCGTCTTAAAAATCTTGCTTAAAAGAACGCTTGATGTGATGTTGATTGTACGCCAACATTGAGCGCGACGTCACTGTATGTATCAGGTTTCAAGGTCAACCACTACCTAAGTGCAGTCTGATCAGGGTCTTTGTTTTTTTATTTGCTATTGGTCAGGGTCTCTGTTCTTTTTATTTGCTATTGGTCATGAAAATGCTTTTATGAAGCAATATAGATACTGATCACAACACGCAATCCACTTTTGCGTCAAATGTCACAAAGGATCCTTTTCTAGATATTGATTTATTTATATCATAAGATGGTTTTCTGATAAGTTATGCATCAAATGTAGGTCGACATTTTTCTAGTTACAGTATTTTGGTCGTAAAAACGATATAACGACATCAGTATTGAATTATTAAATTAAAATTACATCTTGATAAAATATTTATTAAGAGTAGATCTACGCCTAATCATAGCGAAACATTAGATGAGTCTGAAATAAACTCTTTCATATTAACGTCATGTCTTGAGACTTGTCCGATTGGAAAACTCTTGCCAACAAAGGTAGCTGTCCTTTAGAAATGTTTACACTTTTAAGATACGTAAATAGTTCCATCGAAGATGCTGGTGCATAATTATAGCCACGTGTTCATCAGGTCCGTAGGAATAGGGGGCTTAGCTCCCCCCCCCCCAAGTCGGCCAAAATGCCGAATTTTCCTTATTTTGCACTGAAAATTTAAGGAAAATCCAATTTAGCCCCTCCAATATTCAGACACTGGTCCGATTGAGGACTTGAGCCCCCCTCCCCTATTCAAATTGTTTCCTATGGGTCCGTTCATGATTTTTTGAGGGTGTTATAACCTCACAATCAACAATTCATACAGTTCGTTATATGAAAACCTTACTATACGTTCCTTAAAAACTTTCCTATTCATTAAGGCCAAGTCTCGCACACAAACATCCAAATTTAACATGTCCACATCACGTCCAAAATTATGTCATATGAATGACCTTTTGGTGCGTGTTCTGACAATGATTAAGTAGGCCTAGTCAATATCTCTCTGTAACTCGGCATTCACAAACTGTCTTTGACAAGTCAAACATTTGAAGGTAGTCCATCCATCACTAGATACCATTTCGTACAACTTCGGGCGTCATCCTTGGCAACACAATTAGACGTCCCCAAAGTTGCATGAAGCGTATCTAAATTTATAAATGATGGATAGAATGCCTAAAGGTTTTAAGTGTTCCAAATTTCACACAAGAAGATGTGTAAAATTTTCCTCAAAACGACAAAATTAAAGCATCTTCCAAAATGAAGACAGACCAAATTCCGTTGAATAAAGAAAGTTTGCGAAGTGTATATGATTATACATAAATCATTGAGAAAAAAGGGTAAAATGCTCAGAATTTTTTGGTAGTCTCTCAATGGGCAGATGGCGTTATTTTTTGACATGTTTACATAACCAGAACATGTTTGGTAAAGGAGAAGGGTTTAGTTTAATATGGCCTATAAAGGAAACACTGAAGGACTTGAGATAAGAAAACTATTTTAATGGACATACCGTGTCAAACATGTAATGTTAATTGTTGCAGTAGCCCTATGGATCTTTAAATAAGTAAAACTAGAATTTGAATTTTATTTCAATTGAAATATGACGCTATTTAATAGTGTCAGTTACGTGAAAAAAGTTCAACCCTTTCCTAAACAAGATTTGGTTTTGACGTTTTTGAATGAAAAATAACTAAGCAAATCTTCTGCGCAAAAGAAGAAAATGCTGTTAAATCAGCCTTTCCTTGATCTCCCTCAATGCTCTCTGTTCTAAAAAGTAAATATGTAAACCTTGTGGCTGATGCTAGATTCCCACTGCCGATCAGATCAACTCGATGGTCGATGAAATTCCGTGATCAAACTGGACCAGATTACTTCTTTTCGATCTCTAGTCAATCAAATTCGACTTCTAAAGTCGATCGACCGGGTAAACAGAAGGAGCAGAAGTCGAGTTGATTGGGTTGGGGTGAGAATCGCCCGAGTACAAATCGAGATAGCGTGCAGGTTGGGTGCAGGTCGTGTAAAAGCTATCGAGCAGATCACACTCGATCTCCAGAGACGATTGGATCTCGACCAGGTCGATGTTCTACCCGATCAATACACGATCGATTCCGAATTAGCAGCAGACGAATATTTTGGTATGTAAAACAAAGTCGAGTACGAAGCCTGGGCAATGCAGATCAAGCTCGTTCGTCCCCACCCGATCCCGATCACCCAGTCGTCCGACCATGATCTGCAGTCGATCGCTTGGTCGGGCTTTGTCGAGTTGATCAGATCACAGGCATTTGGTCCAATTGTTCTCTATAATCTAAATATTAACTTTTATGTCATAAAAGTTAATATTTAGATTATAGAGAACAATTCGACATAAAATTTAATATTCTTTATGACATGAAATTTAATATTTAGATTATAGAGAACAATTCGACATAAAATTTAATATTCTTTATGTCATAAAAGTTAATATTTAGATTATAGAGAACAATTCGACATAAAATTTAATATTCTTTATGTCATAAAAGTTGATATTTAGATTATAGAGAACAATTCGACATAAAATTTAATATTCTTTATGTCATAAAAGTGAATATTTAGATTATAGAGAACAATTCGACATAAAATTTGATATTCTTTATGTCATAAAAGTTAATATTTAGATTATAGAGAACAATTCGACATAAAATTTAATATTCTTTATGTCATAAAAGTTAATATTTAGATTATAGAGAACAATTCGACATAAAATTTAATATTCTTTATGACATGAAATTTAATATTTAGATTATAGAGAACAATTCGACATAAAATTTAATATTCTTTATGTCATAAAAGTTAATATTTAGATTATAGAGAACAATTCGACATAAAATTTAATATTCTTTATGTCATAAAAGTTGATATTTAGATTATAGAGAACAATTCGACATAAAATTTAATATTCTTTATGTCATAAAAGTGAATATTTAGATTATAGAGAACAATTCGACATAAAATTTGATATTCTTTATGTCATAAAAGTTAATATTTAGATTATAGAGAACAATTCGACATAAAATTTAATATTCTTTATGTAATAAAAGTTAATATTTAGATTATAGAGAACAATTCGACATAAAATTTAATATTATTTACGTCATAAAAGTTAATATTTAGATTAGAGAGAACAATTCGACATAAAAATTGATATTCTTTACGTCATAAAAGTTAATATTTAGATTATAGAGAACAATTCGACATAAAATTTAATATTCTTTATGTCATAAAAGTTAATATTTAGATTAGAGAGAACAATTCGACATAAAATTTGATATTCTTTATGTCATAAAAGTTAATATTTAGATTATAGAGAACAAATCGACATAAAATTTGATATTCTTTATGTCATAAAAGTTAATATTTAGATTATAGAGAACAATTCGACATAAAATTTAATATTCTTTATGTCATAAAAGTTAATATTTAGATTATAGAGAACAATTCGACATAAAATTTAATATTCTTTATGTCATGAAAGTTAATATTTAGATTATAGAGAACAATTCGACATAAAATTTAATATTCTTTATGTCATAAAAGTTAATATTTAGATTATAGAGAACAATTCGACATAAAATTTAATATTCTTTATGACATAAAAGTGAATATTTAGATTATAGAGAACAATTGGACCAAGTGCATGTGGATCAGATCGGCATTAGGAACCTAGCATAAGAAATGAAATTATAATTATCTAACCCTGTCTGATCAGGATCTAATTTGCCCTTTCACATGTTCCTAAAGCTATGGAGTGAAGTTATAGGAGAATAATATTGATCCTCATCAGAATGCGTGTACATGCGATGCATAGTTGATCTCAATGCAATTTAAAGGCTACCAAGCTTGGCAGTTTATATCACCGTATATTGGAAGAAAATCATTAAATTAACGTGTTTTATAAAAGATCCGCCAAACTCGGTTGTTTTAAAAGTTTTATTTGCTTTTCTTTACATCGTTGAAAAACTGATTTTCGAGAAAATAAAGATCGGCAATTTCCGTAAAATTGCCACGGATTGACGTCATCAATGGCTTGACTCCGCCCCCAATCTAGAGCATGAAGTGTCTGACAAAGATAATGTGTTCGACATTTCTGTCATATAGCGAAGTCTCAGTTTTTATCCATTTCTCGATCGTAAGAGTAATACAGACAAACTTAAACCGTTCTTTTGCACATTCCTTAATTCACTTACGACCTATTCTTTGACTGTTTTAACATTTTTTTCTAACATTTACTGAGGACGAATTCCGTGTTTTGAGCATCGATTGGGGAAGTCGCTTTATGACAGAAAAGTCAGACATTTAACTTTTTCAGAAATTTCAGACTTTCCGGGAAATGACCCATGACTGCCCGTTTTTCCCGCCATGACGTCATTCAGTGGCAAGTATGACGTCATAATTTCAAGTTGGAAGTTTAGCGTATTTTCTTCGGCAAAGATCGGAAAAGACCAAAATATCAAATTTAAAAGACGAAATAAAAACACTTCTAATGTTGGAAAATTGTAGAAACTTTGATATTTGGTTAAAAGTAAGGTGTTATTTCGGCACAAGACTTTAATTTTGCCAATCATCGGACACTTTAAGGGTTGGCTTTCTATATCTCAGTCTAAAACCCTTTCCCAAGCAAGACCTGCTTTTGATGTGTCTAATGAAGTCTTTGGAAAACATTGGGATAAAAGAAGAAACTACTGATAATATCATAAGCATGTTCTTCTTTTGTCTCAATATTTTCTGTGCTATATTGTACACAAATCCTTTCGATTATAACACAAATCTTGTCGTCTACAAAAGTTTTCCATTTGGATCACCCCAAAAATTTTAACATTGTTTGGGAAACGTTTAATGATTTAGAACAGAACATCAACGCTTTTCAACAAAAACCTCGTAACTGTAGCTTGATAAAAGCTGGAGTTACGAGGTTTTTGTTGAAAAGCGGCACGAAATACCTTGTGAAAATGATACAGTTGCATATGCCCTTCTAATCCGTGGTATCTTGATCTATCTAAAGATGTTACACGTATGATCTTTCACAGGTAGTTAGAATATTAAAACACGGCATTTACCAAACCATCTTGGATTTCAGTCAATACGATACTAGTTTGGATGCAGGCATAAATCCATGATGCTTAATGTAAGACCTGGGTGATGCACTTCCGGTATAATCGTTATATTTCGGCTTATTCCGTGACGTCCGTAAGTCCGAGCAATTTCAAAGTATCGTTAGATGCAATATCTTCTGTTTTCGTAACAACGGAAATAATTGAGCGTGCTTTGATTTTCGGGGAATATTCTAGACATTTTTTTGTGAAAATTTTTTCCAAATTGTATTAAGAGTAGGCAAAAAAAAAACAAACAAACAAAACAAAACAAAGAGAAAACGCCAAAAATTCAAAGTTTGAGAGCATTGAAAATTACTTCCCTTGAAATCGTCTATTCGCACCACACATATTTCGTTCCATAACTGGTTACATAGCCCATTATCCAGGTCTTACCTTGACCCTTTCCCAAACCACGAAACTTTAAGGTGGTCCAATTTGAAAGCTGTCGCAGATGACAAAACAAACATTGAAAAGAATAGCATTTGTGTACAAAATAGCACAGAAAATATTGAGACATCATATTGGTCATCAGCAGTTTCTTCTTTTGTCTCAACGTTTTCCCAATCCTTTGAATTAGGGCGGCCATAACCAGGTCTTGTTTGGGAAAGGGTTAAGGTTTCGAAATATAACGATTATACAGAAAGTGCATTGTACATGTCTTATGTGTGTGGCTCAGGTTACCAAACCGACGCTAGCAAAATGATATCGACCCTATCGATCTTTTATTTCTTCTTCTTCTCCATTTTTTCTTCACATATGGAGTAAGGTCACCTAGACAAGTACTTCCTAGGTCGTAGGGGGCTAAAATAGTTCTTTGAAAAAAATTGGCCCCTTTTCTGGTGATGCCTTGCTCTCTGCATGAATGATTTTGAGCTCAGATTTCCATTGGATGCTTTTGGTTGACATGTTTTCTCATTTTTGAGCCAGAATCCATGTTTCTTTTCAGGACTATTTGACGTCTCTGGGTGGATGAGTACATGTGGCCACCATTTCCGGTGTCTCTAATTTGACACTGAAAAATACACGGTACGTATGTTTGATTGAAAATTTTAAAAAATCCACTCCATGAAAGTGGGTTCATTTCCTGGAAATTCCACAGGCCAAGGATGGATCTGTAGCAGTTTAGGGGCAGTTTGGCCCAAACTCAAGTTGTTGATGGTGTGACAATGTGTGGAAAATGGCTCTTTTACATAGAAGTAAATAGGAGCCAATATTAGTGGTATGACACCATATAGCCTTAACACATATTTCTGTTGTTGTTTAACCTAATTATCTCTCTGTTTTCATGAAAGAAGAAAACATCGATTGGTGTGCTTTTCTTGGGAATTCACCCGAATACGGAATAGTAATAAGTTTTGACACAACAGTCCATCCATTTACCGAAACTGGAACGGGGGGGGGCATGGGCGGTTTCGTGAAACCAATTATTAGTATCATCGGATTTCTTTCTCTTGTAACGTAAGCAATGTTGATAGAGCTCTAATAAACGATTAATTTCTCAAAATTATACAGGACAAGAAATGATGTCTCGCGCAATCATATTACATGGAATACAATGTAGAATACATGACTAGTATAGTTCACGATAATTTACATTGCAGAGCATCCCAGATAATCGATAGAGATGCTCTGCCAGGCCATTCCTCGTGAGCTATAATAGACATGAGATGCGGAATGGTTGGTAAATATCTAAATAGCCTATACCTTGATTTGAATCAGGCTATAGCTATAGGCCCTTACGATAAACGAGAAAGTAGAAAATATCCTACCCTTGTTTGCCTTTTCGCTTCGTAGACAATTTCATTTCACATTGAATAATTTCACAAAAGCAAAATAAGTATAAGTACCTGTACTGCTATAATACTTGTAGTTATAAGCCACACAACATATTAATATAAGTAGGCCTACTACTCACAGATAGCCATTTACACATAATCTATATAGGCCTATGCCACACTCGAGTGTGTGAAAAGAGCTTGACTATTTCCAATACCAGTATATCGCTGCTTTCAACAAAAAAACTCGTAACTGCACCTTCATACAAGCCGCAGTTACGAAGTTTTTGTTGAAAAGCGACGATTATCAATGCAATAGTACTAAATATATGGGATCGATTTCATACAATTTATCATACTTACGCTATTCCGCGTTTGGCTTACATCAAACTTTTTCTCAGACGATACCTTTTTTCATGTCCTTAAATGAAAAGGTCCTGATAAAACAATGTGACGAAAGGAGAGGATGCTGGTAACCAGGATTTCTCCTTTTCCTTACATATTTTCTGAACTAGATGTAAAAGTGCACATAGTACGCTTATTTGGTGTAAATTTTGTTATCTGTATAGCTGTTTCAAAAGTAAAACAGTAGGTCTGCTGTAAACGTTTGCTGTTTTGGGAAAGGGTCAATTTATGCGAAATTCTTTTGGCTTCTGGTCCATATACATTTCATATAGTTCGAGGAACTACAGCTTATGAGGTTTTTATATTGGGCATAGCCCAATATATTATAACCAGTTCTTCATTACAGACATCTCTCCAGACACTACATTCTAACCCTAACCCGCTGAGCTATGTGTTCAAGCCAAACTACGTTATTTCAAACACCAGAGAATCGTCCTTTATCAGTCAATATCTTCAACGTTTTTCATCTTTTTCACTTCAGCGACAAATAAGGAGGGGGTTAATAATAACATTTGATGAAATTTTCGCTTAGATTGAATACCTGTTAGTATTTTCAGCGTTTTTACAATCTTTTCGGTTGAGTAAAGGAGTTGGAAGCAAAATAGTGTAACTCTAAGATAAATTCCATGTAGTTACAATATTACTGCTCTGATTTTTCAACGGTCATTTAGCCTACCAGTGCAAGCACTGACAGGTGTTTAACTGGGTCACTGCTTGGAGGCCCACTGCTTGACCTTACAATTGTGTGTGTATTCATACCCTTAGCCCATTCCCTAGATACAATGTGTGCGCTTTACCCATTCCTATATTCTGACCCCTTTAGGTTCCCAAGAAATATATGTGTTTGGAAAACATGGTAGAAAATGAAGAAATGGTTGTGACAAGCAAGTTCTTCATTTCCCACAATATTTTCTTCCTAGTAGAAAGACCAAACAATGTAACAATTTATTTGCTTGAAATTGGCGACTGATAATGGGTTAAGGATTTATTCTGCATTCACTTTTTCTTTATTGTTTTTTTTCAACGCTTGTGTTGAAGGCTCTTCCAAACGACAATATGTTAGAGTTGTTAAAATTAGAAAGAGTTGCAAACGACGAAACAGGTGACGATAAAGATGAAATCATGTCATGTACAATGAAGCACAGAAAGTATTGGGACAAAGGAGAAAATTCCGGTTATCTTTGTATGTTTCATATTATTTGCTTCATAACAATGTCTTGTTTAGAAAAGGACGAATGTTTAGAGGCTAGCCTATAGAGTATAGACACTGTGATTTTAAAATATTTTGATCAAAGTAAAACCATCGTCTTAAATTTGTCGTTTTCTAGAATTTTAACATTTTTACCTCATATACTGTTCTTAGACTGATCATTTGGACCAATGAACAAGTGCATTCTATTTAATCGAAATATGTTTGCAGGTAAGAGATCAGTTAGGCTAAGCCTCTACAATGGGTCTGTACTTGGTATTATTCTGATTAGCTAGGAATAAGAAATAATCCAACATGTTGATTTAATGTAAAATCCGGTAAAGTGTAACATTTTCCTTTTTCCCAAACAGCCTCACATTTTGGATTCACCTCGAGAGTGTACATTCAACTTTTTTATCACCTATGCACGTTTGCCTACACAGTAATTAACCATTTTCAAAACGATTACACCTTTATACTCGCTTCATAGAAAATGCTTAAAAACATAGAATAGAGAATGGGGCAATTTTGCAAATCAGTATATTGTCCTTTTGTCACAATATCAATTTCTCAGTGATGCCCAATATACAGTGCTGACAGCACTTTGATTGAAGTAAAGCAGCGATATGAAAATGTTGTTCTTAACTTCTAATGGCTATTTACACGGCGGGGAGTCCAGAGACACAAAAACTGCATTTCCCGAACGGCAGGACTTTAGACACGTCCATATATGAAATGTACATGGACCAGAAACCAAAATACTAAATAAATCGAGTGTTGTTTCTTAAAAAGGTTTTTAAAAAGGGTCTCTTGAAAATGACTGTAGTTAACACAGAACCGTGAAAAAGTTAACCCCGAATGAAATAATACAAGAATAAGCATTTAAATTAAATATGGTCTCATAATTTAACTCTTTCCTACTTTAAACGCTAGATACAAGATAATAGATTCGAACAACTTTGTAGAAAATCAAGAAATTGCTAGTGACAAAACATTTCTTCATTTCCCAGAATGTCTTCTACCAAGAAAGACAAAAAATGTAACAATTTATTCGCTTGAAAGTGTCGTATGCAACATATTTGAATTTAAAATCTTGTCGTTTTGGAACGGGATAAACCTTTCCTAAACGGTAGGCTTCTTGGACTTGACACGTCTAGAAGGAAAGGCATAGGTAAATATTGAGACAAAAGAAGACAGTGTTGACAACCAGAAGTATCTCCTTTTGAGTTGTTTTGCGAAAGCTTTAACCCCTTCCAAAAGAAGAAAGTTTCTAGATCGGTTCGAATAAAAAAAAGTTGCAAACGGTTATGTTAGCAAAAGCAGAAAAAATGGTTTAAATTTATGGAAGGCATACATTGAGCGAAAACTTGAGAGAAAATGTTGGTATGTTATCAGTATGTATTATGTATCTGATATGTATTAGAACACATGAACCAAGTACATGTAATTGTTTGGTACTTACCCTTTATCAAACGACATAATTTAAGACAGGTCAAATTCAAAGATTTTGGAGACGACAATGTCTCTTGTCGGAAAACAATGTGGAAAATGAAGAAATTGCTTGAAACAAGCAATTTCATCATTTTTCACAATGTTATCCAAAGTTTTTTTTTCTTGATGGGCGTCGAAAAGTGTCTTTAGCTTATGTGGGAATGGGTGAACGGGTAATATAAATTATGACCTGGATTCTCAAAGTGTGACGAAATAGGCGACTAACATGGTGACAAAAATATTTAATGACATTGAAATTTATGCCGAGTCGCGAATATACCGAGTTTTTTTTTAATCCGTAAAAATATGGAATTAGTATCATATTCACGATGTAGGCCTACGCCAGTAAAATTGTTTGCTTATCCAGCCATCTTTATTTGTGACGAGGTTCTAAAGAGCCAACCCTCTAGGTAGCATGCGGAACGTCAGTTGACAAAGAATGTTTCGTGAAATTTTCACCCAAAATACGTTTAAAGGTATATAAAAGAAGGGCTCGGGAAGATAATGAGACAAAAGAAGAAAATAACGTCAACCAGCATTTTGCCTTGTCTAGTTTTTTTAAACTATATTTTCCCTACATCATGATTACTATATTTATCACTATCCTGCCTTGCGTTCAATTAAATTTAACGTTAAACGCTACTAGATTTTTTTTTACTATTTAAACAGTCCTATTGAACGCTCTGCAGAATAAACTGGTACCCGTGGTAGATTTCGGGGAGCGGTAACCAGTCTCAGATCTTTCCGTAACCCTCCGGAATTTGCCGAACGAAATTACCTAAAGTGATTTTATTCTAACAAATTTATATTGTCATTACAAAAAAAATATGTATTGTAGTTATTGAAATACAATAGATCTAATCTTTTTACAAATAAAACAAAAAATACATTCGCAAATCGGACTTGTCCGCCATTTTTGTTAGCTCGGCACACCACCTTCATTTGTGAGTCAAAAGTTGTGAACGTTTACAGGTTTACAGTTAACGTGTCGTTCAGTAGGAAAATGTTACGAAACGTGAGCTCATTGAGCTAACGTTTTGTCTTACTGAACGCAGGGATGTTGTAGTCTGCAGCAGCTTTCAAATTGGACCACCTTAAATCTTGTCGTTTGGAAACTACAATTTTGTCGAGTGTATCTTGTCTGGTAATGGACCGATATTTACGGAGATGCTATAGTGAGTATTTAAGGTAGAATACCCGTAATGTCGCCATTTTGAAATTCATAAATCATTGGTTTTTTTCCGAGCTGCGTCGTTAGGTGTCCGAACTTATTCGGGCGCGATGGTAAGCATTCGGTGGTGGAAAGTTCCACCGCCGAATGTTTTTGACGTCGCCCGAATAATTCCAACACTGCGCGAATCTCATTAGGGGTGGACGACCTTAACAGTGTCAGAAACAGCCAATTTGGCAATCAATGGCACATCACTTTCTGGTCCGATCATGTTCATAACCGAACTCGTCATACTCACTTATGATCAAGTTTGATCAAGATTATCAAGTTTAAGTAGATGTCAAACAATTGTGAACGGAAAGGACGGTAAACGATCGACGGTGAATGGCAACAATAGCTCGTTTTGCGCACTACGTGCTCAGGTGAGCTAAAATGTTTCATATGCATGTACTTTTTATTATTTTTATTAAAAATCAACAATTTGCCCTTATAAATTTATAATCTGAATAACAAGTGAATGCATGAAAAAACAAACCAAGACCGATCAACACGTTTGTGGCTATATAATATCGCAGCTTGCCATAAGGGACATATTCTTGAATCAAGCAAAGTTTGATTCAGGGAGATTCGATAGACGTCATCGCATTCTTATTAAGCTGACTAGGCACGCTTAGAAGATGGTCCAATTGGGGTGTGGTCGCATATTCTGTGCGCACTTGAATTTCATGAGGTGATTTTCGATGTAATTAAAATCGTAGATCATTGTTAACACAAGACAGCGCAGCCTGCTTGAATATTGGGTTAGAATCTCCACACTCTAACGACTGCTCATGACACACCTGGACAAGCTTAAAGATATGCTCATCCAAGTCTTTATGCAAGATAATCTCAATTATCTCATCCCAACTTTCCCCTGATACATCTGCAGGTTTATGATTCAGTTCTGGCGATCTTTGAGCAAGATACGTGGCCACAATCCCTACAAGTAACTCGGCTAGCATCCTGATAGCATCATCGTGTTTGAGTACCGGCAATATTTGACATAACGCCCACGTACAGGTGACGCCATGTAGCAAGAAGAAATCGTTCTGTGCCTCGGATATTGTGTACACGGTTATGGCCCATTCCAGAATCTGTTTGCCAAGTTTGATGGGATTCAGCTTCCCATTTTCAAAGACAGTATCCGGAAATCGTATGGATTTAACAGAATCGATCAGAGCATCAGCCTTTTCCGTCAGTAAATAATCAGTTTTCCTCTGAAAAGTACCTACATTTTTTTGATTACGGATCCGGTTTTTCTCACCCGCCAACATATCTGTTATAAGTGGTTTATTGCCAGCAATGGTGCTCAATACATCTACAATGTCACGTTCTCCGTTACCGATATCTTCATGCCAAGTTTTAGATTTCTTTGTAACGACAGGACGATACGCAAAGTGAAGATATGCGAGCCCTTCAACTATAGTTCTCTCATGTCTCGCTGCGTAACCATACCCAAGCTGTATTGCACCATGAAACGCTGCTCCGGCTATGCCTGTAGAGAGTTTAGGAAACTCTTCTGCGATCAACTTATCTACACAACCGCCGTGACGTCCAACTAACAGACCTTGGTAATAGTTTAAAAGAGCATAAAACGATTCCTCCTTCCCCAGCAAAGACTGTATCTTTTCAGGGGTCAAAGTTTCAGATTTATCGGCACTGGTCGGAAGTTCAAGTTTCTTGGCATACCATTGTACAAATTTGTCAAGTCTTTCATTCGACGCGCCAAGTCGACCAAGCGCAATAATGCCATGAGACATGTGGTTGGATAAGAATCCATCGTATTCAATCTTGTATTTGTCAGTTGACTCATTTTCAAGCAACGTTTGTAGCACGGTGATAGACGCCATACTGCTTTCACAAATGCGTGTCCTCCGTGGAAATTGCAATAAAGGTCTGTAAAGTAACAAGAAATAATTAACCCATTACCAAACGACAAAAACTTAGACTGATCCGAATTCAAAGATGCTGCAGACAACAATTTCAAGTTGAGGAAATTTAAAATCTTTTGGACTTTTATGGAAGAAAACATTGTAATAAATGAAGAAATTGCTTGTCACAAGCAATTTCTTCATTTTCTACAATGTTTTCCAAAGTCTTTATCTCTTGGGGAGTCAAAAAGAGTCACTGTTTGGTTATGGGTTAAACAGAGCTCTCATGGCTCTTAGTCTAGATAACCCTTGCCGAATCATGGTCTGGTTAAGATGTCTATAAAAGAAGAAACGGGTATCCTCAGCACACGATTTTCGAAGAAAATGATGGGTCTATTTTGGCATCATTAGCTGTTAACCCATTACCACACAATGACTCTGTTTGACTCCTCACAAGATAATGACTCTGGAAAACATTGTGGAAAATGAAGAAATTGCTTGTGACAAGCAATTTCTTCATTTCCAACAATGTTTTCTGTCACAAAAGACCAGAAAATTCAAACTTTCATTCACTTGAAATTGTCATCTGCAACATCTTTGAATTTGGATCAGTCCAAAATTTTGTCGTTTGGCAATGGGTTAAGGAGAGCTCTCATTAAATTGCATCTATGTTTTCAGAGCTCCAGATAGGTTGGTATTGACTTTTCAAAATGGAAAACGCCATTCAAGGAACCAGTAGTGGGTCATCTTCAGTAACCATGGGAAAACCAAAATAAGCTATTTTACTTTAGTGTTCGTCCTAGTTTTTGGACCAATGAAATTGCAGTATATTTGAAAATTTCGGCGCTATATTTCACAGTTATAAACGCATTGCCGGTCAGTTTATGTCACGAATATACATAGCCACGCCCCCGTTTTCTGTGCAATTATGAAAAATGATGTAATCTTTGGGAAAATGATGTAATTTTTGGGAAAATGATGTAATTCCAGTAAGATCCGCTTGATAGTAGCTCCGGTCGGAGGCGTGGTTTGAAGAATGACAGTAGAAGCGTATGTTTTCATTGGTTGACGAACATTAAGTCAGATAGAGTCTGTATAGTAGATTCTACGCGACATAAACGTTCAAAGGCTGCGCCTTTTGAACGTTTATATCGCGTAGAATCTACTATATAGCCTCTATCTAAAACATAAACAATCAAATATCTTATTATACATGTATATGATTTTCCATGACAAGCACATGTAAACACATGATTTTGCACTAAAATTACTCTCCAAAGCAGATGACATCCACAAAATTGATTAAATCAAATACCAGTTTGACATTGAATCGTAGTAACGCGAAGAAGACAATGGACTCTGTTTTAAGAGAGTATGTACACTAAAACCAGGCCCTGGTGTCTCGAAAAAACTTAAGTATATCCTCATGAGAACATGCTCAACTTCAAAGGGATACTCTCCAACGTTGAAGGGTATTCGATTGAAGAGCACGTGGATTTCGTGCGATTTGAGCACGGTGCTCAGATTTGAGCATGATAACGTACTTAAGTTTTTTTTCGAGAAACCGGGGCCTGGTGGCCTTGTTTATGGTTTTAATCGTTTTCAGATTTGCAGAAAAAAGTACCACCTGCCAGTAATACCCGAAAGGGGAGTTAGGCAGTATATATAGATATATAGATAAGTAATTGAAGATGACCCTCTACTGGTGCCTGTCATATGTCACAGTGAGTTAACACCAGCAGGCGGAAATAGAGACTTTTTCCCCATTATAAAGCTGTTGCAGATGACGAGATATAAGAATATTATTTATATGTTTTCACTGCAGTAGATTATGTCTATGTCTATTTTACTGGTAGGCCTAGTCTTATCACCTTTCTTCTTTTCCCTCCAGGGGTTTCAAGCATTTTCTATTAAATATTTGTATTAAAGGCATTGTTAAAAAGGAAAAAGGTTAAAAAATCATTGAATAACAATAATTTACAAGATGCAGGCTTACCTGACGAACGTTCTGATCATTACAAAATCAGTACATCAGTTTGACATTTGACCCACTTTCTCTGTTTACAAGTAAATGGCGGAGTCAATAATTAAAGGGAAATAACCGTCCAATAACTACGAAGGTATAGATCTTAAATTCAATCTACTTCAGCAGTACATAAACCATTCCAAAAGAGTGGTTCCTTTTGACGACCCCATTTGATATGAGTTTAGGAAAACATTACAGGAGAGGAAGAAGTGCTGATATCCGACATTTCTCCTTTTCACCAAGGTTGCGCGACCACCTGGGAATTTGGCATCTTTTATTCTAAAAACAGCAAATTGGTACGAAGTTCTAGCTAGGCATATGCACGTAAATGCCAATGGTGAACATTTTTCTCGTTTTAATAAGAGCAAATCTAGACATATTAGTTATTGGCACCTATAGACACCATGTGGATCCGCGCATGTTTGGGAAAGAAGATAAAACCCTTGCATTTTTCTGAACATGTAATGGTTACAATTCCGATATTAGGCATACAAAAATTAAGCGGATAGCTGCTGACATTTTCTCCATTTCCCTTAAAACATTTCGTACCCATTTCAGATCTAGGGAAACTCAAGCTGACCCCTTTCCCCGACCAGGGCTACAGATTAATGGGGGTGAAGAAATTCTTACTTTCTTACTTCAATTCCAAACCCTATGTTGTGGGTACTCATTTGAATCGTCTCGACGAGACGATACAAATGAGTACCCACAATATAGGGTTTGGCGAACATTAATAGAATTATTGAAGTTTAAAAAGTCATCACCCCCTCTAATCTGGAGCTCTGCCAGACTATAAATTTTCGGGTGGTCTGATTTGAAAACTGCTGCAGACGAAAAAAAAAAGATATTACTAGACAGGTATTGAGTTCAAAATAGCTCAGAATATAATTATTGGGGCAAAAGGAGAACGTGCTAATTATCAGCACTTTCTTCTTTTGTCTCAATGTTTTACCAAGCCACTTCTATTAGGAGCGCCAAAACTAGGTCTTGTTTGGGAAAAGTTAATATAATTTGTCATACAGGTGTAACTCATGGAAACGGCTAAACTGTCTGCGTGTGTTCTTCAACAAATGAAAAATTTTGTTTCAAACAAATGGTAGCTGCTTCCAAAAAGATGGGTTTAGCATGTCCACACTCCACGGACATTTCCTTACAGATATGGATCAGTTTATATACATGTTCATCCCTATCACCCATCAATGCTTCCTTGACCAGATTATCCCATGCTTCCAGTGTAACCCCTGAATTTGTGCCAAGATTTCGCGTCAATTTAGGAGAATTCTGCGCCAAATATGTGGCCAAAAATGCAACTAATATTTCTGCCAAGACTTTAACAGCGTCGTCATGTTTCAGAAGCGGGAGAACTTGACAAAGGCTCCATGCGGAAGTCACCCCGTGTAGCAGGATAAAGTCGTTCATTCTTTCACTCAACGTAAACATCGTCAACGCCCATTCTGTAAGTTGGCGTCCGAGTTTTGTCACGTCGATTTTTCCGTTTACGTACACACATTCGGGAAATTGAATTAATTTTGCGTAGTCTAACAGAACATCTGCTTTCTCTGTCAATAAAAAATCGACTCTCTTTTCGAAGTAGGGGACTGTTGCTGGGTCACGCGTGTCTCGTTTCTCTGCTTCCAGCATATCAGCGATAAGAGTTTTATCACTTGAAATAGATTCAAGGGCGTCAAGAATGTCATATTTTCCTTTACCGAGATCATTCTGCCACGAAAGATTTGCTTTGGGCAAAATTGGTCGATACGCGTAGTGTGAATATGCCAATCCCTCCAGAACGACTTGCTCATTTTTAGCCGAATACCCGTAACCTAGCTGAATAATGCCGTGAAACGCTGCCCCGATGATGCCAGACGATAGTCTAGGGAGCTCTCCAGCTATCAGGTTTTCTATAGAACTGTTGTATTTATCCTCCAGTAGACTTGTGTAATATTTCAAGATGGCATAGAACGAAGTTTCTTTTCCCAACAAATCGTGTATCTTGTCAGTCTGAATCACCTCGGCCTTTTCACTGTCAGTCGGATGTTCTAGTTTAGCCCCATACCATTGTACAAACTGGTCGATTTTCGCCTCGGTTGCCCCTAAACGAGCAAGGGCCACAATCCCGTGTGCCATGTGATTGGGGAAGAATTCATTCCACTCTATCGTGTATTTTTCTGTGGATTGTTCGTTAAGCACTCTCTCTATATAGGCAGGGGACGCCATGTAACGCCGTAAGATATAAAAAGGCTTAGTGACGACTGTTTGTCTAAAGTGAGGGTGGGTTGCGAGTCTGAAAAACAAACCAACAGATGTATATTTTTCTGTCTTTTTTAGTCTTAGGGGACGACAACATCTTAGACAAATCGTAGTTCAAAGTTGATGCACCTCGACATTCGATGAAATTGGTCAATTGGCACACATAAGGCCTACCCAAAGAATAAATCGCTGATTTTCAACGAAAACCTCGCAACTGCAGCTTGTGAGCTTTGACAGTTACGTGGTTTTTGTTGAAAAGCGATATTAGACCATAAACTACATACTTTAATCTTTATATAGGCCTACTTGAACAAACAAACGGAACTTTCTAAGATACGGGTCTGCACCCGTACCTTCAATAGCTTAAAGAAAGTATGCCATTCCAAATTCATACCATTCGGTTGCAGACGACAATTTAGACATCTGCCAAGTTACAAAGTATACGTACACGAATAAGTGGAATCGTACTGGGTTCGAAAACATTGTGGAAAATTTATTTTCATAACTTTCAAAATTATGTCTACATTGTAAAGTGTTATAGCCTATCATAAAATCCAATATTTGACCAGGCCAGTAGGTTATTATCAAGACATCAATGGCTAAATATAGAACCAGGCAAACGAAAATTATGTGCAGATTTGGGCAACAAAACGGCCGCACTAGAATTATACAGAGAGAAAACGATACAAGTTTGTTGCAGACAACAATTCAAAGTGAATGGAATTTTACATTTTTCCGTCTTTTTGTATAGAAACATTGTGGGAAACGAAGAAATTACTTTCTTCATTTTCCACATTGTTTTCCAACAGGGTTCCCACGCTCAAGCAGTACTAAAATTCCCTGACATTTCCCTGACTTTTTCCTGACAAAAAACTGATTTTCCCTGACATTTTATCGACATTTCTACTGATGTTTCCCTCTTCCTTAACATGTTTATAAAAGAATTACCAATGCAAATACGCACTATTGCTTCTTTTAATTTATTCATTTCTATTGATTGAATGTAGTTTTTCATCATTTTAAACAACATTTCAGTCATAGTGTCGTCATAACAACCATGGCTTCCTGGTATATCTCTTACCAGTATTACCAGTATGGTGATGAGATCCTATTCCCTTTAGTTTGCATCTTAGTTACATTAAGATCACTTCAATTGATATTCTGATAATGTTAAACACAATTCAGAGAACAACAAAACTAGATTAAAATGAATGGAGTTTTAGATCTCACTTAACAGCTAAGGTTATACTGAGACACAACCAAAGTTTAAATTCTCATCCGAAAGACAGGAGTGACTAAGACTCCTTCATTGAAAGTCAAGCATGTTACCCCGCAAAGACTATAGAACAAAGAAACAACCCTACAATTTTGAAGGCAATGGGCACCCATTTAACTTTATATGAAAATTTAAAATCAGAACTTTGGGAAACTGTCTATGTCTGGAAAACTTCTCCATTTAAAAATTCCCTGACAGCATTTTCAAAATTCCCTGACAGCATTTTCAAAATTCCCTGACATTTCCTTGATTTTTGCCTCATTTATCAAATTTACCTGACACTCATCAAAATTCCCTGACATTTCCCTGACTTTTTCAAAATTCCATTTTTCCCTGACTTTTCCCTGACGCGTGGGAACCCTGTCCAAGGTCATTTTCTGTGTGGGAATGGGTTAATGGCTATCAATAGACCTAATCACATGTAATTGTTGATTTTGAAAGCTGTTAAAATATCAAGAAGTGTTCTCTTACCTGAAAAGGGGTCGCATTGTATATGTACGTATTTGGCTACTTGTTGATATCATTAAGGGACGTAACTGTGTAAAGCTCATAAAATGGATAAAATATTTACAACAAAACGACGAACTTTTGAAACTGGTCAAATTTGAAGAGTCTAGAAGGCAGACGCCAAAATGGAAACTATTGACCCTTTTCAAAACGGCAAAATTTTGGACATGTCCTTTTTGAAATTCGAAGCAGACGACAAAATGGGTCCTAATAAAGAAATGTGTTTTCATAACGGAAAACGTCGAGGAAAAGGTCTTAGGAGACAATGGTGGTTGTTTATGGATAAAGGTGTACAAGCCACAGGAATTATTAAGGGAAAATGATAAAATACTGAATAACAGTTTCTCCTCGATATTTTTCTCAACCAAATTTCCATTGGACACTTGATCCACTTTTTCCTCCATATTTTATCTATTTGTCATAGCAACACATAACAGGGAGTAAAGGCATTCTTATGTTGTTATTTCAATTTAACCTTTTCCCAAACAAGACCTGGTTTTGACATCCCTAATAGAAAATGCTTGGGAAAACATTGAAACAAAAGAAGAAACTGCTGATAACCAGCAGTTTCTCCTTTTGTCTCAATATTTTCTGTGCTATATTGCACACAAATTCTATCTTTAATAACATCTTTTTTGTCATTTGTGGCAGTTTTTGAAGTGGATCACCTAAAAATTTGTTGTTTGGGAAAGGGTTAAAACCCGACGATGAGGGTACTCATTTGAATCGTTTCGACGAGATGATTCCTATGAGTACCAACTGCATGGAATTTGGTGATCATTCACAGGCATTTTGTATTAAGTAAAGCCACTACCCTCTTTATTTTGGATCTCTGAATTCTGTTGAAGGAGAACTTGGACTTGCAATCAATTATCAGAAACAAAATCAGTAACATTTCTCTTTTAATGTAACAGAAGAAAACAACAAGTTGTGTTCGTGAAACACTAAAGTCCCCTAAACTGCGTTTTTCCCAAAAATATAACCTCAATATTAAACGCTTGCCAAACAACACCTCGTTTTGACACCCTTAATAGAACGTAACAAAAAAGTTGGGGTGGTTCCATTCAAAGTTAGGGTGGTTCCATTCAAAAGCTGTTGCAGATGACTCGATGGATATTGAAAAGGAAGGGATTTTTGTATAACTCTACAGGGAAAATGTTCATACCAAAGGTGGAAATTCTTGTAATCAAATTTTCTCTTTTTTTTGACTCAATGCTTTCCCAGGCCTTTTCTATGGTGGATACCAAAGTCATTTTTGTTTTAAAAATGTTTAAACCATGGTACTGTCAAACATTTGAAAGCTAGTGTTGTCTGCAATAAAGAACGTTCTAGCCATTACCAAACAGCAAAGTATTTTGATCTTTCCCCTTTGAAAGATATTGAAGGCAACTAATTGAAACTTGATACAAGTCTGTGTACAATATAGAACAAAAGATAAAAGGTAAAAGGAGAAAATGCTAGATATCAGCATTTTCTTCTTTTTTCTCAATGGTGTTCTAGCCATGTCCGTACAGAATATCAAAACCAGCAGGTCTTGTTTGTTAAATGTTTAAACAATTGTGGTGTCAAAGATCTGAAAGCCAGTTCCTTCTGCAATACAGAACGATCTAACACAGCATTCTATCCAAGGCTTGTTTTCCCTGTCAACATCCTCAGGACAAATTTGATTGAGTAGTTCACTAATGTGGGATAAACTGTTTGGATCTTGTACCAGCTTCTCAGCCATGATATTTTGAAAGAACACCTCCTGAAATGAAAAAATAATCTGCTTTGAGTAACAGCGAAATTCTGTTCATGGTTTCCCAAAGAATACAGTTATACAAGGTTTTGATCACACCAGCTGTTCATTTTCTAAATGCGATATCTATTTGACCTTTCTCTCTTATTATATCAGAATTAGGGGACATCCCTGAAGTTCCTCTTTTGCATGTTTATTTTGTCAGATGCAACATTTTTTAACCCTTTCACAAACAAGCAAATCTTACAATGTCCCAAATAGAAAGATGTTGCAAACAACCATCTCACATGAAAGAATTTTCACATTTTAGGTCTTTCTTGGTAGAAAACATGGTGGGAAAAGAAGACATTGCTTGGCACAAGTATTTTATTTTTCATTTCCCAAAATGTTTTCCAAAGCATTCATAATATGGGGCATCGAAAGTGTCATTGTGTGGGAATGGCATCAAAAAGTGTCATTGTGTGGGAATGTGTCAGTTTGAATGGGTTTATGATTTTGTTCTTAAGAGAATAATTATTTTCTACACAATATTCTAACAAATCAATCTTACAGCATCTGCTCTCCATATATTTGCCATGAGCATTCCCGAGTCATCTTTCAACAGGAACCTCATCATATAGATAAATTGTAAATGGGGAGGGGATTCCAAATCTGAAATACAAAATACACATGTTTGAGAAAGGGTTAAACAATCCTCCGATATCTTTTTTTTAAATGGTCACAACATAATCCTGCAGATTTTTAAAGTTGATTTGTGCAAAAAAAATGGGTGTGTCCCAAGCGTTTATCTTGAATCATCAATTTGATGCCGTAACCTAGTTTTTGAGCTTCATGACCAATTTTCCATTTTATATTAACCTTTTACCAGACAGCAAAATTTTAGACTGGCCCTTACTCAAAGATTTTGCAGACAACAATTAAGTGAATGCTGATTTAAATTTTTTTCTGTCTTGGTAGAAAACATTGTGGCAAATGAAGAAATTGCTTGTCACAAGCCATTTCTTCATTTGCCACAATGTTTTCCAAAGTCTATGTCTTGCAGGGCATCTAAAAGCATCAATAACTGGGAATGGATTTATACAACTGTTTGCATGGAGTTTTACATCCCTCTCAAAGATTATGGTCAAACTGAAATGGGACTTCTATATAACCCTTTCCCAAACAAGATTTCTCTATTAGAAAAGGCTTGGAAAACATTGAAACAAAAGAAGAAACTGCTGATAACCAGCAGTTTCTCCTTTTGTCTCAATATTTTCTGTGCCATATTTTACACAAATGGGCAGGTTTAAAAAAAATGTGACCAAAGTGTGACATTTAAATGTTAAGAATAACAGCTAATTTTACAGAATATTATCCAGATTTCTTAATTAGGGTGGCTAAAAACTATTCTAAATGGTTAAGCAGTGCCCAAATTATATTTTAAATTCATGTTCACTACTTTTTAGCTAAAATTGTGTGCACAATCTTGCAAAATGACAACAAAAAAGCGTTTCACTCCTGACAGCATATATATTGCACAATATGAGAAATTGTAACCCACGAATCACTAAAAAGTAGAGTGCAGAATGCCCACAAGGTTGATGGCTTCCTAAAAAAATTTGAGTGGTAGATTTCTGGCTGAATAGACAAAAATGAGAACACATTTTGAAAAATAAAAGTGTTTCACTCCTGACATAAAATTCAGAGGGGTTTTGTATAAAACAGGCTCCACATCCTTAACCAATGAAGATAAGATAAAAAAGTAATTTTAAGATGATGATGCACATGTTGTTTTATGAATTACAAGTGCTTATTGTAGTATCCAATCACTGTCTTTTATTTACCATAGCTTAGAAACTTGGTAAAACTGTTAAGTGTCACACAAAAACGTTTCACTCCTGACATTTTTGACATGTTTTAATGACATATCTTTTTTATTTGTGAAGCGATTTTCTTTGAACTTGGTACCAAGTATATAGACACAATAACACATCGTTTTAGCTTTGATTGGGTTGAATATGTTTCTCTGTAAAAGCTGTGGCATGTAAAAAGTGAATGGTCACATTTTTTTTTAAACTTGCCCAAATCTATCTTTACTAACATCCATTTTGTCTTTTGAGGCAGTTTTTGAAGTGGATTACCCTAAAATTTTGTCGTTTGGGAAAGGGTTAGATCTAAAGTCTCATTCAAGACTGGAGACTAAGAATGTAGGGATCCAATCAGGCTGGTGGTCCCATTTGAAAGCTGCTACAGAAGACAAAATGGACTTTACCCAAAAAAAGGATTTGTCTATGAAATAGCTCAGAAAAATTTGAGGCAAAAGGAGAAAGTGTTGGTTATTAGCACTTTCTTCTTTTGCCTCAATATTTTCCCAAGCCTCTTCTGTTAAGGACTTCAAAACCAGGTCTTGTTTGGGAAAGGTTTAAGCTGCAAGATTCTCAAAGTGCAATGTTGTACATGTAAGTACTGTACCTGTTAAACTTTCTTTATTAGCATAACATTGAGGACAGTTATAATGTACCACCCCATTAAATGTGCTGCCTTTCCTCAACTGGGAACTCTCACTGAAAAAAAAAACAGCATAATTACAATAGAGGGAAAAGGAGGAAATGTTGGGCTTCAAAATTTTCTTCTTTTCCTTCAATGTATTCTAAAGACTGAACTTCAGTTGTGATGTTGAAACAAGAGGACCATGATGGTCCTATATCGCTCACCTGAACCAAAATGATATGAGCCACTGTTTTGTTCAATTAAATTGGTATTTAAGACAGAAAACAAACTTATGGTCAATAACATTGTGTCAAGTTTTGTCTTGATTAGTCACTATTTGAGGTTTATAGAGTAAAAGTTTGAATGGCAGATAACTATTCTGATTATTCTATAATTCATTTCTCCAAGATCTTATCGTAATTAACATCATAATCCAAATTTCGTCTTGATTGTTCATTCGAAACAGCAATTTTGTCAGATTTAAGGGCACATGCATGACTGACCACTTTCTCATTTGATTGCAGAAAATTCAACTCATGCAAGGTCTTACAATCAGCAGCATAGTGCCAAAGTATTGTCTTGGTTGATCAATAATTGTAGATTCTAGAGTGTAAACAGGGTCGAAAACAGTCAAGAACAGCAATTTTGTCAAATTCAAGGGCACATAACTCATGACTTTCTGGTTCAATCAGACCAAAAATCAAACTTATTTGAGACTTTATGGTCTCCAACATTGTATATAAGTTTTGTCTTGATTGGTCAATATTTGTAGATTCTAGAGTGTAAAGAAGGTCGAAAACAGTCGAAAACAGCAACTTTGTCAAATTCAAGGGCACATAACTCTCGGCTTTCTGAACAGATCTGACTGAAAATCAAACTCATCCAAAATTATATAGTCCCAAACATTGTGTCCAAGTTTTATCTCGATTGATATATAATTGTAGATGCTAGAGTGTAAACAAGGTCAAAAACAGCCGAAAAAGGCAATTTTGTCAAATTCAAGGGCACATAACTCTAGTCTTTCTGGTCCGATCAGAGGTTCAATCAGACCAAAAATCAAACTTATTTGAGACTTTATGGTCTCCAACATTGTATATAAGTTTTGTCTTGATTGGTCAATATTTGTAGATTCTAGAGTGTAAAGAAGGTCGAAAACAGTCGAAAACAGCAACTTTGTCAAATTCAAGGGCACATAACTCTCGGCTTTCTGAACAGATCTGACTGAAAATCAAACTCATCCAAAATTATATAGTCCCAAACATTGTGTCCAAGTTTTATCTCGATTGATATATAATTGTAGATGCTAGAGTGTAAACAAGGTCAAAAACAGCCGAAAAAGGCAATTTTGTCAAATTCAAGGGCACATAACTCTAGTCTTTCTGGTCCGATCAGACTGAAAATCAAAGTCAACCGAAATCATATGGTCCCCAACAATGTGTCCAAGTTTTGTCTTGATTGATCAATAATTGTAGATTCTAGAGTGTAAACAAGGTCGAAAACATTCGAAAACAGCAATTTTGTCAAATTAAAGGGCACATAACTCTCGTCTTTCTGGTCAGATCAGACTGAAAATCGAACTCATCTGAAATCTTATGGTCTCCAACATTTTATCCAAGTTTTGTCATGATTGATCAATAATTGTAGATGCTAGAGTGTAAACAAAGTCAAAAACAGCATTTTTTGACATTCAAGGGCAGATAACTCAGCACATTCTGGTCCGATCAGGCCCATAATCGAACTCATCTGAGAACTTATGCCCATACTTACTTTGACTAAGTTTGATCAAGATTGGCCATCTTTCGCGGATGCTAGAGTGTAAACACCAAATTGTTGACAGACGGACGGAGGGACGGACGACGGACATTGAGTGACCACAATAGCTCACCTTAAGCACTTCGTGCTCAGGTGAGCTAAAAAGGCATCATTTGGGAAAGGTTTGAAATAGAGGAAATCGTTCATTGATGGTTTATCAAAACACTTTGTTAAAGGTACTCATTTGAATGATTTCAAAGAGACTCATGATATCAATACCAACTATATGGAATTTAGATAAGAAACAACGAAATAAGACTTTCATTACTGCTTTTGATCTTTTGAATCCATTTTTTTTCATCATACACATTCAATTTATGTCTTTTGGTGCAAAAATACTTAGATTTTCTCTTTCAGGTATAGGCTCTATAAATAGAAACTTCACTTTACTAAATTCTAACCTGATAATATTGTATGCGACCAAAAATCATTCAAACTTCTTTTCTCCATACATGTATATTAAACTTTTAATTGAACAAGTACATACTTTACCTTTTATCCTTTTTATTGTTGTTTTTCTGAGGATGCGGACACCTGAAAAACAAAACAAATGGAACTAGAAATCTATCACTAATGGTGATGAAATACCCTGACGATATATTTGTCCGGACATGCATTTTTGGTCAAATCAGGGGACGTAATACATAAGTTATGACAAAACTTTTGTGAAAGTGGCATCAAGCACATCTACAGGTCCTAATGAGACAGCACACTTCTGTCAAGTATGAAGCAAATCAAACAGAAACTGTAGAAGGAGTTGTCCGGAGAAAAAATTGCAGAAAGAACAACCAACGACCCGACCAACCAACTGACCAGCCAATTCCAGTTACCCCCTTATCCCCCTAACTTTGTTTGTGTGTGTGTGTGTGTGTGGGGGGGGGGGGTATAACAGTTACAGAGGGTATATTCCACAATAACTATATAGATAGCTTTTATTCAACAAAAGATGTTGACAATGTGTAGCAAGCTGAAATATGGGAAAAGTGCAAAAATGCTGATTACCAGCATTTTCTCCCTCTTTCTCCAAATTTTTCAATCTTCAATTTTTTAACATCCAGTTGTATCAATAGACCTCATTGTTTGGGAAAGGGTTTACCCACACGGTTCCAGCATTTCTCTTTTCCTCAATGTATCACAATATTTTACTCACAGACAATGACAGTTGGAACAATAGAGTTGTAGGAATGTCTCGACACTCGATGGTTTAGGATGGTAGTCAACTATCTTGGCCCTGATTCTGAATTTATATGGAACCTTGTGGTGTAGTACATCCTTAATTCTTGTATGTTGTATGTGTGGATGATTCAATGTTACTGTAAATAACAATGTTATTTAACCCATTAGCACAAATTAACGCCTTCTGATGCCTTAGAAAAAAGGCCCAGGTAAACATTGTGGAGAATTAAAATAAATTGCTTGTGACAAGCAATTTCTCCATCTCTCACGATGTTTTCTACCCCAAAAGAGCAAAAAAATAATAATTCCATTCACATGAAATTGTCATCTGCATCATCTTTGAATTTGTACCAGTCTAAAATTTTGTCGTCTGGTAATGGGAAAACAAAAACAAGAGCTTCACAGAGCAGCCCATATACACTCAATTTATATGGAACCTTGTGGTCCAGTACATCCTTCATTCTTGTATGTGTGGATGATTCAATGTAACTGTAAATAACAAGAATAATTAATTAACCCATTAGCACCAATTAACACCTTCTGATGCCAAAGGAAAAAATTGCTTTGGAAACAATCGTGGAAAATGAGGAAATTGCTTGTGACAAGCAATTTCTTCATTTCCCACAATGTTTTCTACCCCAAAAATGTAAAATTCCAATCACTTGAAATTGCAGAATTTGCTATCTGCATCATCTTTGAATTTGGACTTCCTGGACGATACTTTTTAGCATGACATATGTTAAAGTATTTAGAACATTGCATTAAGGTGGCCGAATTCGATTCGAGTGTGCATCCAAAACGCGCATGTTGTCGTAAATAAGATAGCGACCCTAAGTTTCAGAAAAAAAGGTAGAAAGTTAGATCCGTTACATTTTTTTTAGTTAAACTATACAATCTTTTGCATCAGTTTTTCATCGAACAAGAATAAAGCGTGAAAATATATCAGGCCGTATTTGAAATGTTTTGATGACGTCATTTAAACACGTGCGTTTTGGCGTTCAAAGTAACGACGTCAGTAATACGGTAAAGTTAAGATACACACAATCGGCCGATTTCTGACGAATTTATTGTTAGAAAAGTCCAAATTTGGGTTCGAAATATCGGAATCTACTGACTTTTGTCTAGTACGTTCCTCTTTCACACTACAGTTCAAGACATTACACCAGTGTTAGATAAATATAGCTTATTCCAAAGCCATTTAGGCCTAAAATTTGCCTTGCCCACAATAGAATAAAACAATTTTGAGACGTCAAACATTTATCTTAAAATCTATGTTATGTTTTAATCAAACAAGCAACATATTACGATCATGATTATGACTGTTTTTGGTCAATACTTCCTATAACTATGTACTAATAGCTATACAAAAATCGAGCTAAAAGGCTGCTTTTTTTGTGTAAAAGAACACGTTTGAGACGGTCTCCCGTTTATGTACAGTGGTGGCATTTGTTTTATTTCTTTATTTTACAGATCATTTGTAGTTTCATCAATTACCAAATCATTATCAAATTTTCTTAAGCAGAAAGTCCTAAAATTTTAACATTTGCGCCAAAGATCAGCTGAAACACTGCTATTTCGGCACTTTTGAGACAACCCCCAATTCATATACTGTGGTGACTCTTGTTTTTTATTTCTTTATTTTACAGATCATTTACTGGTTCATCAATTACCAAAATATTATCAAATTCTCTAGGGCAGAAATTTCTAAAATTTTAACATTTGCGTCAAAAATCAGCTGAAACACTGCTATTCCGGCACTTTTGAGACAACCCCCAATTCATATACTGTGGTGACTTTTGTTTTTTATTTCTTTATTTTACAGATCATTTATTGGTTCATCAATTACCAAAATATTATCAAATTCTCTAGGGCAGAAATTTCTAAAATTTTAACATTTGCGTCAAAAATCAGCTGAAACACTGCTATTCTGGCACTTTTGAGACAACCCCCAATTCATATACTGTGGTGACTCTTGTTTTTTATTTCTTTATTTTACAGATCATTTACTGGTTCATCAATTACCAAAATATTATCAAATTCTCTATGGCAGAAATTTCTAAAATTTTAACATTTGCGTCAAAAATCAGCTGAAACACTGCTATTCCGGCACTTTTGAGACAACCCCCAATTCATATACTGTGGTGACTTTTGTTTTTTATTTCTTTATTTCACAGATCATGACCAGGTTCATCAATTTACAAAATATCATCAAATTCTCTAGGGCAGAAATTCTCTATTTTTTAACATTTGTGTAAAAATATTCAAATTTCCCATTGGCCTCCATTTTAAAATAAAAATAGCCATTTCAGTGCTGGTTTTGAGACGGCCCCCATTCTTTCCCTAGATGGTGACTTATCTTTTTTATTATCTTAAAATGTCAGTAAGGATTCACTTTATAACATGCGACAGTATGAGTCAATTCTCTAGGGCAGTTTTCTTGTTATGGAATCGCATTCGGCCACCTTAATTAAACAAGAGGACCATGATGGTCCTATATCGCTCACCTGAACCAAAATGATACGAGCAACACTTTTGTTCAATTCAATAAATTTATATTTATGACTTTAAGACTGAAAACGAACTTATGGTCAATAACGTGAAAATCGAACTCATCCAAGATCTTATGGTGCCCAACATTGTGTCCAAGACAGCCTTTCCGAAACTCGTCAGACAGACGGACATGTCTTGTAAAAACTGGCTTGGTCAAGTATGGATTTGTAGTTCACAGGATCGATTGTCCGATAAAATATTTTAAGGCAGTGATTGGAAGTTGGTAAAATTTTGCAAAATGTGAGTTTCAATTACAACATGTTATCTGCGTTTTCAAACACTTGAATTGAGGCCTGGCTGAGAACAATTAGATTGGGAAGATAGTTAAAAATTCCATGTAAAATCATCAAAAAACTTGAAAAAGTTCTCATTTTGCTTCAAGATCAGATGTTAATTTTGTTATTTGTGAAAATTTTCGGTCTGGTAAAAAAATTCGGTCTGGTAAATATTTTTTTCTTACCAGACCGAATGTCCAGTAAACATTCTGCAACTTTCGGAAAGACTGCCAAGATTTGTCTTGTTTGATAAATAATTGTAGATTCTGGGGTATAAACAAGGTCGAAAACAGCCGCAAACAGCAATTTTGTCAAATTCAAGGGCACATAACTCTCTCGACGTTTTGATCAGATCAAGCTGAAAATGAAACTCATCCAAGATCTTATGATCCCCAACATTGTGTCAAAGTTTTGTCTTGATTGATCAATAATTATTGTAGAATCTATAGTATAAACAAGGTCGAAAACAGCAGAAAACGGTAATTTTATCAAATTCAAGGGCACATAACTCTCGACTTTCTAGTCAGATCTGGCTGAAAATCAAACTCATCCGAGATCTTTTGATACCCAACATTGTGTCCAAGATTTGTCTTGATTGGTTAATAATTGTAGATTCTAGAGTGTAAACAAGGTAAAAAAAAAGCAATTTTGTCAAATTCAAGGGCACATAACTCTCGATTTTGTTATCAGATCGGACTGAAAATCAAACTTTTTCAAGATCTTATGGTCTCAAACATTGTGTTCAAGTTTTACCTAAATTGATAAATAATTGTGGATTTTAGAGTGTAAACAATGTCAAAAACAGCCGAAAACTGCAATTTTATCAAATTCAAGGGCACATAACTCTCGACTTTCTGATCAGATAACACTGAAATTCAAACTCATCCAATATCTTATGCTCCCCAACATTGTGTCAAAGTTTTGTCTAGATTGACCAATAATTGTAGATTCTAGAGTATAAGCAAGGTCGAAACAGCCGAAAACGGTAATTTTATCAAATTCAAGGGCACATAACTCTCGATTTTCTAGTCAGATCAGGCTGAAAATCGAACTCATCCGAGATCTTTTGATACCCAACATTGTGTCCAAGATTTGTCTTGATTGGTCAATAATTGTAGATTCTAGAGTGTAAACAAGGTCGAATAAGCCAAAATGGCAATTTTGTCAAATTCAAGGGCATATAACTCTCATCTTTCTGATCAAATCAGACTGAAAATCAAACTCATCCGGGATCTCATCGTCCCCAACATTGTGTCCAAGTTTTGTCTTGATTCATGAATAATTGTAGATTCTAGAGTGTAAACAAGGTTGAAAACAGCCGAAAATGGCAATTTTGTCGAATTCAAGGGCATATAACTCTCGTCTTTCTGCTCAGATCAGACTGAAAATCGAACTCATCTGAGATCTTATGGTCTGCAATGTTATGTCCAAGATTTGTCTTGATTGATCAATAATTGTAGATGCTAGAGTGTAAACAATGTCAAAACTAGGTATTTTTCGCATTCAAGGGCAGATAACTCCTGACTTTCTGGTTCAATCTGACCCATAATCGAACTCATCCGAGATCTTATGGCCATACATGTTTTGACCAATTTTGGTCAAGATTGGCTTATATTTGTAGATGCTAGAGTGTAAACACGAAATTGTGGACGGACGGACAGACGGACAGACAGACGGACAGACAGACAGACGGACGACGGACAAAAAGTGACCACAATAGCTCACCTTGAGCACTTTGTGCTCAGGTGAGCTAATAAAAGCATAGAACAAAACTGTCAGAGACTTTTACAGGCTTAATGCCTTTACATTTTTATTCCCTGCCCTGCTTTCTTTATACGTGGTTATGACTACGAATTTTCCTGAAGAAGGCTTATGCAAAATCTGTATAAAAGATTTTGACAGACAATTTTATATTGTCAGTGGTATTGCAAGACCTTGTTACTTTGTAAATAAAGCTGGAGTTACGAGGTTTGCTATAACACCAATGATATGTTGTTGTAGATACAGTCGACACTCGTGATGTCAACATCGGATAAGTCAAATTTTCGCTTAAGATCAAGATCAAATCTGGTCCCGTCCTCATCAATGGACATATTTTTTTCGAACAAAATAATTTCGAACTGAATATAGCTATTGAAATATAGTAGGAAAAGGATAGACATTGCTCGAAACAAGCAATTTCTTTCCTTTTCCTACAATATTTCAATAATAATCATACTTGATTAGTTTAAAAATGGTCAAATATCAACTTAATCGAAGCCGAACAAAATCGGATGAGTTGAACTCTGGATATGTTGAGTTATTTTGACGGCCCCTCCGACTTCGACACAACGAGTGTTGACTGTATATGCATAATCATGAATATTATGGAACCAGCACATACTTGTGGCAGTCTGCAACATACATCTAGGTACAGCACTGGCAGATAACTCTTTATCACGAGCTTCAGTTTCATCTTCAGTAACATCAGTATTACCATTACCGGAATCAGTTTTATTTTTACGAGTTTTACTATCAAACTTTCGTTGTTTATGAACACCAGATGTGGATGGTTGTTGACCGTCTATGACACGTTTAGTACTTGCTGGACGGTTTTCCTTCCCTTCAGCTGATGTCGATGGTCTTTGCTGATCACATTTTCCACTTCCTAAATGTTTATCTTTTGTTTTTCCATTATTTGTGTGAACATCATCAGGTGTTTCAGATGATATTACTATTTCATTAGAACTATGGTTTGACGAAATTAAAACATTCACTTCCGCATCATCTGCACTGTCCTCAGAACTACTGTACCTCTGTGCCTTAGATAAACACTTCTTTAGGGGTCTCAGAGTATGGGAGTCAGGTGGGATCTTAACCAGGGATCTGCCATATGAGTTTCCCCTGTGTAAAACAAGCTCTATTGGTGATATTCCTGGACGCTGAATTCTGTTGTTCTGGGGTGGTGTCCATTTTGCAGCATGTAGATTGTAGAACTTGACATAGTCACCAGGCTGGAAGTAAAAACACATATGAAAACCTATTCTCAGACGTACAAATATCTAGACTGGTCAAAATTCAAAGGGGTACATACATAGGAAAGTAATAAAGACAAGCCTCCAAGGCAAAGTCCAGAAATTCAAGCTTACTAGATTAGAATTTTATACTTTTACCCATTACCAAACAGCAAAATTTTAGACTAAACCAAATTCAAAGATGTTGCAGACGACAATTTCAAGTGAATGAAATTTTACTTTTTTCGGCCTTTTTGCGTAGAAAACATTGTTGGAAATGAAGAAATTGTTTTGTGACAAGCAATTTCTTCATTTTCCACAATGTTTTCCAAAGCCATTATTGTGGGGAGTCAAAAGGAGTCACTGTGTGGTAATGGGTTAATTAAGTAACTTTTCACATAATCACAGTCACCACCTTTATAATTTTCTAGGCATATATCGAATCTGACTACAGGATAAATATTGTCAATTTTAAGAAATGAACTGTGCAAAATCTTTGGATATAGTTATGATCTACTAGTATTAAGAAATGTCTACATTATATTATTTTACCAGAGAATCCTTAACTAACCTCAATTTTCCTTGCTTTCTGATAGTGATCGTCAAAAATAAAGACATCATATGTTAAATCTCTGGATTTTGTAACAAGGTCTCGAGATTCGTGCTTTTCTGTGATAGTATTGTCATCTTCCTTTCTAGCTTCACTGAAAATACATCATAAAGTTCTTACTTTCATAAATACACTTTAGACGGGGAAAGACATTCTGAAATGAAAACAATCTTTCAATTTTCTCTAAACCTTGTATTGTGAGTACTCATTAGAATACAATGTAATCTCGATGATTCAAATATGTACCTACAACACAGGGTTTGGGTTTAAAATCACAAGTTTGAAGGGTATTTACCCACTATTTTCTTGCCCTGCTATAATAACAAGAATTGTCCGCGGACAATAAAGCTCGCCCAAACGAGAGCTTGTCACAAAGAAAAGTCATTTCCTAGGTCAAGGTAAAAAGGTCATGGCCCTAAATGAAATTTTGTAAAAGTAGGTCAAGCTCAATGGTCAAGGTCACAAGGTCACATGTCATGGTCAAATGTGAATTGTGTTGGAATGAGGTGTCTGTGTGTGAAATATCAAGGCTGTAGGTGTAAAAGAACATGAGTTATAGGCCAAGTTAAAGTTTTTTGAAAGTAGGTCAAACTCCAAGGTCAAGATACAAGGTCACCGTCAAATGTGAACCGTGTTGGTAGGTGTCCATGTGTGAAATATCAAGACTGTAGGTGCAAAAGGACATGAGATATAGGCCAGGTGAAAGTTTTTTAAAAGTAGGTCAAACTCCAAGGTCAAGGTCACCAGGTTCATGGTCACGGTCAAATGTGAAAAGTGTTGGTAGGAGGTGTCATTGTGTGAAATATCAAGGCTGTAGGTGTAAAAGGACATGAGATAAAGGCCAGGTTAAAGTTTATTAAAAGTAGGTCAAACTTCAAGGTCAAGGTCACCAGGTCCAAGGTCATGGTCAAATATGAAAGGTCTTGGTGGGAGGTGTCCATATGTGAAATATGAAGGCTGTAGGTGTAAAAGGACATGAGCTATAGGCAAGGTTAAAGTCTTTTAAAAGTAGGTCAAACTCCAAGGTCAAGGTCACAAGGTCCATGGTCATGGTCAAATGTGAATCATGTTGGTAGGAGGTGTCCATGTGTGAAATATCAAGGCTGTAGGTGTAAAAGGACATGAAATATAGGCCAGGTTAAAGTTTTTTAAAAGTAGGTCAAACTCAAAGGTCAAGGTCACAAGGTCCAAGGTCATGGTCAAATGTGAATGGTGTTGGTAGGAGGTGTCCATGTGTGAAATATCAAGGCTGTAGGTGTAAAAAGACATGAGATATAGGCCAGGTTAAAGTTATTTTAAAAGTAGGTCAAACTCCAAGGTCAAGGTCATGAGGTCAAAGGTCATGGTCAAATGTGAATGGTGTTGGTAGGAGGTGTCCATATGTGAAAAACTAAGGCTGTATGTGCAATAGGGCATAAGATATAGGCCAGGTTAAAGTTTTTTTAGGCCAGGTTAAAGTTTTTAAAAGTAGGTCAAACTCCAAGGTCAAGGTCACAAGGTCAAAGGTCATGGCCTCAAATGAAAGGTCTTGGTGAGATGTATCCACATGTGAAATATGAAGGCTGTAGGTGTTATATGGCATGAGATATAGGCCAGGTTAAAGTTTTTTTAAACGGTCAAAAAGTGGGTCAAACTCCAAGGTCAAGGTCACAAGGTCAAAGGTCATGGTCTCAAATTAAAGGTCTTGGTTAGAGGTACCCACACGTGAAATATGAAGGCTGTATCTCTAACAGGGCATGAGATATGGGCCAGGTTAAAGTTTTTGCGGACGCTGACGCCGACATCCGGGGGTATGACAATAGCTCTTCCGAGACTATCGTCCCGGGCGAGCTAAAAATACTCAACAAATTGAAATTTGTTCTTGATATAAACGGAGTAATCCTTCTTTGTACAAATAGAGTTATCAATAGATAGTATTATGCTGGTGGGGAGTCAAAAACCTCGTAACTACAGCTTGAATAAGCTGGAGTTACAAGGTTTTGACTTCCCAACGAAGATTAACAACCTTTGAAATTTGTGCATAGAGTAGAAAAACGCCCAACATTGATAATGTGACACTTTGATCTAACTAGAACTGTCGCAGAGCGGACAAATACCCCCCCACTAGCACCTTGTCACTGAAAAAGTGCTGTAGGTCAACCGGTTCTTGACTTAGAGCACGGAAACGGCTTTTAAACAAAGTCCGATTGTGACCTTGACCTTTGACCTTGGTGACCCACAAACAATAGGGCAACTCCTTGGGTCATGGGCAACAACTGTGTAAAGTTTCATGATCCTAGGTCAACCGGTTCTTGACTTAGAGCACGGAAACAGATTTTAAACAAAATCCGATTGTGACCTTGACCTTTGACCTTGGTGACCCAAAAACAATAGGGCACCTCCTTGGGTCATGGGCAACAGCTGTGTAAAGTTTCATGATCCTAGGTCAACCGGTTCTTGACTTAGAGCACGGAAACGGATTTTAAACAAAGTCCAATTGTGACCTTGACCTTTGACCTTGGTGACCCAAAAACAATAGGGCACCTCCTTGGGTCATGGGCAACAACTATGTAAAGTTTCATGATCCTAGGTCAACCGGTTCTTGACTTAGAGCACGGAAAAGGATTTAAAACAAAGTCCGATTGTGACCTTGACCTTTGACCTTGGTGACCCAAAAACAATAGGGCACCTCCTTGGGTCAAGAGCAACAACTGTGTAAAGTTTCATGATCCTAGGTCAAACCGTTCTTGAGTTAGAGCACGGAAACGAAAAAGTCTACGGACGGACGACTGGACGGACGGACGGATGGACGGACGGACTGACAGACAGACAGACATGGTGAAACCAATATACCCCCCTCTACTTCGTAGGTGGGGGGTATAATAATTATAAAATTCATAGCATAAAAGCCATTTATAGCTTCTGATAAATGACCTATCAGAGCATTCCTAGCTAATAGCTAGAGATGCTCCTCCAGGTCATTTATCATGAGCTATACTTACTTTAAACATTGAGTTCCATCCCAAACACGTAGAAGTACACACACTCCTGGTTCTACTATAGCTGTGACTACCACCTAAATATATGAAAATTAATGTCTTCTTTCTTTGCCAAATATCCCATTACCAACTGGCAACATTTTAGACTGGACCAAATTCAAAGATGTTGCATATGATTCATGTGTATGAAATTGTACATCTTTAGGTCTTTCTGCGTAAAAACATTGTGGAAAATGAAGAATTTGCATGACACAAGCAATATCTTCATTTTGCAAAGCGTTTTCCAAAGCCTTTATCTTGTAGGGCGTCAAAAGGGGTCACTGTGTGGTAATGGAATAATCTCTGATTTCTAACCCTGATAAAAGTCAATGACAAACAATGACAGGAGAGAGGAGAATGCTGTTTTTTTCTACCCTATTACACCATTGTTCCTGTCAAGTTGGGTCAGTTTTCTTTGCCGCAACCCATTCCGTATTAAACCAGTCTCATGTTCTGTATGTACACATAGTATATTAAATGGGCATTATATAGCCTAATTCATGTTCATTATGGCGCATCAAAGTTGGCTAAAAATGCCAATTATTCCTTATTTTACACTGGAAAAGGGAAAATCCAATTTATCCCCTAAAATATTTAGCCCTCCCTTCCAACAAAATTGTTTCTTGCAGGCCTGCAAATAAAAATTTTAAGTGATAGTCCATTTGAGGCTTTGTTCTGACAATGTTTTCAATGTTTTACAAAGGCTAATCATATAACAAGTGTTAACCCTTTACCAAACGGCAAAATTTTAGGGTGATCTACTTCAAAAACTGCCACAAATGACACAATGGATGTTGTTAAAGATTGGATTTGTGTAAAATATGGTGTAGAAAATATTGAGGCAAAAGGAGAAACTGCTGGTTATCAGCAGTTTCTTCTTTTGTTTCAATATTTTCCCTAGCCTTTTCTATTAGGGACGTCAAAACCAGGTCTTGTTTGGGAAAGGGTTAAAAGGTGTCATTGTTTGGTAAAGGAATAAATTAACAATAATTACTTGGCAGATAAGATTAAAGTAACATCCTGCCGCAACATCTTCAAATTTTGTAAACTTCTCACAAAGTTCTTCTTCTGTAGTGATCCATTCTCGCAGTTTTGTTACCTGATAAAAGTTCATATGTGATTATGATATAGGTCTATTAACCTGATCTGAACAAATGGGAAACACATTTGTAACAAGAGACTGATTTAAATACAATTCATGCATAAATTACAGTGGTTTATTAATAAATAATTATTCAAACGTTCTTGCAGTGAGAAAACTTACAGTAAATTAATATAAATTAAAATAAGTTTTAAAGAAGAAACACTTGATTAAATGCAAATTTAAGCGCAAGTTTTGCAAATTTTTCTGCCATCAATGCAACAAAAGATATGTCCTTCACAGATTTATGTCAAACAACAAAGGGCCATGACTCAAGTTATAAGATAGGTAGAATTATGCTTCTTGTGAACTGAACTCCTAACCATGAGAAGACCAGAACTGCCAAATTTCAAGTCATTCGGACAAAAGGTAACATTATTATGCTCACAATAAAGAAATGGATTTGACAACCTACAACATGGAGTTCAATAAATCTTTGAAAGAAATACTGCATTTTGAAAAGGCTAGCAAATACCCCCTCTTTTCTGTAGCCCTGCTCATTGAATATAATAGCAAAGAACTTTGTGCTATAAATAGACTGGGCTTACCGTTATGTTTTGACAAAACCGTCGGTGTTGTTATAAAATATCGTAACTACGGCTTGAATCAAGCCGTAGTTACGAGATTTTATAACAACACCTTCCAAATTTAATTGTTTGTCCGAATTATGTCACTGTTTACTTGATAAAATCATTCCCTATTATGCACTTACAATAGTTTTATCACCATCTGTAAATGTGTAGTTATTTGACGAGGCTGATCTGGGTTCTACAGGAGCATCCTTACAGCCAGAGAATATCAACCAGGACATACCAGGACTGCTTATTGCTTGTAGGTCACCTTGATAACTAGATACCTGTAATGTTTAACACAGGTGATGATGGTAATGGATTCATGACAATGAAACAAAATGTGTTTGTGAAACACCAATGCATCACAAACAATTATTTTCTAAAACATCACCATTATATTTTTACCTTGATACATATGTATCTACATGTATATGACCATGACCTTTGTACCAAAAGAGTGCTTTGTGTCTTGTAAAATTTGTACAGTTGGATTCATGTTTGTGCCATGGTGCACATTGAGCATTTATGTTTAATCAAACTTGAAACTTGATAAGATGTACCCAAGTATAAGCTTTGAAATTGTAATGGACTAACAGGTAACAAAAATTTCATGTTAAGTTGCCTACACAGACACAGACAAAGACTGACAAACTGACAAACAATATAACTATATGGCCCACAGTCTTTGATATGAGGGAATAATAACAAGTGTAGAATATTCTACAAATAAATTGCTATTATTTTTTTTACATTATAGCATATTCAAGAGGAAAATGATATTACTAAATTGATTATAATCATATTGTTACAATTGGTAACATTTTTTCTAGACTCTGTCAAACGAGAGGTCAATGTTTCATGTCTTAAAAATAAAAAAAAACGTCCATATCTAATCATATCTTAAAACTACCCCATAGTGCATACCCGTAGACGATGAAATCTGATGATGTCTCCGACTTTAACCAAGGGCAGACTACTCTCGTCCTTACCGAATATATTACATTTGAGTTTGTGATCTGGCTGATCATAGCTGCTGTCTGTGATACTAAAGGTGATACAGTAATCTGGAATATATGAACAGCTCGCTTTTATAATGATAAATCTGAACTGAAACATATAAGAGATGGTGAAAAACAAGATGTGTTCATGAAAGTTCAAACACCAACGCCCCCAAAAGTGGTAATGTTAAGTATTCAGGTTAAGTTTTTTGAATGACTGACAGATGAATCAACAGACAGACGGACAGGAGTAAAACAATAAGCCCCATAACTTTTGATACAGGGGCAATAATATCCCCCAATATTAATCAGCAAACAGCATTTTCTCATTTAGCCTTGATACTTGTCTTTCTATGCTATATTGTACCAAAGTTCTACAAAATCACTTTTGATGTGTCTACAAACACATTTCAAATCATAAGGGTTTTTTTCGTTATTCTGGAAGATTGATTAACCCATCACCACATAATGACTCCTTTTGACATCCTTTAAAAAAAACTATTGGTGAAAACATTGTGGAAAATGAAGAAATTGCTTGTGGCAAGCAATGTCTTCGTTTGCCACAATGTTTTCTACCCAGAAAATTGTAAAATTTTAAAAGTTCAGTTCATCATATATTGAAAATGTTGTCTGCAATTTCTTTCAAAATTCTTTCTTTGGAAAAGTGTGATACTTTGTTGTTTGTTAATGAGTTAAAAATACAATACTTACCACTGCCTCTAGACTTGAATGGAGGTTTGACAAATTTGACCACTCCATAAACATCAACTTGAGTTCCACTCTTCACCCTTGATAAATCAGTGTACTGAAATAAACAATCTCTTTCTTAGTAGTCAAAAGTCCCAATAGCCTCTTTAGATTTACAGGGCTACTGTGGGCTAGCGCAGATAAGAGTAGTAAAGCTAAGAGGGCCTAAAGGCTTTTTCAAAAGCAAAATATGATCTAAATCTCATTTATTGTGAAGTACACTTCAAGCAGTAGGGTAGACATATTCTATTATATAACTAGAGTCTAGAACTTTCACATCTGTAGGATTTTTATTAGTTATTCTCTATGTTGTGTGTACTCCAGGAATCAAATTTCAACTAGCAAACTGGCAATTTGCTAGTCAAAAATGAAAATTACTAGTGATTATTTCTGCAACAAGATTTTTTTGCAAGTGGAATAAACCAAGAGAAAAAGTCCTTTGTGGAATAATTCTGATTCTCGAACTCTGCCAATATTATGATTGTTCATCATCTTTGACAGGGTTTTTTGCCAGTCAAATTATTAAATTGCTAGTGGTTTCAAAAACCACTTGCAAAATATTGCAAGTCAAATTTTCAGGGAAAATCTTGCCCTGTTTTTTGCTAATAGTACTTTTTAACCAATTTTACGACCTAAAAATGCTATTGTTCTTAGAGGCAGATGGTCAATAACATTTTCTTTAACGGAACATGTCATTATGATGTTCTCCAGCATGTCTAAAACCGTGAAAAAATAGTAACAAGATCAGGGTTTCCGTTTGACCCGGGAGCTCGGGTTTTGACGCATGAAAAATGAAAATGACCCAATTTGACTCTCAGAAATTTCGGGTCTATGACATTTCATCGACAGACAAATCATCGACACGACTAATTACCGACACGATAATTGGTAGACACGACAAATCATCGAAAGACAAATCACCGACCGTGTCGTGTCGATTATTTGTCGCATTTTTCGAAGTAACTAATAATCCGAGGTGGTTGTACAATTATTCATTCCAAATGATTGTACAAATATGATATCGCCGCAGGTGAATATCGCTCACCAATTTTCAAGCGTTTTAGCCAGTTTAATCCCATCCGTTCAAATATGGAGTTTATTCCTTCACAAAGAGGAAAATTGTTATTAACATTTGAAGGATTTGTGTATAAGAAGGACAGGACCAGAGAAAATAAAACATATTGGAAATGCTCAGATGATGATTGTAGGGGTAGGGCTGTTACTTTTGGGATTCCACCCGACTGTGATGAATGCAGAGTGACAAAGGAGCATTCTCATTTACCAGACCCAGCTATCATTGAGGTAGGCATTTTAAAAATAAAAAATATTTGTTTCAGAATAAAACATTAAGGGAAAATAAGGTTGTCCACTTACCTGCATATTGTTGATTGTTTTACTTAAACCAATAACAATACCAATTACTTCTTGATAAATACATTTCTCACATACAAAATTATAGATGAACATTTCAACTCATTATATGTTATCAGACTGCTTATATACTTCGTTTTCCCCTCTATAGCATTTTCACACAATGTTATTTTTTATTCTGAAGGTACGAATGTTTACGGCCTTGGCCTTTCTACCCGATAATAAAATCAAGGACGCGTTTGGGGAACTGAAGGATGCTGCGCCTGATGATTTGGAGGAATTTTCCAAATATTTCGAAAGAACTTACATTGGATATTACAAGTCTTCTTTGGACGGAACTCAGGTAAATATACTTTTTTTTAGCATATACATGTTTAACATTAAGAAACATATCAATTTTTATCCCCAACTTTTCATTCTTCTGTTTCTACTTTCAGATGCGCCTGGTTTGGAAAGCCCCGCTATTTTCCCCGGAAAAGTGGTCTGTATATAACCACATCCTGCAAGACGACCCAAGAACAACAAACTTTTTAGAGGCGTGGCACCGGCGTTTTTCAACTGTTGTTGGAGTTTCCCATCCCAATATCTATAAATTTTTGGAAACTTTATGCTCAGAACAGTCTCATACAGAGTTACGAAAAAATGCTCTTTTGAGAGGAGAAATTCCAAAACCTCCAAAAAAGCGTGAAATGACGAGAAATAAATACATAATGGAATTGGTGAAAACTTTTGAAACTCGACCAGTGATGGACTTTCTACGGGGAATTGGGCACAATATTGCTTATAAATAGATAAATAGATAACTATTCAATCAGAATAAAAGATAACAGTTTGTCGATGAGTGTCGATGTTTGTCAATTATTTGTCGATCTGTTTTTAGATGTTTTGTCCTGTCGATTGTTTGTCCTGTCGGTAATTAGTCGTGTCGATGATTTGTCTGTCGATGATCTGTCGCGCTCCCGAAATTTCAACTGATGCATCAATCTGACTCTCGATTTTTACGACCCATGCGTCACCCATCATTCAAGATCAAGGGATATCTACTAATTGACCCATTATCCAGGTCACACCTTCAGAGCAGTAAAAAATCGATAATCTGTGTTACGCAATCTTTCGCCGATTTGCAAGTTGTAAAGTGTTAATTTGACATCAGTGATGCATGCAGATTATCAGTCGTAAATCCATTAATTAATTTGTCACAGTCCTTTATTTGATTTGAAGTAGCTGTGTGGCAATAAAATACACAATCTGCTTGAAAAAATACCAAGAACTCGAAAGAGTTTAATTTTATTATCAATCAACAGTTAAATCTATATGGTTAGATGGAAGTATTAGGTTTCCCATAGCCGACCATTATAACGTTTTGGCTTATAGCTCAGCCCATGAGTTTGCAACAATGTTATGGCTTACCTCAAATTCAAGAACAATCCTTCATACATCCAAAACAAGCAATTTGAATATGGCATGATTCCTTTTATCACTGACTTTTTTGCCCCTTTTTGACATGACCCTTCTCCAACAGCCATTTGGACTGGCCTTTTCACAATATGCACCTACATCTAAAAATAGCTCTTGGACTGCCAAAATGTACTAAATTCTTAATAAAAATTACTGCAATTGTTTGACAAAATATCAAATTTTATAAATACAAAAAAATAATTCTAAATTATTACATTATTGACCAATCAGAGCTCACCTTGATCCTTGTTTATAGTGCGGACGTTCAGTGGACAAAATCTGACAGATGCCGGGAAAATGTAATACTTCCGCCTAACCTAAATAAAAAATGTTGTTGCTTCAGAATTCAAAATTTTGACAATTCTAAGTACAAATACATATTCTGGACTAAGTCCCAAATTATTGGCCTAATCTTTTCCATACATTGTGAAAAATGAGCATTTCCCTTTACCTTGTCATAATAAAGTTAAGACAAAATTGTACTATTTTAGAATAGTGTTCTCCATCCAAACATATATTTTCAATGTTCAAAAGAAAGACTCTAAAATCATATTTAACATACCTTTTTTATCTGACATTGTGGAGCTATTACTAATGGTCAAATCAGTCACTGTTTCAAGTGAAATTTATTTCAATTTATATTTTTTCCTATTTTTTTTAAAAGGTCACCCTTTATCCTTAAAAAGAAATATTTAATTTCTCATTAATTTTAAGCCTCAAAGGCACAATTTTTCACAAATTCTATTTTTATTTTATCATATGGCTAGTACAATATTGTCTTTGCATCTATGTTGAATTTCATTGCATTTGGTTAAAAAATATTGGAGAAATAAGCATTTCCCTTAACACCAGTGATGCAAAATAGAAGAGTCTATTTAGTAATGGAACAGTCTTCCTTTGCTCATAAATCTAATAATCAATGGACAAATTGTCAAATCTTTACATAAATCTGTTTGTTATATCACATCTTACCCAGAAACTCCAAATTAAAGTGAAAGATGTGTAAAAAAAGCTTCACTTGAATAATTAAAATTACATAATAGTTGAAATTGATGAGTCATTAGATTTTTTTACTTTCAAAATAGCCAAATTTCTGTAGAATCTTGTTTCTATCCTTCTTATCATATCAAAACATGTTGTTTAAAGCAATTTTGACAACTTCTGGTATTGTTTTCTCAGTTTTACATGCTTTTATGCAGTTTAAAATTGAAAAATAGACCATGAAGGACACAGGAAAAGGGGCCTGTCATCATTGGGGCCTTATAAATGCAATATTTCTAAGCATAGAATACACCAAAATAACAGAAAAAAGGGTTTCAACAGTCTATTTTGTATTTGTCTTAAGCAAACAGGCCAAAATCAGACCCTATAACCCACTATTTTACTGGTTTTTATAATCCTATACATAGAACAATGGCATGAGCCAACTGCATTACATACTTTACTTTCAGCTATACTGATTTTTAACACTTACATAGCAGAATCAATGGGACAAGCAAACAAATCTTCCGTACCAAAAAGCAGAACAAGCCAGTTGATGATTGAAGTCAAAGCTCAGAGTGCGAATCAATGGTCTGGACCCCTTAATATGAGAAGTTTCTCATGTGGCGGGCTGATCTATGTCTTGTGAAAATCTTTCGGGGTGATGACTACAACCTAAGGAGCCTATGCAGGGAATTTCTAAAACAAAGAGAAAATCTTGTAAAAAACCATCCCAAAACCCACAGAATAACTAGAAAAATGATAAAAATGACCATTTCAAGACTTGTATGTACATCAAAGAGCCAAAAACAGTACATGAACAGTATGTGTTTGGCAATTAGGAAAAAACAAGCCCCCCCCCCCCCTCCCTGTCCTACAAAAAAACAACAATTTTCACTGAAAATATGACCTTGAAACTTGACATTGACCTTCAAGGATGACCTTGACATTGGAACTTAGTGAAACTCAATGATATAATGTACATATTCAACAAATATAGAGCCTTATAACTTTCAGGTGTTTGCAGTATGAGCAAAAAAGAAGAAAAAACATGTCAAATTTTCAAAGAAATTGACCTTCAGATCTGACCTTGACCTTGATGAATGACCTTGACCTTGGTAATAAAAGATGTGTAATATAATGAAGTACATCCACACCAAATTTGAAGTTTGTAACTGAAATATTGTGTGATTTATTTAGGGAAATGTTGAATTTCCATGTTAATTTGGCCTCAGACAGACAGAAAGGTGAACAGACAGGTGAATTATGATGCAATATTAGCTAAATATTTTGATATGGGTAAGAAAAACATGTAAATAGCTTACACAGAATGCATCGGCTGCAAAATAATCAGAACCGGAAGATATTTGCTGCTGAGATGTCAAATTGTTTGGAACAACAACAACTTTGGGACAGTTCATTTTAGGTTAGATGGAAGTATTAGGTTTCCCATAGCCGACCATTATAACGTTTTGGCTTATAGCTCAGCCCATGAGTTTGCAACAATGTTATGGCTTACCTCAAATTCAAGAACAATCCTTCATACATCCAAAACAAGCAATTTGAATATGGCATGATTCCTTTTATCACTGACTTTTTTGCCCCTTTTTGACATGACCCTTCTCCAACAGCCATTTGGACTGGCCTTTTCACAATATGCACCTACATCTAAAAATAGCTCTTGGACTGCCAAAATGTACTAAATTCTTAATAAAAATTACTGCAATTGTTTGACAAAATATCAAATTTTATAAATACAAAAAAATAATTCTAAATTATTACATTATTGACCAATCAGAGCTCACCTTGATCCTTGTTTATAGTGCGGACGTTCAGTGGACAAAATCTGACAGATGCCGGGAAAATGTAATACTTCCGCCTAACCTAAATAAAAAATGTTGTTGCTTCAGAATTCAAAATTTTGACAATTCTAAGTACAAATACATATTCTGGACTAAGTCCCAAATTATTGGCCTAATCTTTTCCATACATTGTGAAAAATGAGCATTTCCCTTTACCTTGTCATAATAAAGTTAAGACAAAATTGTACTATTTTAGAATAGTGTTCTCTATCCAAACATATATTTTCAATGTTCAAAAGAAAGACTCTAAAATCATATTTAACATACCTTTTTTATCTGACATTGTGGAGCTATTACTAATGGTCAAATCAGTCACTGTTTCAAGTGAAATTTATTTCAATTTATATTTTTTCCTATTTTTTTTAAAAGGTCACCCTTTATCCTTAAAAAGAAATATTTAATTTCTCATTAATTTTAAGCCTCAAAGGCACAATTTTTCACAAATTCTATTTTTATTTTATCATATGGCTAGTACAATATTGTCTTTGCATCTATGTTGAATTTCATTGCATTTGGTTAAAAAATATTGGAGAAATAAGCATTTCCCTTAACACCAGTGATGCAAAATAGAAGAGTCTATTTAGTAATGGAACAGTCTTCCTTTGCTCATAAATCTAATAATCAATGGACAAATTGTCAAATCTTTACATAAATCTGTTTGTTATATCACATCTTACCCAGAAACTCCAAATTAAAGTGAAAGATGTGTAAAAAAAGCTTCACTTGAATAATTAAAATTACATAATAGTTGAAATTGATGAGTCATTAGATTTTTTTACTTTCAAAATAGCCAAATTTCTGTAGAATCTTGTTTCTATCCTTCTTATCATATCAAAACATGTTGTTTAAAGCAATTTTGACAACTTCTGGTATTGTTTTCTCAGTTTTACATGCTTTTATGCAGTTTAAAATTGAAAAATAGACCATGAAGGACACAGGAAAAGGGGCCTGTCATCATTGGGGCCTTATAAATGCAATATTTCTAAGCATAGAATACACCAAAAAAACAGAAAAAAGGGTTTCAACAGTCTATTTTGTATTTGTCTTAAGCAAACAGGCCAAAATCAGACCCTATAACCCACTATTTTACTGGTTTTTATAATCCTATACATAGAACAATGGCATGAGCCAACTGCATTACATACTTTACTTTCAGCTATACTGATTTTTAACACTTACATAGCAGAATCAATGGGACAAGCAAACAAATCTTCCGTACCAAAAAGCAGAACAAGCCAGTTGATGATTGAAGTCAAAGCTCAGAGTGCGAATCAATGGTCTGGACCCCTTAATATGAGAAGTTTCTCATGTGGCGGGCTGATCTATGTCTTGTGAAAATCTTTCGGGGTGATGACTACAACCTAAGGAGCCTATGCAGGGAATTTCTAAAACAAAGAGAAAATCTTGTAAAAAACCATCCCAAAACCCACAGAATAACTAGAAAAATGATAAAAATGACCATTTCAAGACTTGTATGTACATCAAAGAGCCAAAAACAGTACATGAACAGTATGTGTTTGGCAATTAGGAAAAAACAAGCCCCCCCCCCCTCCCTGTCCTACAAAAAAACAACAATTTTCACTGAAAATATGACCTTGAAACTTGACATTGACCTTCAAGGATGACCTTGACATTGGAACTTAGTGAAACTCAATGATATAATGTACATATTCAACAAATATAGAGCCTTATAACTTTCAGGTGTTTGCAGTATGAGCAAAAAAGAAGAAAAAACATGTCAAATTTTCAAAGAAATTGACCTTCAGATCTGACCTTGACCTTGATGAATGACCTTGACCTTGGTAATAAAAGATGTGTAATATAATGAAGTACATCCACACCAAATTTGAAGTTTGTAACTGAAATATTGTGTGATTTATTTAGGGAAATGTTGAATTTCCATGTTAATTTGGCCTCAGACAGACAGAAAGGTGAACAGACAGGTGAATTATGATGCAATATTAGCTAAATATTTTGATATGGGTAAGAAAAACATGTAAATAGCTTACACAGAATGCATCGGCTGCAAAATAATCAGAACCGGAAGATATTTGCTGCTGAGATGTCAAATTGTTTGGAACAACAACAACTTTGGGACAGTTCATTTTAGGTTAGATGGAAGTATTAGGTTTCCCATAGCCGACCATTATAACGTTTTGGCTTATAGCTCAGCCCATGAGTTTGCAACAATGTTATGGCTTACCTCAAATTCAAGAACAATCCTTCATACATCCAAAACAAGCAATTTGAATATGGCATGATTCCTTTTATCACTGACTTTTTTGCCCCTTTTTGACATGACCCTTCTCCAACAGCCATTTGGACTGGCCTTTTCACAATATGCACCTACATCTAAAAATAGCTCTTGGACTGCCAAAATGTACTAAATTCTTAATAAAAATTACTGCAATTGTTTGACAAAATATCAAATTTTATAAATACAAAAAAATAATTCTAAATTATTACATTATTGACCAATCAGAGCTCACCTTGATCCTTGTTTATAGTGCGGACGTTCAGTGGACAAAATCTGACAGATGCCGGGAAAATGTAATACTTCCGCCTAACCTAAATAAAAAATGTTGTTGCTTCAGAATTCAAAATTTTGACAATTCTAAGTACAAATACATATTCTGGACTAAGTCCCAAATTATTGGCCTAATCTTTTCCATACATTGTGAAAAATGAGCATTTCCCTTTACCTTGTCATAATAAAGTTAAGACAAAATTGTACTATTTTAGAATAGTGTTCTCCATCCAAACATATATTTTCAATGTTCAAAAGAAAGACTCTAAAATCATATTTAACATACCTTTTTTATCTGACATTGTGGAGCTATTACTAATGGTCAAATCAGTCACTGTTTCAAGTGAAATTTATTTCAATTTATATTTTTTCCTATTTTTTTTAAAAGGTCACCCTTTATCCTTAAAAAGAAATATTTAATTTCTCATTAATTTTAAGCCTCAAAGGCACAATTTTTCACAAATTCTATTTTTATTTTATCATATGGCTAGTACAATATTGTCTTTGCATCTATGTTGAATTTCATTGCATTTGGTTAAAAAATATTGGAGAAATAAGCATTTCCCTTAACACCAGTGATGCAAAATAGAAGAGTCTATTTAGTAATGGAACAGTCTTCCTTTGCTCATAAATCTAATAATCAATGGACAAATTGTCAAATCTTTACATAAATCTGTTTGTTATATCACATCTTACACAGAAACTCCAAATTAAAGTGAAAGATGTGTAAAAAAAGCTTCACTTGAATAATTAAAATTACATAATAGTTGAAATTGATGAGTCATTAGATTTTTTTACTTTCAAAATAGCCAAATTTCTGTAGAATCTTGTTTCTATCCTTCTTATCATATCAAAACATGTTGTTTAAAGCAATTTTGACAACTTCTGGTATTGTTTTCTCAGTTTTACATGCTTTTATGCAGTTTAAAATTGAAAAATAGACCATGAAGGACACAGGAAAAGGGGCCTGTCATCATTGGGGCCTTATAAATGCAATATTTCTAAGCATAGAATACACCAAAATAACAGAAAAAAGGGTTTCAACAGTCTATTTTGTATTTGTCTTAAGCAAACAGGCCAAAATCAGACCCTATAACCCACTATTTTACTGGTTTTTATAATCCTATACATAGAACAATGGCATGAGCCAACTGCATTACATACTTTACTTTCAGCTATACTGATTTTTAACACTTACATAGCAGAATCAATGGGACAAGCAAACAAATCTTCCGTACCAAAAAGCAGAACAAGCCAGTTGATGATTGAAGTCAAAGCTCAGAGTGCGAATCAATGGTCTGGACCCCTTAATATGAGAAGTTTCTCATGTGGCGGGCTGATCTATGTCTTGTGAAAATCTTTCGGGGTGATGACTACAACCTAAGGAGCCTATGCAGGGAATTTCTAAAACAAAGAGAAAATCTTGTAAAAAACCATCCCAAAACCCACAGAATAACTAGAAAAATGATAAAAATGACCATTTCAAGACTTGTATGTACATCAAAGAGCCAAAAACAGTACATGAACAGTATGTGTTTGGCAATTAGGAAAAAACAAGCCCCCCCCCCCTCCCTGTCCTACAAAAAAACAACAATTTTCACTGAAAATATGACCTTGAAACTTGACATTGACCTTCAAGGATGACCTTGACATTGGAACTTAGTGAAACTCAATGATATAATGTACATATTCAACAAATATAGAGCCTTATAACTTTCAGGTGTTTGCAGTATGAGCAAAAAAGAAGAAAAAACATGTCAAATTTTCAAAGAAATTGACCTTCAGATCTGACCTTGACCTTGATGAATGACCTTGACCTTGGTAATAAAAGATGTGTAATATAATGAAGTACATCCACACCAAATTTGAAGTTTGTAACTGAAATATTGTGTGATTTATTTAGGGAAATGTTGAATTTCCATGTTAATTTGGCCTCAGACAGACAGAAAGGTGAACAGACAGGTGAATTATGATGCAATATTAGCTAAATATTTTGATATGGGTAAGAAAAACATGTAAATAGCTTACACAGAATGCATCGGCTGCAAAATAATCAGAACCGGAAGATATTTGCTGCTGAGATGTCAAATTGTTTGGAACAACAACAACTTTGGGACAGTTCATTTTAGGTTAGATGGAAGTATTAGGTTTCCCATAGCCGACCATTATAACGTTTTGGCTTATAGCTCAGCCCATGAGTTTGCAACAATGTTATGGCTTACCTCAAATTCAAGAACAATCCTTCATACATCCAAAACAAGCAATTTGAATATGGCATGATTCCTTTTATCACTGACTTTTTTGCCCCTTTTTGACATGACCCTTCTCCAACAGCCATTTGGACTGGCCTTTTCACAATATGCACCTACATCTAAAAATAGCTCTTGGACTGCCAAAATGTACTAAATTCTTAATAAAAATTACTGCAATTGTTTGACAAAATATCAAATTTTATAAATACAAAAAAATAATTCTAAATTATTACATTATTGACCAATCAGAGCTCACCTTGATCCTTGTTTATAGTGCGGACGTTCAGTGGACAAAATCTGACAGATGCCGGGAAAATGTAATACTTCCGCCTAACCTAAATAAAAAATGTTGTTGCTTCAGAATTCAAAATTTTGACAATTCTAAGTACAAATACATATTCTGGACTAAGTCCCAAATTATTGGCCTAATCTTTTCCATACATTGTGAAAAATGAGCATTTCCCTTTACCTTGTCATAATAAAGTTAAGACAAAATTGTACTATTTTAGAATAGTGTTCTCCATCCAAACATATATTTTCAATGTTCAAAAGAAAGACTCTAAAATCATATTTAACATACCTTTTTTATCTGACATTGTGGAGCTATTACTAATGGTCAAATCAGTCACTGTTTCAAGTGAAATTTATTTCAATTTATATTTTTTCCTATTTTTTTTAAAAGGTCACCCTTTATCCTTAAAAAGAAATATTTAATTTCTCATTAATTTTAAGCCTCAAAGGCACAATTTTTCACAAATTCTATTTTTATTTTATCATATGGCTAGTACAATATTGTCTTTGCATCTATGTTGAATTTCATTGCATTTGGTTAAAAAATATTGGAGAAATAAGCATTTCCCTTAACACCAGTGATGCAAAATAGAAGAGTCTATTTAGTAATGGAACAGTCTTCCTTTGCTCATAAATCTAATAATCAATGGACAAATTGTCAAATCTTTACATAAATCTGTTTGTTATATCACATCTTACCCAGAAACTCCAAATTAAAGTGAAAGATGTGTAAAAAAAGCTTCACTTGAATAATTAAAATTACATAATAGTTGAAATTGATGAGTCATTAGATTTTTTTACTTTCAAAATAGCCAAATTTCTGTAGAATCTTGTTTCTATCCTTCTTATCATATCAAAACATGTTGTTTAAAGCAATTTTGACAACTTCTGGTATTGTTTTCTCAGTTTTACATGCTTTTATGCAGTTTAAAATTGAAAAATAGACCATGAAGGACACAGGAAAAGGGGCCTGTCATCATTGGGGCCTTATAAATGCAATATTTCTAAGCATAGAATACACCAAAAAAACAGAAAAAAGGGTTTCAACAGTCTATTTTGTATTTGTCTTAAGCAAACAGGCCAAAATCAGACCCTATAACCCACTATTTTACTGGTTTTTATAATCCTATACATAGAACAATGGCATGAGCCAACTGCATTACATACTTTACTTTCAGCTATACTGATTTTTAACACTTACATAGCAGAATCAATGGGACAAGCAAACAAATCTTCCGTACCAAAAAGCAGAACAAGCCAGTTGATGATTGAAGTCAAAGCTCAGAGTGCGAATCAATGGTCTGGACCCCTTAATATGAGAAGTTTCTCATGTGGCGGGCTGATCTATGTCTTGTGAAAATCTTTCGGGGTGATGACTACAACCTAAGGAGCCTATGCAGGGAATTTCTAAAACAAAGAGAAAATCTTGTAAAAAACCATCCCAAAACCCACAGAATAACTAGAAAAATGATAAAAATGACCATTTCAAGACTTGTATGTACATCAAAGAGCCAAAAACAGTACATGAACAGTATGTGTTTGGCAATTAGGAAAAAACAAGCCCCCCCCCTCCCTGTCCTACAAAAAAACAACAATTTTCACTGAAAATATGACCTTGAAACTTGACATTGACCTTCAAGGATGACCTTGACATTGGAACTTAGTGAAACTCAATGATATAATGTACATATTCAACAAATATAGAGCCTTATAACTTTCAGGTGTTTGCAGTATGAGCAAAAAAGAAGAAAAAACATGTCAAATTTTCAAAGAAATTGACCTTCAGATCTGACCTTGACCTTGATGAATGACCTTGACCTTGGTAATAAAAGATGTGTAATATAATGAAGTACATCCACACCAAATTTGAAGTTTGTAACTGAAATATTGTGTGATTTATTTAGGGAAATGTTGAATTTCCATGTTAATTTGGCCTCAGACAGACAGAAAGGTGAACAGACAGGTGAATTATGATGCAATATTAGCTAAATATTTTGATATGGGTAAGAAAAACATGTAAATAGCTTACACAGAATGCATCGGCTGCAAAATAATCAGAACCGGAAGATATTTGCTGCTGAGATGTCAAATTGTTTGGAACAACAACAACTTTGGGACAGTTCATTTTAGGTTAGATGGAAGTATTAGGTTTCCCATAGCCGACCATTATAACGTTTTGGCTTATAGCTCAGCCCATGAGTTTGCAACAATGTTATGGCTTACCTCAAATTCAAGAACAATCCTTCATACATCCAAAACAAGCAATTTGAATATGGCATGATTCCTTTTATCACTGACTTTTTTGCCCCTTTTTGACATGACCCTTCTCCAACAGCCATTTGGACTGGCCTTTTCACAATATGCACCTACATCTAAAAATAGCTCTTGGACTGCCAAAATGTACTAAATTCTTAATAAAAATTACTGCAATTGTTTGACAAAATATCAAATTTTATAAATACAAAAAAATAATTCTAAATTATTACATTATTGACCAATCAGAGCTCACCTTGATCCTTGTTTATAGTGCGGACGTTCAGTGGACAAAATCTGACAGATGCCGGGAAAATGTAATACTTCCGCCTAACCTAAATAAAAAATGTTGTTGCTTCAGAATTCAAAATTTTGACAATTCTAAGTACAAATACATATTCTGGACTAAGTCCCAAATTATTGGCCTAATCTTTTCCATACATTGTGAAAAATGAGCATTTCCCTTTACCTTGTCATAATAAAGTTAAGACAAAATTGTACTATTTTAGAATAGTGTTCTCCATCCAAACATATATTTTCAATGTTCAAAAGAAAGACTCTAAAATCATATTTAACATAGCTTTTTTATCTGACATTGTGGAGCTATTACTAATGGTCAAATCAGTCACTGTTTCAAGTGAAATTTATTTCAATTTATATTTTTTCCTATTTTTTTTAAAAGGTCACCCTTTATCCTTAAAAAGAAATATTTAATTTCTCATTAATTTTAAGCCTCAAAGGCACAATTTTTCACAAATTCTATTTTTATTTTATCATATGGCTAGTACAATATTGTCTTTGCATCTATGTTGAATTTCATTGCATTTGGTTAAAAAATATTGGAGAAATAAGCATTTCCCTTAACACCAGTGATGCAAAATAGAAGAGTCTATTTAGTAATGGAACAGTCTTCCTTTGCTCATAAATCTAATAATCAATGGACAAATTGTCAAATCTTTACATAAATCTGTTTGTTATATCACATCTTACCCAGAAACTCCAAATTAAAGTGAAAGATGTGTAAAAAAAGCTTCACTTGAATAATTAAAATTACATAATAGTTGAAATTGATGAGTCATTAGATTTTTTTACTTTCAAAATAGCCAAATTTCTGTAGAATCTTGTTTCTATCCTTCTTATCATATCAAAACATGTTGTTTAAAGCAATTTTGACAACTTCTGGTATTGTTTTCTCAGTTTTACATGCTTTTATGCAGTTTAAAATTGAAAAATAGACCATGAAGGACACAGGAAAAGGGGCCTGTCATCATTGGGGCCTTATAAATGCAATATTTCTAAGCATAGAATACACCAAAATAACAGAAAAAAGGGTTTCAACAGTCTATTTTGTATTTGTCTTAAGCAAACAGGCCAAAATCAGACCCTATAACCCACTATTTTACTGGTTTTTATAATCCTATACATAGAACAATGGCATGAGCCAACTGCATTACATACTTTACTTTCAGCTATACTGATTTTTAACACTTACATAGCAGAATCAATGGGACAAGCAAACAAATCTTCCGTACCAAAAAGCAGAACAAGCCAGTTGATGATTGAAGTCAAAGCTCAGAGTGCGAATCAATGGTCTGGACCCCTTAATATGAGAAGTTTCTCATGTGGCGGGCTGATCTATGTCTTGTGAAAATCTTTCGGGGTGATGACTACAACCTAAGGAGCCTATGCAGGGAATTTCTAAAACAAAGAGAAAATCTTGTAAAAAACCATCCCAAAACCCACAGAATAACTAGAAAAATGATAAAAATGACCATTTCAAGACTTGTATGTACATCAAAGAGCCAAAAACAGTACATGAACAGTATGTGTTTGGCAATTAGGAAAAAACAAGCCCCCCCCCTCCCTGTCCTACAAAAAAACAACAATTTTCACTGAAAATATGACCTTGAAACTTGACATTGACCTTCAAGGATGACCTTGACATTGGAACTTAGTGAAACTCAATGATATAATGTACATATTCAACAAATATAGAGCCTTATAACTTTCAGGTGTTTGCAGTATGAGCAAAAAAGAAGAAAAAACATGTCAAATTTTCAAAGAAATTGACCTTCAGATCTGACCTTGACCTTGATGAATGACCTTGACCTTGGTAATAAAAGATGTGTAATATAATGAAGTACATCCACACCAAATTTGAAGTTTGTAACTGAAATATTGTGTGATTTATTTAGGGAAATGTTGAATTTCCATGTTAATTTGGCCTCAGACAGACAGAAAGGTGAACAGACAGGTGAATTATGATGCAATATTAGCTAAATATTTTGATATGGGTAAGAAAAACATGTAAATAGCTTACACAGAATGCATCGGCTGCAAAATAATCAGAACCGGAAGATATTTGCTGCTGAGATGTCAAATTGTTTGGAACAACAACAACTTTGGGACAGTTCATTTTAGGTTAGATGGAAGTATTAGGTTTCCCATAGCCGACCATTATAACGTTTTGGCTTATAGCTCAGCCCATGAGTTTGCAACAATGTTATGGCTTACCTCAAATTCAAGAACAATCCTTCATACATCCAAAACAAGCAATTTGAATATGGCATGATTCCTTTTATCACTGACTTTTTTGCCCCTTTTTGACATGACCCTTCTCCAACAGCCATTTGGACTGGCCTTTTCACAATATGCACCTACATCTAAAAATAGCTCTTGGACTGCCAAAATGTACTAAATTCTTAATAAAAATTACTGCAATTGTTTGACAAAATATCAAATTTTATAAATACAAAAAAATAATTCTAAATTATTACATTATTGACCAATCAGAGCTCACCTTGATCCTTGTTTATAGTGCGGACGTTCAGTGGACAAAATCTGACAGATGCCGGGAAAATGTAATACTTCCGCCTAACCATATGTAGCTCTCCGCGGCGGCCATGAAATTCTGATTACATTATCATTGAATTATCAAACAGAATCCCTTGAACCTGGATTAATTAATGCTAAGTTTTCTTACTTATTCGAAATATAATTGATCTAGCTGGTTTAAATTCTTAAAGAAAAGGTAAAATGATCAGATATCGTAATTGTCATGGGTTTTCGTGGTTTAGACACGGCAATATCAAAGGAAAATTTAAAGGTGCACTTTATCAAACATAAATATTTTTCTACGAAATTTTCTTGGCATAAATGAAAAATATCAGCTTTTCAATATCAAGAATTTGATTTCTACCATTTTACACAAGATTTAAATTGTGTACTAAATTGCTAATAAAGGGGGGGGGGGGTGTAAAATGGGGGCAAATGCATTCCTAACCTTCAATTTCAAATCAAAACCCCATCTTGTGGGTACTCATTTGAATAGTATCAATGAGTCAATTCCAATGAGTACCTTCAACATAGGGTTTGATAACAACAATGCTTTTTGAAAAGTCAATATCCCTTCTCATCTGTAGCACTCTAAAGGTTGAAAAGGTGTTACATTTACTCTTAAAATAAGCACTTTGGTCTTATTGAAACTTTTTCATACATTTTCATATAAATAAGCATTTCTTCCTTTTCCCCAGTATTTTCAAAAGCAGTTTAACCTTAAGTTTGGGATAATGTTACAATGAACTCTAAAGAGTGAAGAACATATCTTAACATTGCCCCCCCCTTCCAGCCCTTTATCAATCGATTACGGTTTGATTTTTCTCGTGCTTCATTTTGACTCTTGGGATTTTGGCCTCAAGGGTCAATGACTCTTGGGATTCTTGTCCTAATGGAAACCCTGAAGATAGATCAATTGGTACTATATCAATTTAATCACGACCTGGATGAATTTAATGTCTCTCATTACATAACAGAACAATCTATTCCAAAGTAAAATCCTCTTAATGTAGATGTATGGAAAAGGACAAGTGTTGGAAATAGAAATCCACTGAAAATGCAAGTCTCGGTCTCCATATATTTTTTAATAGTTTTATTTTACATTTTATCAAATATTAAAATTTTATTTACATCTTAATAAAGTAGGTGACAAGTTTCGGGCTAAGTGCTAATAATTTAAGTTAATATTTTACTATCTTATCATTATTCAACGAACGTAAATATTTTAGTGTCTTCTTAATGTAGTCGGCTAAAACACGGTATTCGGAAACAAAGTGTCTCACCAGGTTAACCCACCCTTCTAGCTTTCTTGGCATAAAATAAGTTTCCAATATCAAAAGTTCATTACTTGAATCATCAAAACTGATGTTTGAATAGTTTCTGCAGCTATTAGTTAAAATAATTTAAACTTGTTTTAAAATACAAAATTTATCTGATTTTTTTTAATCAGATATTTAGCTGCATTTTTGTTATTGTAGTGTCCGTAACCTTTACAGTGCAATAAAAAGTCTTGAGCTTATGTTCACATGAAAAAGATAATTTCATTTAGGCTACCATATTGAGAGTTGTAATATTCTAGACTACTGAAGTTTTGTTGTAAATGGATCCTTTGAAAATCACCATTGCAACAATTGGTTACGGACACTACATATTCAAGCTAGGGTCTATAAATGTCCCATTTTCTGAGACACAACACTAATTAGAACTGTCGCAAAGCGGACGAATACCCCCCACTAGGGCCTTGTCACCGAAAAAGTGCTATCGGTCAAAATGTTCTTGACTTAGAGCATGGAAATGGATTTTAAACAAAGTCCAACTGTGACCTTGACCTTTGACCTTGGTGACCCCAAAACAATAGGGCACCTCCATTGGTCATGGGCAACAACTGTGTAAAGTTTCATGATCCTAGGTCAAACGGTTCTCAAGTTAGAACACGGAAACGAAATTGTAAATTTTGACTACTCCCCCCCCCTCCCCCCCATTAAAAACTTCAAAGTGGCATAACTCTGAAACTAATGACTGGATCAAGATGAAAATTGCAGGTGCACAACTTCATATGATAGGGAACATCCTGATAAAATTTCAGAAAAATTGGTCAAAAACTGTGGGAGGAGAAGAGGACACAAGATTATGTCCACGGACGGACGGACAGACGGACGGACAACCTGATTCCAGTATACCCCCCCTAACTTTGTTGTGGGGGGTATAAAAATATGGGTACAATAGACTACCAAAATTTACCTTAGGAACCGTTCTATCAAATCAAAATAAAGTTGTTTGGATTGGATTGTATGGGGTTTTACGTCCCACTCAACAACTAAGGTCATATGGAGACGGGACCTCGGTTTAAGGTCTCATCCGAAAGACCGGAGAAGCTGGGGATCGAACCAGCGACCCCTGTGTTATAAGTCCAGCGCGTTACCACTGCACCACCTCCGCTCCTAAAGTTGTTTGGAAACAAGCAAATATAACTCATCACATGTACCTTGAATTTTAAAATTATTTTGGTGAGACAATATAACGCCCCAAAATGGCCATTTTCTGAGTACATTTTCAATCATTTCTCAATGATCATAGAAAATTGACTCATGAAATTTTTTAGACATCAAAAACTAGTCTTACCTCATAATATGAGCTTTTTGTAGATATATTTTAGGCTATAGTTTTTCAGAAAATCATATGTAACATTGAAAACCCCTTTTTTTCCGAAATACCATGTTTTAACCGAATATAACCTATGATTGACTTATTTAAAATTGCATTATTTTTCGTTGTAAATAGAATATACTTAGTATGTTGCATGTAGCTTTTACATTATAACACGACTGACATATATCTAGGGACACCAACATACCCGAAGATAGTGCCTCCATTTTAACGGGGAAAATACACAGGAACGAACGTTAACTGAATGTAACCACAGGGCTCGAATTTCCACTAGCATACTGGCAATTTGCTAGTTAAAATTAAAAATTGCTAGTCATTTTATCTGAAACTAGATTTTTTTTAGCAAGTTTTATCAATGCAGCCTGAAAAAGCTTACAAAACAACTTCCAAATATTGACCAATTGTACTATGTTTTTGATATGTACTATAAATTATGCCGCATAGAGCTATTATGCTTTTATTTTTCAGAATGAAAACCTGTATAATAAAACCAGGTTGCGAGTGGATTTGCCTTTTCGCTAGTGGTTTCAAAAGCCACTAGCAAAATATTGTGAGTCATTTTTACAGGGAAATTCTAGCCCTGAACCATTACATGAAGATGATTCAAATGGGTACCTATAGTCCGGTAGCCAAGGGGGTGAACCTGGATTTGCGGTATATAGAAAATGTTTTGACTGATTATGGTAGCCAACACCTTCAGAAACCAGAATCAGGTTGATGCCACCTTGTCACCCTTGGGCAACTCTCAGAATTCAAGATGGCGTCCAAGATGCCGGAATGCCATTGTACAAGAGAATAGTCCCGTTCCAACCTATGCATTCATGATATGAAATAGACGCAATCCCAGTTAAATGGGACAATTGATGTCTCCGGCCTTCAATATGTTCTAGCTGCAAATAGTCAACATTATATAAATGACTTCCGCATTTATTTTCATCCAACACCTATAACTAAAAAATGTATCTATAATTTACGTTCGTAAGAACTCCATTTCATATGAAAATCATGCGACAATCAAACTAGGGGGTACGAAAAACCGATGTCTCCGGGTATAAATTCTAACTTTCAAACCAAAAATGTCAATTTCAACAATAGATTATCCTAACAGAAATGTCCCAATCTTGTACAGAAAACATAGAGCTCCAAAACGATACCAAGATTTATATAAAAAATGTAATCCAAAATTTGTAGAACAGCCTCGAGTCGTTGTCTCCAAAATTCAAAAACGTACGGGACACTTTCTTTAAAGCTAAGAAACACTGACATAAATCTACATTTAATACATTAATCTAGCGTAATCTACTTTAGTATAAATATATATAATCAAAATGAAGTCGTATTTTGATATACTTTTGTCAATATTTTCAAAAAATCAACATCATTCTTAAACAATTTACCGTAATTTTAACTCCGTAACGTACGAGGCAAGAACTAAAGTAACTCTAGTTAAAAATGTGTAACTATAAATAGTTTAATTCTTCAAGTAAAATCACTATTCGAAGTGTCTTCAAATATGACAAAAAGAATTATGCCGATTACTATAATAGCATTGATACAGCAGGCCAAATAAAATTGGGTACACATTAAAAAGTGACGTACGAGTCCATAACGTTCGAGGCAATTTTTAGTTTTCAGTTTTTAAATTGCTGAAATGGAACGTTTCCTGTGCTTATTTTATGTGTTTTGGGTTCCTTAAGGACTCCAGTTTAAGCAAAATAGACTTTTAATGCACATAATAGACTGTACACGTACTCGTACTAGTCTCGTACGTAATGGTATTATGATTACGCTTAATTGATACTATTTTTACAATATTGAAGAAAGTTCCACAACATATGCCAGTTTTTGTTGATATATATAGGAATATATTCATACCCATATACATTACACTAGATTGATGCATTAAAATAGACTATTTCAGCGTTTCTTACCTTTATAAAAAGTGTCCCGTACGTTTTCGTATATTGGATCCATCAGAGGTAAGGATGTCTAGCAAATTTTGGATAACATTTCACTTAATTAAGAAGTTATTACACATACCTCATGTGTCAAAACAATACGAACATCTCAACTTTTATAAATTGAAACTAATTTGGCTAGGAAGTCTTAATTTGTAAAACAACACACCCAGATGGCTTATATAGTTGTATTTATTTTCCTTTATTCATTTCATTACAATTTTTTTGACAAAGTGTCTGGCAAATGGATATTGCCTGATAATATTATGATTTGATTGAAAAGGTAATAACACAGAGGCTGTGATGTTAAAGGAAAGAAAGCATATTACGTACGGGACAAGCTGTAGTTACGTTCGGGACAGACAAGATTTAAACTATTGTTGATTTGTAACAAATCATTGACCTTCCATTTCGGTATATCGATTAAGGGAATAACTCATTGCTTTTGTTTAACAATACGAGAGAAAATTAAAGGTTGTTTGGTGTATTTTAGAAGAGTTGGAAGTAGTCAACGTTTTAAATTAAAGGAATTGTACAAGGATGGTCGTTTTGAATTTTCATTCGCATAGGTACAATTCGCCATTTTCACCCATATTGTCAATTGATTCACATTTTATAAACAAATACTCATCAAAATGTATCGGATTTATTATTCTTTATGCATTACTTAATGTGAAATTAGACACACATTCCACAAAGGGGTCTATTTAAAATACGTAGTTTTTTATGCACACATTTGATCCTTTAACAGTCTATAAATCCAAAACTAAGCAAGCCCACTTGACAAAACAAAAGAAATTTGCGCAGAAGATGTGATCCAAGAAGAAAATTTATCCAGAATGAGTGAAGGGTAAAATGAAAAATTTCGAAAAAAAATTAGTCAATTGTCCACTTTAACTGGGATTGCGTCAATAGCTTGTGATATGTTCAGAAATGCTTAGAGAGATTGTCCAAAGAAAATAATGAGTGATATTCGTAATATGTTATTGTAAATCTTCAGAAATCTGGTAAATCTTTAAAATCTTACCCCACCCACCCCGTTTTACATAGAAAAATTAAGTTTTTCGCAACACTGTTAACATTTCCCGTATTCTATATGATTAAATACTCTGATTATATTGATGAATCAAAAACGAGTATTATTGAATGACAAACCTGCCCAAATGGTGTCTCTGACAATTCAAAATGGCGCCCAAGATGGCGGGAAATTAAAGTGTTTTTATGTCAAATTATATTTTTAATCAAAACTTCCGAAAAGTTTTGAAATGTCTCTAAAATGCTTATAGCCTGTTTTGATGTATTCATGTAAAATGATTAAAGTGTCTGTTATATGAGTTGTTTTAATTAGTTGTATTTCTACCAGAATCTAGGACTGTCGCAAGATCTTACCCCACCCACTGTATTTAGAATGTTAGAAATATACACTCTAACTGACTATGTTTTTATTCAAAGTGGTTCCTAAGATGGCGGGAAAAGATGATTTCATACAAAATAAAAAGGGATGTATTTTGCTTTAATACCTATTTCCAAATACTGTGTTAGAAACGTTTGAGTTTATGTTAACCTAATGTGCTTTTGTAGGCCTAAGCTTATTATATATCACTATTGGCAAACAGAGTAAACGGGGAAGCCATGATCGTTTATTTTTTATTTTACCCAATCCACTCAAATTTGCATTATTCGAAACACATTCTAATCTTAATTAAGGGGCGAAGCTAGTCTAAAAAAGATATGGATACAAAAAATCCAGGGAGTCAGGGGGTATCCCCCGAAGAAATTGGAAACAATGAATTTGGTGAGATTTGTGGAAATGGATATGAATAGCTTTACTTTCGTTTATCAATTTCGGCTAAATTACAAACCATACTTTTGGACTTAAAGTGACATTTCACATTTTTTTCATTTTTTAAAAGTATGTCTTGATGCAAAGATTGTTTATTCTAATAAGTAAAAGTGCAATCAGGTTTTTGAAGCTGTTATCTATAAGCGAAAAATACGCCTTTAAAGTTGAGATAGAAATGACAATTTCTATATAAATCGGAACTGTTGTCCACAACAATTTGTTTAATTTTAGCACAAAAATATATATTTCTCGTAAACGGTTAAATATTTTGGCCTGAAATTTTCAGAATTTTCATAAGAAAACATGCTCTTTCAGATAAAATAGAAGTAAATTTATGTAAAAATAATCGTGAAATGTCTCTTTAAAATGTTTTTGGTCAAAATGATGTGGACTCAGCTGCGTACTCGCAGATAGGCAGCTACGTCCCTGTAATTAACCGGAACTTACAGAATAATCATTCAGCGACTACATGTATACCTAAGATCTATCTAATATTGCCTAATTACATAATCATGCAGATAAGTTTTCATTGCAATTTCATATTAACTTCTCGCTCTTTCTAAATCATTTACAAGACAACACATGGTTGTATTTCATACTAGTTGTGAAGTCTGTCTATTATTGTAATACATGTACCTAACATTCCTGCTGATTTGGGAAATAGAATGATATTGATATAAAAGCTAAAGATTTAAAAGTCAGTGGTATCTCTTCCCTCAAGAAACATTCGAAACCACATTCCAGTAAGCCTAAACAACACATGATGCCATTCACTAAGACATTTCGAAACTTTTTTCACAAGTAGGCATGAAATGACCACAGTCAATTTGCAAACATCTTTTGTACTGAACAGCTTAGGGGACGGAAATTCGTTGGTGATGCAAGAAGATGCGACATTTGTTAATGTTTGATGCCACATGCTGGCGACTCAGATAAGTAATGGTACATGTACCAGTTTGTAGTTGAGGACCACAATATCTAGGTTGCATCCCATTGTTGCATGCACTGGTACCCTGTTCTATGTATATTTAGCAATCGTAGCAATAATGGCTTTCATTATTATTTTCATGTGAGAATGAGATGCAAATAAATGATAATGAAACATTGAGGGAGGAGATCATGTACACTTTCATGATCCAAATAATATTGCATTTATGTACCATTTTAAAAATGACAACCTGTAATACAGTTGAAAGCATAAGGAAAAGAATTCGTTGTGGCGCCTAAATACACATTAACTTAAACCCATGTTATTCAATTAAATTAATATTATTTGTTGGAAGATTAGCATTTGGATCCTCCTCCCGACCCCTGGAAATCGTCCCCATCCCCATTCCATCTGGAATTCATTCGCATTTAAACATTTTTTTTCAATTTCAGAGGGTTGAATACCAAATAACCACAGAAGAGCGCCAAACTACACAGATGGTGATCATTTCATTTTCAAATCTGAAAACAATGAAGAAAACGCTGTATGAAGGACAAATATCTAACTTTTTTCGAATGCCGAATGTAGAAGTTAGGTATGATGATACGAGTTAGGACTTTGGAATAGGCATAGACTTGCAGAAGATATATAGAGAAGAAAAACCCTTTGCTCTGCCAAAAGGACCCAATTCTTTTTTCTGTATAATGTATACTATAAATTGTATTCAGTTTTCAATCAAAATGCGAAAAAAGAATTTATAATAATGATAAAGAAATATTCACAAAAAGCCTTGGACGTCATTTTGAATTAACATCAGATTCTCATCCACGAGATCCCGAGTTTAATCCCCAGTCGCGACAGATATTCTTTCTGACAAACTTGTCTCTCACTAACTGTTTGATAATCGTTAAACAATTGGAGCCTGTGTCAGGGTGTTGTGATAGTACTGGTATGAGAAACGACAGAATGTTAACCTTCAGCGATAAGACCATATAAGTTTACAGAAGCGTTCAACCCGAATCAATCAACCCGAATCAATCAATCAATCAATCAATCAATCAATCAATCAATGGGATCTAATAGTCTATATTTCACTTTCCTTAAAAGACGTTTCATTGCAAATATGAAGACCTCGTCAATTAAAGTAAATCTCTAGATTTTCTCCATTCTAAATGCAGTGGGTGGGGTAAGATTTTGCGACAGTCCTAGATTCTGGTAGAAATACAACTAATTAAAACAACTAATATTTACTGGACGCTTTTATTACTTTACATGAATACACTAAAACAGATTATAAGCAATTAAAAGACATTTCAAAACATTTTGGATGTTTTGTTTAAAAATATAACTTGATATAAAAACACTTTTCCTAATTTTCCCGCCATCTTGGGCGCCATTTTGAATTGTCAGAGACACCATTTGGGCAGGTTTGTAATTCCAAATACTCGTTTTTCATTCATCAATATAATCAGAGTATTTAATCATATGGAATACGGGAAATGTTAACAGTATTGCGAAAAACTTAATTTTTCTATGTAAAACGGGGTGGGTGGGGTAAGATTTTAAAGAATTACCAGATTTCTGAAGATTTACAATGAAATATTGCGAATACCACTCATTATTTTCTTTGGACATTCTCTCTAAGCATTTCTGAACATATCACAAGCTATTTTTTATCATGAATGCATAGGTTGGAACGGGACAATTCTCTTGTACAATGGCATTCCGCCATCTTGGACGCCATCTTGAATTCTGAGAGTTGCCCAAGGGTGACAAGGTGGCATCAAACTGATTTTGGTTCCTGAAGGTGTTGGCTACCATAATCAGTCAAAACATTTTCTATATACCGCAAATCCGGGTTCACTTAAAAAATGCAGTTTGGCTACCGGACTACTAACACATACAGTTTGGATTAGATGTAACAATGATAACTTACCCTTTTGAGGGAAAACTGTAGACATTTAAATCCAGGCCCAATGACAGGGGTCGATTGACATTGGGGACGAAATTTAATTACAAGAAAATCTAATAGAATCATACTCTATTTGCTGTCCAAAAGAAAATGTCAACAAAAAACATTCCAAATACATACCTGCTTTTTATTTTGCTCCTTATAGCGTAGGAGATTCGTCTTTTCTTTCGTGGTCATGATCAGCAGAAACCACACAAGGGAGGTAACTTTTGTGAAAGTATAAAGTATAAGAGATTCGCACCAGTATTGTTTAGAGACAATAATTAATTGTCACTGCTTCTTGGCATTCTGCTAAATGACAGACTATTTCGTTATCTTCAATTAAAATTGTAAACAACCCTTTGTTTCAACAAACCTATGGAAAGAATCAATGAAAAGAGAAAATATTGTAAACCAGTATTTTCCCTCAATAACCCACACCCACAATAACCAGTTTGATGTTTTCCCCTCACATCATTTGGGTCATCTGCAGTTTACTTTTAATAAACAAGACCAAAAAAAAAAAAAAAAAAAACAAGAGGACCATGATGGTCCTTAATCGCTCACCTGAACTGAGATTCACAAGGTGAGAAATGATAGCATCCTGTCCCATGATATCCAAAAGAGCATTATATTTTTCAATAATCTTCATCCTTGTGACTAGACAAACATTCTGAACATGTTTCATGAAGATAGGACAAAAATTGTAGCATCTACATTAGCAACAAGGATTTTGTCTTTAAGGCCCCATTTCCATGATATCCAACAGAACATTCCCACTGTCAATGGGCTTAATCCTTGTGACTAGAGAAATAATCTGACTAAATTTCATGAATATTGAGCCAAAATTATTGTCTCTATAGCGCTAACAAGGATTTTGTCATTAAGGCCCCTTTTCCCATGCTATCCCATAGAACATTCCTATTTTCCTCAGAGTTCATTGGTGTGACTAGACAAACACAAGTTTCATGAAGATTGGACCAAAATTTTTGCCTCTAGAGTGCTAACAAGGATTTTGTCATTAAGGCCCCTTTTCCCATGATAACGACTGGACTATTCCAATTTCTTATAGGGTTTATCCTTGTGACTAAAACAAACATTCTTTTAGTTTCATGAAGACTAGGCCAAAACTGTTACTTCTAGAGTGTTAACAAGATTTTGTCATAAAGGCCCCTTTTCCCATGATATCAAAATGGAACATTCAGATTGTTGATAAGCTTTATCCGTGATTAGACAAATATTCTGATCAATTTTAACAAAGATTAGGCCAAAATTATGGCCTCTAAAGTGCCAACACCGATTTTGTCATTATGGCCCCTTTTCCCGTGGTATCCAAAGGAATATTCAATATTCCAATTCTCTGTGACTACACAAACATTCTGATCAATTTTTATGAACATTGGGCAAAAATTGTAGCCTGTAAAATGCTAACGAGAATTTTGTCTTTTAGGCCCCTTTTCCCATGATATCGATGAGAAGGTTCCAATTATCAACAGAGTTCACCCCATATAAACCCCAAGAACCAACAACATAGGGCCCTATGAAAAAATACCGTTTTCAGATGAAAAGTTTTTCCAAGTCAAAGATCAAAATGTTAGAGATCTAACTTTTAACCCCTATATAAACCCCAAGAATCAACAACACAGGGCCCTTTTTTCAATGCAAAATAATGTATTTTATAATGATTTGGTAAAGAGTTAAAGAGAATATATTAGTCGCAAAATAGAAGCAAGTCTGATTATAAATCCAAAGACTAGAGATTCAAATAGGAGAGGTTAAGGGATTTCTAAATTGCAAAATATCTTTCAATGTTTGTCAAACCCTGTGATGTGGGTATTCATTTGAATGATCTAATCAAAACTATTTAAATGAGTACCAACAACAAAGGATAGCTTAAATAACAAATAAAATGTATTTACCCCCTTTTACATGCAGTTCCCCATTCTGGCCGAGTTTGTGTAAACAATTCCGGTCTTTTGTTTATTTAATAGGATTAGACATTTCCCCAGTGGGGGATCAAAACCTCATAACTCCAGCTTTGTCAAGCTGTAGTTACGAGGTTTTGACTCCCACTAACCATATGTTACCTGTTTGATTTTTTAAAGAATTTTCTTAGGATTTCTAAAGTCTGACACTGCCACACCCACATTTTTTGACAAATCTTAAAATTTGTGGACAAATTACCAAAAGAGTCACTAAAAGAACATTCCTGCCAAGTTTGGTTCAAATTGGCCCAATGGTTGATTTTTAAAGAATTTTCTTACGATTTATAAGCCCCGCCCTGCCATGCCCACAATCTTTGACGAATAAAAAATTTGCGAACAAGTTTAGAAAAGGGTCACCTCAGGAACATTCCTGCCAAGTTTGGTCACAATTGGCCAAATGGTTTTGGAGGAGAAGATGTTTAAAGAAATTGTGGACGGACGGACGGACAGACGGACGGACAGACGGACGGACGGACGACGGACGGTGAGCGACCACAATAGCTCACCTTGAGCACTTTGTGCTCAGGTGAGCTAAAAAAGAAAAAAACAAAACAAACAAGAGTGCCTGAAAGGCACTGATATCGCTCACCTGAGTTCTTTGTGTATTTGATTGTGTACAATATAGGTTTTGTTGTAAACAAATATATATGTCAGTATTATGTCATAATTAAAATTACTGTAAACTAGAATATCACTGAAAGTGATCATACCCCCAAACAGCACTGTTTTTGTGCATTTTGAGAAGTACATTTCATTTGAACTGTGATCTGATCAATTGGGAAAAAGAACAAACAAACAAGGAACATTTCTGCCAACTTTGGTAAAAATTGACATGATGGTTAAGGAGAAGATTTTTGAAGAATTATTTAATAATTTCTCTAAGTCTGATAAGCCCCGCCCTGCCACGCCCACATTTTTTGACGAATCAAAAATTTGAAAACAAGTTTTGAAAAGGGTCACCAAAGGGACATCTCTGCCAATTTTGGTAAAACTCGACTCAATGGTTAAGGAGAAGAAGATTTTTGAAGAATTATTTAACAATTTCTCTAAGTCTGATAAGCCCCGCCCTGCCACACCCACATTTTTTGACGAATCAAAAATTTGAAAACAAGTTTTGAAAAGGGTCACCCAAGGAACATTTCTGCCAACTTTGGTAGAAATTGACTCAATGGTTAAGGAAAAGAAGATTTTTGAAGAATTATTTAACAATTTCTCTAAGTCTGATAATCCCCGCCCTGCCACGCCCACATTTTTTGACGAATCAAAAATTTGAAAACAAGTTTTGAAAAGGGTCACCCAAGGAACATTTCTGCCAACTTTGGTAGAAATTGACTCAATGGTTAAGGAGAAGAAGATTTTTGAAGAATTATTTAACAATTTCTCTAAGTCTGATAAGCCCCGCCCTGCCACGCCCACATTTTTTGATGAATCAAAAATTTGAAAACAAGTTTTGAAAAGGGTCACCCAAGGAACATTTCTGCCAACTTTGGTAGAAATTGACTCAATGGTTAAGGAGAAGAAGATTTTTGAAGAATTATTTAACAATTTCTCTAAGTCTGATAAGCCCCGCCCTGCCACGCCCACATTTTTTGACGAATCAAAAATCTGAAAACAAGTTTTGAAAAGGGTCACCCAGGGAACATGCCTGCCAAGTTTGGTTAGGATTGGCCCAGTGGTTAAGGAGGAGAAGATGTTTAAAGAAATTGTTGACGACTTCCGACGCACGACGCACGCCGGACACAGGGTGATCACAAAAGCTCACCTTGAGCATGTTGCTCAGGTGAGCTAAAAACAAGACCAGGGGCCCGTTTCATCAAAATATTTAAGACGTATTTTTGACTTACCGGCGACTTATGGCAAGTTTAGGGTAAGAAACGCGTATCGCCATTCTATCAAGACCTGGGTTATGCGATTGTTGTTTTAAGCGATTTTTAAGACATTGGTAAGTTAAAAATACGACTTAAATGTGGTAAAAACATTGAGGTAAACGAAGAAAGTGCTGATGATCAGCACAGTTTGCCTACACAGGCTGGGTTAGTGTAGTAAGGGTTAAATTTAACAAAAGATGAGTTTTCAGAAAAGTTTTAAAATGATATGGAATAATATTACTTCTCATTTTTCTAAAATGTTTGTTTTACCTCATTTTGTTTTACTTTCAGCCCATACTACACTAACCCAGCATGTGTTGGCTACCTGTGCTCATCAGCACTTTCTCCTTTTGCCTCAATGTTTTCTGTGCTAGATCTATTTTGTTCATAAATTTTAACTTTATAAACATATTTATTGCAGCAGGGTTCAAATTGGACCACATTAACATTTTGCTGTCTCGGACAGGGTTAACATTAGACAATAGTATGACACTGTAACTTTCGGGACATGTTTTACATTAACTCAATAACTCCAATGTTCAAGCAAGATTCTTCTATTTCAAATTTAAAAGAGATGCAGACATTAAATTAATGCAAACTACCTCCAAAAAAATGTTAACCCTTTCCCAATCAGTAAAAATTTGGACTGGTCCAATTTTAAAACTGTTGCAAAAGACAAAATGGATGTTGATGACTTGATGTTATGATTTGTGTACAATATAGCAAATAGTGAGGCTAAATGAGGAAATATGGTTTATCTGCTTTTTCTTTTTGTAAACTCAATATTTTCCAAAGCATTTTTCTGTTATGGACATCAAAACCAGATTTTGTTTGGCAAAAAGGATAAATCATAGAAAGTCTAGAAGGAAAGCAGCATTAGCTGTTAATTATCTATAATCGATTCAAAATCTTTTACTAATGAGGGACAAGGTCCAAATTCCGATATCGGTAAACCAGGTCGGTAAAATGACCATCCATGTGTTTAAGGTGTTACTATAAATAGTTTTTCAACATACCTGTTTTACCTTGAAATAAACCAAAATATTTTTATCGATTCTCGTTTAACTTTGTCTGAATGTATAACAAGGTACAAGGTTTTCTAAATCCATAAATCCAGAAGGGTCTGCAAAAGGAGTCATGCTTGATCTTTAGGGGTAGAAAACACTGTGGGAAATGAAGACATTGCTTGTCACAAGCAATGTATTCATTTTCCACAATGTTTTCCAAAGCCTTTGTTTTTTGAGGAGTTAAAAAGAGTCAATGTGTGGGAATGAGATAAAGCAAATCTCCATACTGAGTGCAAATGTTCATTGCTCTCAAAAGATAAATGAACCATGGAGCATCAAAACAACCTTCCACCAATCTCTTGAACTGTACCTTTGCCTTTAACTTTTTTAATGGCAAAGTTTATGACCGATCCAAATTCAAAGTAATTGTAGATGTAAAAATATATTCATATCAAAACTTTGTCTGTACAGTCATAAACAGCAAACTTTTAGACTTGTCTAAATTCAAAGATGTTGCTGACGACAATTCAAAGAAAATGAAATTTTATATTTATCAGTCTTTTTGCTTAGAACACATTGTGGAAAATGAAGAAATTGCTTGTCACAATGTTTTATGACGTCTTTATCATGTAGGGAATCAAAAAGAGTCAATGTGTTGGAATGGGGGGGGGGGGGGGGGTTAAAATATCAAAAGTTGAAAAGTTAATACAGTGCAGTATTGAAAGCATTGAGAGAAAGAAGAAAATGCTAGTTATCAGCTTTTTCTTCTGTTATGATGTAAAATGCTTTTTGTGCTACAAAAATCATAACATGCGGCTTTGAAGGACAGAATTTCAAGAAATAAGCCAAAATTGCATTTTTGAAGATTTTAATTTTTACATACAAGCACATGAATTTACAAACAAAAGATTGTTGATTGACATTTTATTTCATGTATACTAAAATTATTGTTATTGCATCATTGAATGTTTTTTTAACAAAAAATTACTACCTAATTCATAGACAATTTTGTTCATACAAACGGCTGTAAATAACTTTTAAAAATTTCCATTACTATCATTATTGTGCAAGTCTTCAGCGTCCTCAATAAATTCATTTCAATTAATATAATTGTTCAATGTATCAGCAATGAAAGAAATAATAAAAGATTAACACAACTTTCTCTAAATAAATCTACAGATTTTTACAACATTTTGAATTCATTTCTTTTTAACCCTTTCCCAAACAAGACCTGGATTTGACGTCCCTATTAGAAAAGGCTTGGGAAAATATTGAAACAAAAGAAGAAACTGCTGATAACCAGCAGTTTCTCCTTTTGTCTCAATATTTTCTGTACCATATTTTACACAAATCATATCTTTAATAACATCCATTTTGTCGTCTGCAACCCCTTTGAATTTGGATCACCCTAAAATTTTGTTGTTTGGAAAAGGGTTGATTTAAGATGTAAAGTTGTCAAATTTCTCCTTTTTACCCACATTCTAGACATCTCTTCAACCATTTCAATTTAACATTTTTGAAAGTCTGTTTTTGCATTGACACATTTTCAAAACTTTTCAATTAACCCATTACCATTACCAAATGACAAAATTAAGACAGGTCCAAATTGAAAATATGTTGCAGATGACAATTTCAAGTGAATGGAATTTTACAGTTTTTAATCTTTTTAGTTTAAAGACATTGAGGGAAATGAAGAAATTGCTTGTCACAAGCTTTTTTTTGCATTTCCCACATTGTTTTCCGAAGCCATTATATGAGGGTGTGTCAAAGAGCATTATTATGTGGTAATGGATTAACCCTTTCCCAAACAAGACATGGCTTTGACTTCCATAATAGAAAAGGCTTGGGAAAACATTGAGGCAAAAGAAGAAAATGCTGGTGACCAGCATTTTCTCCTTTTGCCTCAACATTTTCTTGGCTATAGCTTTGACTAATACTGTCTTTACTAATATTTGTTTTGTCGTCTGCAGCATCTTTAAAATTGGACCAACCGAAAATTTTGTCCTGTGTAATGAATTGGATTGCTCAACAATTCGTTGGATTGCTCCACAATTTATGTCATATCTACATCTCTCTCTATACCAACAAACTTGAGCTGCTCTGTTGGCCCGTATCTGAAATAAAAGATATACATTTTTTAACATGCATGGCATAACCCGCAAACAAGAAGAGTGTAATGATTCATATCGTCCTTGTAAATGCATAACCTCATATCTCATTTTATGAAAATTGTAAAGGGAAGGGAAAAAAGTGTAATAACTTTTCCCAAATTGAAATGTTTTACTTTGAAATCTGGACATATTTTTCACAAAAAAATGCATCATTAATACTGATCAGTAAAACTATCTCAAAACCTCCAAGATTTGTCTAAACTAGGCACACAAGATAGTACTTTGAAAATCGCAAAAATCGACATACAAGGTTTTGCATTTACACCGACGATATACTGCTAGCCTTCATAAGAGGGTTGTCCCCCAAAAAGTCAGTGGAACATTTTTTGTATTTCATACCATAGTTGACATAAATTGCTATAAATTCAGTATCATATCATACAACATGTTTACTATTCAGAGGTAAATTATAAAAGGGAATATCTCAAAATTTAACAAAACTATGCACACATTTAGCTTGCTAGTGTGTGTGTGTGTGTGCTGGCGCACTGTAACGCAACATCATTTCTAATGTTACCTACACTTCATACCATAACGAAGAGCCATCCTTCCCGTTGAATATACATTGTGACCCACTACAGCTGATCCAAGATTTTTTTGAAGGGGGGTTTGAATATTCAGATAGGAGGCTTGTTTTCCCAGTATTTCAAAACTTGACTGAAATTCTTTATGTAAATGAAGTAATCAGGCTACAGAGGGAGTTGGTTTGAACCCCTGAACCCCATCTGTATCCGCCACTGACCTATTTATCATACATGTTCTTGAACAGAACAAGTTATGATGGGAAAGTTGTTAACTCACCTGTAATCAAAGAAGAGTTCCTCCCCTGCTTGGATTGGACGTTTAGCAAAGATCCCGATCCTGTGATCGCCATTAACCATCATCACCTTTGCGTAACAGTTTGGATTTATCGAGTGATTGGCGAACCTGATCTTGTTCCCTTTTCTGGTGGCATCAACGACAAAGTCTGTAACAATAACATCAGTAATTTGAGAGATTTCCAGCCAAGTAACACTAATCAACAAAAGTCAACAAGAGCTGTTTTCGGATACTCAAAGGTAGGTAACTAGACATGGAAGCACAATTTGTTTGCTATTGATTTGTCAGTGTATTTGTTAGCATATCAAACAATATTCTTTTATACATTCAACAGCACTTAACTCTGGACTTTCAATTTCAGTACAGTTTATAATCCAAAACTAACATTTAAATGAGATCTAGTCGTTATTCAAATTTTGTTGAAATAAAGTCATGACAGGTCAATATTTGTTAACAATGAAGTATGGTCAAAGTCAAAAATATCATTTTCTCGTTCTAGACTAAGCAGCCAAAAATTATTACTAAATTTAATTTGTAATTCATTTTAAATCTTCCTTACCATTATTGAGGTTAAACAGAAAACTACACATGTATTTGTCATACACTTTGCCTCTCCTGTCTGCTTCATCTTGAGATATTATCTGAAATGGATGGTTAGTGAACAATAACTCAACTTACGAGTGAGATCAGCCTATGGCCAAAGATGTAAAACTGTAAGCAACTTTTTTCCTACAAGAACATGTAAAAGAAAACTGTAACTATAATTTATAGAGTTTTAATGCCTAGCAAGTCAAATAAATGAGTAAAAAATATTTTCAGTTATATTTCTACCTTTGCTTGACAAGCAGAGTTATGGCTTAATTCATCAAGCTTACTCTTACTTATTTGAAGTTACCTCAACTAGAATTGCACGAGTTTTTTACATTTTATCGTGTAATCAGCACGATGTTTTTATTAGATTTCGCTCTTGAGGACAAGTTGGTATTCATAGACATGAGGAGGGTTCGAAGCGACTTAACTAAGTTAGGATTTCTCGAGGCAAGAAGGTCGGACCTTGAGCTAAACTCATGCTTATTTTCTCCTACATTTTACAGACTTTTGAAAGAAAATTTGCTGGAATTTATTCGTTTGAAACAAGTTCTTCCATAAACACAAGTTCTTGTAATATGAAAGTAAATTTTTCGGTTTTTGAAAATGCCAAAACGTTTCTTCTTTTGTCACCTTTTTATTTTCTATTTTATTTGTTTGATTTTAGACAAGTCCTGTTTCAAATGTGCTTTAATTAAACATTTATAACGTAAATGCAGCGAAAATTTTGTATACACGACGTGCCTATAACAATGGTCCGGGCAAACATTGAGAGAAAAAAACTGATATCATCAATTTATCCTTTTCCCCCATATATTTTCAATGGTATATTCATGTACCATAAACATTTTCTGTTTTTCACATTGACTTATTATTTTGTCGTCTGCAAGAACCATTAATTTGGACAAGGCTGAAATTTTACCATTTGACAAAAGCGGTTTAACCCATTTCCACACGTTGACTCTTTTTGACTCTTTAACAGATAATTTTTGGAAAAGTGGAAAATTGAATGAACAAACTGCTTTCAGTAAGCAACTTCTTCATTTCCCAAATAATTTCTACTCGAAAGGACAAAAATGAAATAAAATATATTCACTTGAAATTGTTGCTTGCAGCATCTTTGAAGTCTAAAATTTTGTCGTCTGGTAATGATTTGGATCAAACCAACCCATTCGTAACTAGATGTTTCAATTGACCAATTCCAACGTTATCTATTGAGATGTGAGCAGGGTTTCCATTAGGACAAGAATCCCAAGAGTCATTGACCCTTGAGGCCAAAATCCCAAGAGTCAAAATGAAGCACGAGAAAAATCAAACCGTAATCGATTGATAAAGGGCTGGAAGGGGGGGGGGGCAATGTTAAGATATGTTCTTCACTCTTTAGAGTTCATTGTAACATTATCCCAAACTTAAGGTTAAACTGCTTTTGAAAATACTGGGGAAAAGGAAGAAATGCTTATTTATATGAAAATGTATGAAAAAGTTTCAATAAGACCAAAGTGCTTATTTTAAGAGTAAATGTAACACCTTTTCAACCTTTAGAGTGCTACAGATGAGAAGGGATATTGACTTTTCAAAAAGCATTGTTGTTATCAAACCCTATGTTGAAGGTACTCATTGGAATTGACTCATTGATACTATTCAAATGAGTACCCACAAGATGGGGTTTTGATTCGAAATTGAAGGTTAGGAATGCATTTGCCCCCATTTTACACCCCCCCCCCCCCCCTTTATTAGCAATTTAGTACACAATTTAAATCTTGTGTAAAATGGTAGAAATCAAATTCTTGATATTGAAAAGCTGATATTTTTCATTTATGCCAAGAAAATTTCGTAGAAAAATATTTATGTTTGATAAAGTGCACCTTTAAATTTTCCTTTGATATTGCCGTGTCTAAACCACGAAAACCCATGACAATTACGATATCTGATCATTTTACCTTTTCTTTAAGAATTTAAACCAGCTAGATCAATTATATTTCGAATAAGTAAGAAAACTTAGCATTAATTAATCCAGGTTCAAGGGATTCTGTTTGATAATTCAATGATAATGTAATCAGAATTTCATGGCCGCCGCGGAGAGCTACATGTAGATCTACCTGTTGATTGATAATAAAATTAAACTCTTTCGAGTTCTTGGTATTTTTTCAAGCAGATTGTGTATTTTATTGCCACACAGCTACTTCAAATCAAATAAAGGACTGTGACAAATTAATTAATGGATTTACGACTGATAATCTGCATGCATCACTGATGTCAAATTAACAGTTTACAACTTGCAAATCGGCGAAAGATTGCGTAACACAGATTATCGATTTTTTACTGCTCTGAAGGTGTGACCTGGATAATGGGTCAATTAGTAGATATCCCTTGATCTTGAATGATGGGTGACGCATGGGTCATAAAAATCGAGAGTCAGATTGATGCATCAGTTGAAATTTCTGAGAGTCAAATTGGGGTCATTTTCATTTTTCATGTGTCAAAACCCGAGCTCCCGGGTCAAACGGAAACCCTGTGTGAGGATCTGATATTTTATTAAAAATAAAACATTTTAAAAAGAGGGGGGGAAGACAAAAAAGACATATTTTAAATACGCACAGTATTTCTTTTCCACCGAAGTTTTCTGAAGCATTCTTTATCAAAATTGGGTACATTAGCTGAACGGGTTTATCCATTATAAAAATGGTATGATGTCAATAAAATCGGTTTCAAGCGACCTTTCGATAAAAAGCATGTGAAGGGTTTTAAAATATTAGATCAGATTACAAAAAGGGTTAAGAAACATTTCCTAGATAGAGAAAAGAACGATTTTGACTATGAATACCACTTTGTCACTGAGTCTTTCTGGTCCGGGGATCTCGTGCTAACCGTGTTAGCATTAACTTCAGGCGTCCTTTGTTGAGTTTGACTGAAGTGAGAGTTAAGGAACTGTTCTTGAATTAAGCCATCAGTCTTTGAACACATTTTTCAATCCTGCTTGTCCATAAACAAGTGAAACACTACGATTTTCATACCCTGAGTATTTTCTCCCTTTGTCTCAACATTTTCAGTGCTATATTGTACACTGCACTCATAACCTTTCTTTCGAATAACCATTTCATTATCTTTAGCAGCTTTCAGTCCATATTTTTATTGTGAGGCCAGGCAGGGATTCTCACAGAGGTTTTAGGATTATAAATACAATTAACGTAGTCCACATCTAATGAGATTCACATTACGTCCGAATTATTCAAGTAATGTCAAAAATTTTGGCGGTTGAACATTCCACCACCGAATGTTTATGTCGCCTAAATAGGTCAGATATGTATCACCTGTTAAGGTATACAACCCATCATTGGCACTAATGAGCCAGAGGCGAAATTTGAAAAGTGCCAGTAATTCCTAAATTGTGTTACATTTCCATTCCAAAAACAGACATAAGCATTTTGAATGGTTTAGAATTTTGAACTAAAGCAAACTTATCGAAATATTGGCCGAAAATGTTCGAAATTACCTCCCTTGCATATGAATATAGAGTAAAATAATATTTGTAAATTTTTATCTTCTTGAAGCATAATTTTGAAATCTGGCATGGCAAATCAACACATGTGAAGTGTATTTATAAGTGTGTGTAATTTGATACATTTTGTATGGCTAGAAAGTGGTGTTTTTAATGATGGACTGCATACCTTAAAGACGTAATTAGGGGTGGACTACCTAACTTGTAAATCTCACCTCTCCACAATACTCTGATATGAACTCATTTTTATCTGCCGCTTCCTTCAGGAATATACCCCAGCCTGCCACGTCTGAGGGGGCCAGTAGTAAATGCTGAAATCAGATACCATTTTGGCTACAGCCTTTAACCCATTACCACATAGTAAAGTTTTAGAGTGGTCTAAATTCAAAGATGTGACCGCCGACAATTGTACAAATGTAAGTGAATTAAATTTCACTTACACAAATGGTATTTGGTCTATCTTGGTAGAAAACATTTTGAAAATGAATAAATTGCTTGTCCCAAGCAATTTCTTCATTTTCCACAATGTTTTCCAAAGCCAATAATCTAGAGGGGCATCAAGAAGCCTCACTATGTAAGAATGGGTTAACAATATGCATTTACCAAAGTCTACAGCTGCAACAACTATTGCCGTTGTGTAGACAAATCATTATATGATATGGAAAACAAGATGTGTTTGTGAAACAGGAATGCCCCTGAAATGGCCATTTTTCTACAATATTACGTTTTTGTTTGTAAAGGGCTGATAAGGGTTAATGGATGAAGGTCATATTGCATGGAACTGATAGATAGAATGTTACATAACAAATTTCAGCTTTGTATGTCAAATGCTTTTGGATAAAAGGCAAATCTTAAGTTTTCGGACAGAGAGACAGACAGATGGACAGACTGAGGGATGGACAGACATCCAGACATGAGTAAAACAATATGAAGGTAAAATTATGAGGGCATAATTATCATTTCATAGAAGTCAGTATTGTACATTTCAACAACAAAGAGTTCTCATTTTATTGTACTTTTTCTCTAGAAACAAAAAGAATGTTTCAAATAGTATTTTCACTTACCTTTTTCATATTTCTCTGGACGCTGACATTTTTACAGGATATTTTTTCCGCATCAAACTGGTCGGCTCCACACATCCGACAGAGGTCAGGGTCGCATTCCCTGACAGCAAGGAGACATGGACATTGTTTTGTGTTACATTGGGCCTTACATCTACAACCTGGGAATCTGTTGTGACCTAGAAAATAATTATACAAAGGTCATATGCATATCATTAATGTGACAAAGGTCAGGGGCACATTCCCTCACAGCAAGGAGGCATGGACATTGTTTTGTGTTACATTGGGCCTTACATCTACAACCTGGAAATCTGTTGTGACCTAGAAAATAATTATACAAAGGTCATATGCATATCATTAATGTGACAAAGGTCAGGGGCACATTCCCTCACAGCAAGGAGGCATGGACATTGTTTTGTGTTACATTGGGCCTTACATCTACAACCTGGGAATCTGTTGTGACCTGGAAAATAATTATACAAAGGTCATATGCATATCATTAATGTGACAAAGGTCAGGGTCACATTCCCTGACAGCAAGGAGGCATGGACATTGTTTTGTGTTACATTGGGCCTTACATCTACAACCTGGGAATCTGTTGTGACTGGAAAATAATCAAAGAAAGAAACAACTGATTGAATTGGGTTTAACATCTATTGCAACTGCTATGGTCATATCATTGCTGTTGGAGCACCTGACCAGGGATTCACGCTGTTTCTCTCACCAGTGCTACCACAACAATCCTACTAAGCCTACATCTGCTCGCCAACATAGATTTACGATTATCCAACCAATTGTGGGAGACAAGAGTCAGAAAGGATGTTTTCTGAAGTTAGGGTTGAACCTGGGACCTCAAGAGTGAAAGTCTAATGTGCTACCAACTGCACTATGATTACCACCAAAGAAACAAAGTCATTATCCCTTTCCCACACAGCATAAATTAGGATTAATCTGAATCCAAACTGAAAGCTGTGGAAATTGATCCCACAGAATTTGTTTGTCATGGGTATCCCTGGATTAGATATCAAACACACAGGTACACAGATAGAGAAGGTCAACAACAAAACAATGTGTCCATAATCTTTCGAAGCGAAATCATGAAAAAAAAATTATCTTGCATCACAAACTTTTCTTCTCTGATAAATAATGTAATAAATAAGAATAATTTGAGACTCTAAATATGATCCTAAATTTTGCAGCACATAAAATTATCATTATTTACATAATTTTAACAAACACCAGCAACAATTCCTTTCTTCATGACTGTTGTCACATATATGAATCAAAGAAGTTGTAGACTTACATTCAGAGCTACACTGACAGAATTTCTCGCAGAAGTTCTGTGCCATAATACATTGACAAGTGTCGTCACATCTCTGACCAGGGTGGACACATGGCACGTAGTTAGATATGACCTTGACTGAGTTATCCTTCTTCATCTGTACACGCTTAGAGTGGATGGCCCAAACTTTACTGTGGATAACAAGAGCCGTCATTGACGGATTATGCTCTACGAATAAGTGTTAGTCACAAAAAATACATTAAACCCCCTTTTTCCATGACATGCTTTTTTGTACATTGATTGAAAATGGTGAATGGTCTAGAACAGAGCTCCAGATAAGGTGCGTGATCCCATTATTACGCATTCAAATATGTAAAAAACGCATTTCAAAGTCAACTTTGTGCGTCGTTAGAATTTTCAAGTAACGCATTTCTAACAATCCAGAGCGAGTGAAAGTACTGCTTTCGTGCTAACGCATTCAAGTTATTTCTTAGCGCCGAAGAGAAACTTCTCGTTATCTGTCGCTGGATTTTTACAAATCACAGCGGTTTCGATACCGGTGCCGTGTAGAATAATATAGAATACAATTTAGCAACTCTTACGGGTTGCCGAATCTTACGAAGTCTTTTCTATACTACACCGTATCGTTTTGTTTACGCTTGCAGGGTCTGTTGCGTCGCAAAGTTAACCATGTCCAGAAGAAAACGGACAATATTGTCAGAATCAATCCAAACGGGGAGGATACAGCTGCATCTATAGCGAATAGTATTATTCGAGTTTTGTTTTATTCTGTAATTAAAAGGGCCGCGCAAAATACAAAAAATCACGTCAGCGGATCAGATAAGACCCTAAATTGGCTACAATTATGACGGACCAAGTTTCCATGGATGATTGCCGCGATCTGTGGCTGATAATATGAATATAAAATGCAAAGTCTGTATTTAGAAAAAGATGCTAAGCACTGTATTTGGCAATCATCGCTGGAGGGATCAAATCGAAAAAAAAGGGGGGGTCTCTGACTGTGAATGGTGAAATTACAGTTTTTATGGATAGCTCATTGTGTTTCACTACCTTGTTTGGACTTCTAACATTTATTTGATAGTTCCATAGGAGAAAACTGCCTGTACATATGTAGCTTTGTATCAACAGTAAGAAATCACTCATTTTGAATAATTTGTTTTGTTTTACTACCTTGTTTAGCCATGTGAATCAGAGAAGTACCAATAGAAGGAAAGGAATCCTATAATCAAGGGTTTAGTTTTCCCTGTGAACCCTTTTTTGTTGGTTTTCTCCAAAAAGGGATTAGACCTACTGGGTTGAGAGTGAATCACTCTTTTGATGCTCAAAGTAGGGAGTGATCACTCTTTTACCCTAAAAATTATCTGGAGCTCTGGTCTAGAACATTTCATTTATAACATAAGAACAAAGTTTCATCAAATTCTGACCATTAGATTAAAAGAAATAAGAGAAAAATTAAATTCTTTATTTAAAAGACCCCTTTTCCCATGACACAGCTCCAAATTCTGCTTTCATGAATGCTTTCATTCATTAATATATCTATCAATTCAATTCTCTCATTCTGATCATTCAAAATATTTACAATATCATTTTCAGGTTCAAGAGCTTGTTATAAAATTCTATTTTGCTGTTCAACTTCATTTTACTTTTTTTCATCCTGAACAGTTGGTCAGGTGAAGTATATATTCTACAAATCTGGACTGAAAAGAATATTTTTGAAAAGTTTGTTGAAAAATAGCTTTCAGATAAAACATTACAACAATTTATTCTTTATCATGATAGAGATAAAAACATTATTTCTCTGTCTTACTTTATTCGTTTTTTGGATTTAATTTTTCTGGGTGGTGTTTTTTCATTCTCATCATTCATGTCTGGTAGATGAGTGGATTCTTTCTTGGCAAATTCATACACCTGAAAAAATACAGAGACTTGGTTTATAACAGGGTAACAATTTTTAAGTGAATGCCTTTTTGCAGAAAACAGAAATTGCTTGTCACAAGCAATTCCTTCACTTTCCATGTTTTCCTCTTCTGCCTTATCTTGTAGGGCGTTTAACCCTTTCCCAAACAAGACCTGGTTTTGACGTCCCTGTTAGAAATGGCTTTGGAAAACATTGAGGCAAAAGAAGAAAATGCTGATTCAGCATTTTCTCTTTTTGCCCCAATATTTTCTGTGTTATAATTTGCACAAATCCAATCTTTTTCACCATCCATTTTGTCGTCTGATGCATCTTTCAAAATGGAACAGTCGAAATGTTTGACGTTTGGGAAAGGGTTAAAAGCATCATTATGAAATACCAAATATCTTCCTCTAAAAGTGCACAACACATAGGCCATATTTAGATTTTGTTTTGTCTATGTAACCACTGATGCCACTTAACTAGGGATGTGATATCAGCTCCATGGACTTAAAATTCTTAGCTTGCTAAACAGAATATAAATTAAAGGGCAAATAGTTAAATAATATTCTTACGTCAACCAACTATCAGGAACTTAACATAGCATGACCCTTAGGAAACATACTGGTTTATATAATTCAATATTTACCTGTTTACAGCTCTTATTCCACAGAAGTTTAGCTGTTGCACAATAGTTAGATCGGTTCATGTCATCAAGCACCCTAAACAGGGACTCTTCAGCCCCACTCCATGTCTCCTTGATCTTCTTTGGTTTAGTTGGGTATCGCATCTCTAAATCTGGTGGATATAAAAGAACATTTAAATTAGGACACTTAAGCTTTTCCTATACAAGACCTTGTTTTAACCATCTTGCATAATTTTAGTAAAGAAATCCTTGAGGGAAAAAAAGAAAATGCTGAAAACCAACATTTTCTCCTTTTCCCTGTTTGTTTTTCTATATAAGCTAAAATTTCTTATTTTATTTATGATAAAAATCAGTTTTTGTTGTCTGCAACTCCTTTCAATTGGAACTGGTCTCATATTTTGCAAAATTGATAATGTACAGTAGCAAAAAAAACTTTAAGGTAACAAGTCTTGTTTTAGAATGGATTAACCCATTACTGCACAGTGATGCTTTTTGACTTCCTATCAAGAAAGCTTAAGAAACCATCGTGGAACATGAAGAAATTGCTTGTGACCAGCGATTTCTTCATTCCCCACAGAGTTTTCAACACAGAAAGACCAAAAAGTGTAGAATTCCATCCATTCACTTGAAATTGTCGTCTGCAACATCTTTGAATTTGAACCAGTCCAACATTTTGTCGTCTGGTAATGGGTTAAAAAAGATAAATTGTTGATCAGACTTAGAAACCATACCAGCAACTTGTCACATAAGGACATTCATCTCTCTTGAATGCCTTAGGAACACACAAGTTCTGAACTCTTTCCATATTGTTTAATATTAGGGTGGTCTAATATGCATATGTAGTGAAGATGCAGAATAAGTATTGCTGAAATCAGACATTTTGCATTTTATAGCTCAAAAATATGGAGTGAAAAGGAGAAACTGGTGATCGTCAGCAATTTCTTTTTTCTCTTCCAAGCCTTCTTTATAATGGTTGTCAATACCAGGAGAGGGATATTGTACATTATTATCATGTACTTCCCACAAATAACTTTTCATCAAACTATTTTAAGCCATATAACCATTTCCCAGAAAGAGTATCGTTTGGTAAAGTATTAAGCCTCTCCCAAACAAGACCGGATTTTGACGTTCCTAGTAGGAAAAGCTTGGGAAAACATTGAGACATAAAGAGAAACTGCTGACAACCAGCAGTTTCTCCTTTTGTCTCAATATTTTCTGTGCCATATAATACACAAATTCTATCTTTAATACCTTCCATTTTGTCATTTGTGGCAGTTTTTGAAGTGGATCACCCTTAAGATTCATCCTTCTGGAAAGGGTTAACCATTTCCCAGAAAGAGTATTATTTAGGAAAGTATTAACCCATTTCTGCACAGTAACACCTTTTGAGTCCCTCAGAAGAAAATGCTTGGGAAAACATTGTGGAAAATGAAGAAATTGCTTTTGACAAGCAATTTCTTCATTTCCAACAATGTTTTCTATACAAAAAGATTAAAAAGTGTAGAAGTTCATTCACATTAAATTGTCATCTGCAACATCTTTGAATTTGGAACAGTTCAAAATTATGTTCATCTGGTAATGGGTTAAGAGAAGTTGCTCTTCTACCAGATATGAGGTCGATTGAATGAGTTAACTAAGCCAGTATAATGAAACTAATGAGTACATGTTTATACTTACTTTTGTATTTGGTTTTGAGGAATGAACCTGCAATATGAAGAGAATGAACCATGCATTTACCACAACAACAATAACATGCAAAATGTCAAAATAAAGTATGGCCATTAATTGAAAACACTGTGATTTTTTGATGGATTGCAATCCGACACTTGAAAATGAACGTAAAGTCAATAGTCATTAAAATTTGGAATGCCCTTCCCCCATCCCGCAACTCTGTATAAAAGTCACCTATGGTAAACAAATTCAATAACTCCAACCAAGAACTATAACCCATTACCAAACAACAAAATTTTAGACTGGTCCAAATTCAAAGACTTTGCAGACGACAATTTCGATTCAATGAATTTCTAACATTTTTGGTCATTTTGTGTAGAAAACATTGTGGGAAATGAAGAAATTGCTTGTCACAAGTAATTTCTTCATTGTCTACAATGTTTTTTTAAAGTCATTATCTTAAAGGGAGTCAAAACGAGTCATTGTGTGGTAATGGGTTATTTAACAATGGATCACATTATAACATATAGCATAACTTTTTATGTTTTGCTTGCTTGTTCAAAATGCAATATCTCTTTTTGAATTTGAAATCACGTATTAAAATTCAAAACCAGATTTTTAATTTGAAAAATTTAGATACTTCAGATAAGCAAACTTGAGAAATGTCATCCCTTTATTTCATTGTGTCATCCCTCATTTCATACCCATTTTTACCCATTTTCAGGTGACCATTTCAAGTGAATGATATTTTGCTTATCACAAGGCATCAAAAGGAGTCAATATTAGGGAATGAGTTATAATAGCATCAGATATGCTGTAATTAATGGGTTTAATGTTGCTACCCTATATTAGATTTTGTCTCTTAATTTTTTAAATGATACATGCATAATGAAGTAAGAACTTTTTGTAATGAAAACTAGGAGCTCAAATAGGTGCATAGAAACCGAACAAAAGATGTGAAGCTAAACAACAAATAAAACTTATTTACAGACTGACAGACAGACCAACATACCACAACTAAATCATTGGTAATATACAACAACATTTCAAATATGATCTAGTTTATTGTTTGTCCATTTCTTGAAGATTTTTGGGAAAAAGTCTTATGAAATGGCTCTATTTTGAAAAAAAAAATATGTTCTTGATCTTAAGTCTTTTTTAATTCTACATGCATAGAATCAAGAATCAATATTTCCCTAAGTCTGTGGCACCAATGAAAGTATCTTATCCAATTACCAGCATTTGTTCATTTTCCATATTTTCTACACTTTGACTTCAGCTAGACATAACTTATGATCTTTATGTACTCTGTAAACACCTTTTCCTGTCCAAGTTCAAAGATGTAGCAGACTACAGTTTCATAGGAATCAAATTTTACAATCATTGGTTTTTCTTGGTAGAGAACATTTTGGAATATGTGTCACTATAAGGAATAGGGTTAATCCATACCTAGCCCATCATTGCTGTCCTCACTCCCACTTCCTGTTCCGTTCATTTTACGTTTCTTGCTCTTCGGCACACCAACGGGTGATTTACTTCTCTCTGTTCTGCCTTCTTTGTCCGATTTCTCGGAATCGGAATTCTCTTTTGACTCTTTATAACCAACCTGGTAAAAAATGAAAGGATACTTAACGCTGCTTTTCTGCAAAAAAAATGTATCTGCAGCTTAAAACAAGATGCAGATATGAGGTTTTCGTAGAAAAGCGACGATAATGTGAATTAGGCTAGGGAAAACACAGAGGCGAAAGAAGAGAAGGCTGAGTTATCATTGTTTTCTCTTTTCGCATAAAAATTTGGTGTGCTATATTGCACACAAATTACATTTATTTTTTACTTCATTCATGTCACCTGCAGCTGATTTCAATTTTGACCAGTTAAAATTTTGCCATTGTATTGAATAAGAGATTTTCATCTTTCAGAAATTTGTACATGATAAACATTTCAATAGCTAATTCTCTTCATGAAGGGATATTTTTGAGCTATATCATATTCATATTTCACAAAATTAAAAAGAAACTACAAATTTCAAGTTGTCTAGAAAAGTGTTGACTTACAATGTGCATAAAGCAGTCTGGTCCACATGGTTCTTGTTCTTGTTTCCTCTCTGGCATCTTTCTCATTAATTTACTTGGACTTGGTCTGTATGCTGGACAAAAGAAACAAAGAACACATCAGAGATCCAGATAAGAGGGGGTGAAGGCCTTTCAAAATGCAATACATTTGTATTCCACTTATTGTTCAATAAACCCTATATCATGGGTACTCATTGGAATTTTCTCCTCGAGATAATTCAATAAGTATCCACAACTTAGGGTTTGGATTTGAAGTAACAAATTTAGAATGTCTTTACCATTTGTATTCAACGGAGTATAAAAACCACATGCATCATGTCCCAATTATCAATGCAGAGACAAAGGTAGGATATTGGCTACGCCAAGACTTAAACTGAATGAAATTGAATTAATCAAATCCCTGCACTGATAGACTCAAAACTTTAAACTGTTGAGGCTTCACAACTTACGATGTAGAGAACAATCAAACTTGTAGCATCGTCGACAAAACAGTGTGTGAAAGGAATGGAGAGTTTGTTCTCTAGGTACCGAAACAGCATCAGGGCCGTCTATGTTGGGGGTACACTCTGGCGGGAGAGAGCTGGGGTCTAATGTCTCCAGCAGGTCACGATACCTATAAACAGAATGTAATCAATGATGTTGTAAATTCATGTTGCGGCGCACCGGGATCTTGGAAAATGGCCATTATAGCATTTTGGACAACCATGTTTCCATATCAGCCTGTAATTGAGCAGCATAATCAAAATGTATTACAGTTTCTGTAGGTCATTAAGACTGTACTAAACATTAGTCTGCATGTACTTACAAGCTGGTTGGGATCCACATTGTTCTAATATGATATGCCCAAAGGGCGTTTTTCCCAGATCCCCACTGAAATAAATATGCAATAACAAGATGTTTGTGAAACACAAATGACCCCAAAATGGCCAATGTTAAATTTTCGAATAGACAGACGGACAGACAGTCAGACACAAGCAAAACAATATGCCCCCAATCTTTAGATACAAGGGCATAAAAATGTTTTTGTGCATACATGTACTACAGTCTACAGTTTTGTAAGTAGAGATATGGAAAACAAACAGAAGGCAATAAATTTATGCTTTTTATATGAAGATGCTAGACAGTTGGATTGAATTTAGATCATGGTAAGGTAAAAGGGTTTAACCCTTTCCCAAACAAGACCTGGTTTTGACGTCCCTAATAGAAAAGGCTTGGGAAAACATTGATACAAAAGAAGAAACTGCTGATAACCAGCAGTTTCTCCTTTTGTCTCAATATTTTCTGTGCCATATTTTACACTAATCGTATCTTTAATAACTTCCACTTTGTCATTTGTGGCAGCTTTCAACATGGATCACCCTAAAATTTTGCCGTTTGGGAAAGGGTTAATTGGTGCCACTTACAGTTGTTTGAGAGATGTAACATCCCCTTTCTCAGGACATATATCCGATATAGCCTGAAATATGAAATCTGGCGGAAACCTGCTCTTCTCCAACATCTCTGTGGCTGAAAATATTAAACACTGGAATTGGTTGCAATCGTTATAAATCGTCGATGTAAATGCAAAGCCTTGTATGTCGATTTTTGTGATTTTCAAAGAACAAACTTGTATGTCCAGTCAAGACTATTTACGCAGGTCTTGGGATATTTTTACTTGTCAGTATTCATGGCACACTATATGTGAGCAACATGTCCGAATTTCAAGTAAAACCCTTCAGTTTAGGAAAATTTATTAAACAAAAGTTGTTCGCGGACAACGTAGCTCACCTATACGGCAGCTTGTCACAAAAACAGCTATTTTTTTAAAAGTAGGTCAAACTCCAAGGTCAAGGTCACAAGGTCATGGTCCCAAATGAAAGGTCTTGGCAGGAGGTATCCATGTGTGAAATATCAAGGCTCTATCAATAATAGTGCATGAGATATAGGCCAGGTTAAAGTTTTTCAAGTGAACACGCGACAGGACGGGACGGTACGCGACACCGACACTAGGGCTGTGACATTAGCTCCCCGGACATAAAGTCCCGGCTCGCTAAAAATTTCTTCGCCTTTAAAATGTTCCAAAAAACGAGATACGAGGTTTTGCATTAACACCGACGAAATGCAATACAGAGCAACAGATATAAGGTGGTAGAGACATTCTTAAAGTTATCTGAAATCTATATCCTTTGTTATGGTACTCATTGGAATTGGGTTTGATGAATAAGAAATAAAATATTGCATTTAGAAAATCAGTAAAGTAGAAAATGCTTATCTCGAGCCAATTCTTTTTTGTCCAAAATGTTTTCTAACAATTATCATTTGAAAGATCCATCCATGTTTCAGGTTTATATGAAAAAGTTTAAATGATATGGTCGCTTTTCAACAAAAACCTCGTAACTGCAGCTTGTTTTAAGCTGCAGTTAGGAGGTTTTCATTGAAAAGCAGCAATATTTTTCCAATACAGTTTCAATTCTCTCTGCAGATAGCCACAAGTATTATCTTGTTGCCTAGATAAATACCTCATATAACGTATGAACTTATTTTTCTCTTGAAAAATGAAGTTTAGGTTTTTTTAAATTTGAATATTAATAAAAAATTTCAAATGCACTCAACAAGCTTATATAAGTGTTACCCACCATCTTCATTTTGTTCTTTATAAATGTTCCAGACATTCTCCACAAGTTTCAGGTACAGGTCGTCCTCGATGATTGTTTTTGCCTTGTCACCATGCACTTTCCCGTCATAATTCTTGATCAACTCTTCAATAAAGGAGGTGTCTTTCTCCAGTACTTCATCACCCATGTATGGTATGTTGTGTAGAACTGTCTCATCCTCTACCTGCAGCGGTACCAATTGATAGATTTTAAGGTAAGACCTGGGTAAAGCACTTCCAGTATAATCATTATACAGTCAATCTTGCTCAAGCGACCATGTGCATTAAGCGACTTTTTGTTTGAAGCGACCACTCTCAGGTCCTCCCGATGAAATTCCTTCTTTAAATTGTTGCATTAAGCGTTTTTTCCCCTAACGCGACCAGCGACCGGCATTTTTGGGGCCCTCAAACAATGGAATGTTATTTTAAGCGACCGTCCCACATTACTGATCATTTAGGAAAGGTGTCAAACGTATGCAATCAATATGAAAGCTGTGAAATTGCCCTAATTAACAGCAATTTAGTCACCTGTGAAGTCAATCAAAACTGTTTAATGAAATGACAGATTGCGTTTTGTTTGTTACGCAATCTGGATTACCGTAATTAATTTGGAATAATGTTCCCCATATAATCTGTTTATACTTTGATCAGAATTTAAGAATAATATTGGATGGCAAAACCCGGGGAGATCATGTCTTATTGGTAATAATAAAGTCTGGCCTATCGAGTATGCGTTATTTAACCATATAAAGAGGAAGATCTAAAGTGAAAATATTTTTTGTTCGATTAAATTTAAGAACAAAATAAATCAAATCACCTTTGAAATAAATAAACAAAGGGAAATAACTGTAATGTTTACCAAAAATCGGGAAAATGAAACTGGAATTAATCACCCAGAGATGGTGAAATAATATCTTGTATGTCATTAATTCTTTCATTTCTTTTCACAAGTTGACTATATCTACGATTCTTCCCTAAATCAGAGATATATTTCCTTTAACTTAACAATAAATTGATCTTTCATACCGTTGGTCATTATTCAATAGCCCTCTTTTCCAGAAGTAAAAAGTTGGATAAACATTTTGTGCAAGGAAGAACTCGCATGAACAGTTAGACATTGCATTCAGAGACCGTTTTGTTAAGCAACCGTTTTTGGAATTCCCCCAGGGTGGACTCTTAATACAAGATTGACTGTATTTTGACTTTTTTCGTGATGTCTAAAAGTCAAAGCATTTTTAAAGTACCATTAGACGCAATATCGCCTGTTTTCGTAACAAAGGAAATAATTAAGCATGCTCAAATTTCCGGGGAATATTCTAAACAATTTTTGTGAAAATGTTTATGAATTGTATGAAGAGTAGGCAAAAACTCCAACAAAAGTCAAAAATTCAAAATTTGAGAGCAATGAAAATTACTTCCCTTGAAATTTTCTATTCACACCATACAGATTTCCTTCCATAACTGGTCACATAGCCCATTACCCAGGTCTTACCTTAACTCTTTCTCTAACAACAAAATCATGGACTGAATCAAATTTAAAGGTCATACAATAAAAATGAAAAGTAATCTTGAAATTTCATTGCTGTAGAATAGAAAACATTAAAGGAAATGAGAAATAGCCAGTCATCAGCATTTTGTTCTGTTCCTTCATTGAAAACAATGTCACCAAAATCTTTCTTTGCTCGGGCAGTCAAAAGCAGTGCTTACTTTGACCCGTACAGATTTTCAGGTCTGCTCATTGAGTGAGAGTAAGAGTGTTACTTACCATATAATTAATGGCTTCATTACATACAATTTTATTGTCTGTTAAACCATTACCAAACAACACAATTTTGGACTGGTCCAAATTCAAAGATGTTGCAGATGACAATTTCAAGTGAATAGAATTTTTTTGTCTTTTTACAAAGAAAACATTGTGGGAAATGAAGAAATTGCTTGTCACAAGCAATTTCTTCATTTTCCATGAGGTTTTCTAAAGCCATTATCTTGTGGTGAGTCACTGTTTGGTAATGGGTTAATGGGTTACATTGCCTACTACTCACCACATAGTTTTGCTGCAGTAATGACCATGAGTACATATTGGGTATAGGTTTTAGTGGGTTCATTACTTGTAATGGGACAGGCCAGTACAGAATTTTGTTGTATAATAATGAGAACATTGCCTACTACTCACCACATAGTTTTGCTGTAATAATGACCATGAGTACATATTGGGTATAGGTTTTAATGGGTTCATTCCTGGTAATGGCACTGACCAATACAGAATTTTGTTTGTATAATAATGAGAACATTGCCTACTACTCACCACATAGTTTTGCTGTAATAATGACCATGAGTACATATTGGGTATTGGTTTTAATGGGTTCATCACTCGTAATGGCACTGACCAATGCATAATTTTGTTGTATAATAATGAGAACATTGCCTACTACTCACCACATAGTTTTGCTGTAATAATGACCATGAGTACATATTGGGTATAGGTTTTAGTGGATTCATTACTCGTAATGGGACTGACCTATACAGAATTTTGTTGTATAATAATGAGAACATTGCCTACTACTCACCACATAGTTTTGCTGTAATAATGACCATGAGTACATATTGGGTATTGGTTTTAGTGGATTCATTACTCATAGTTACACTGACCAATACAGAATTTTGTTTGTATAATAATGAGAACATTGCCTACTACTCACCACATAGTTTTGCTGTAATAATGACCATGAGTACATATTGGGTATAGGTTTTAATGGGTTCATCACTCGTAATGGCACGGGCCAGTACAGAATTTTGTTGTATAATAATGAGAACATTGTCTACTACTCACCACATAGTTTTGCTGTAATAATGACCATGAGTACATATTGGGTATAGGTTTTAATGGGTTCATTACTCGTAATGGGACTGACCAATACAGAATTTTGTTGTATAATAATGAGAACATTGTCTACTACTCACCACATAGTTTTGCTGTAATAATGACCATGAGTACATATTGGGTATAGGTTTTAGTGGATTCATCACTCGTAATGGCACTGACCAATGCATAATTTTGTTTGTATAATAATGAGAACATTGCCTACTACTCACCACATAGTTTTGCTGTAATAATGACCATGAGTACATATTGGGTATAGGTTTTAATAGGTTCATCACTCGTAATGGCACTGACCAATGCATAATTTTGTTGTATAATAATGAGAACATTGCCTACTACTCACCACATAGTTTTGCTGTAATAATGACCATGAGTACATATTGGGTATTGGTTTTAATGGGTTCATTACTCGTAATGGCACGGGCCAAAACAGAATTTTGTTGTATAATAATGAGAACATTGCCTACTACTCACCACATAGTTTTGCTGTAATAATGACCATGAGTACATATTGGGTATAGGTTTTAGTGGATTCATCACTCGTAATGGCACTGACCAATGCATAATTTTGTTGTATAATAATGAGAACATTGTCTACTACTCACCACATAGTTTTGCTGTAATAATGACCATGAGTACATATTGGGTATAGGTTTTAGTGGATTCATCACTCGTAATGGCACTGACTGGACACCAAGCTCCTTGATCATGCTGGTCACCTCACACTGAAAATCATCAAATTATATTATATTCATACTAAACCACACCGCCAACACAGAGCACTTTCAGAGATAAATCAACAAAATGGCATTTTTAAAAATAAAAAAAAATGAGCATAATTGTTACCTGGACATTTTTATCTTAGAATGCCAATCATTGAAACAAATTGTTCACTAAATTAACATTGCCATTGAAACATAAAAATTGTGCAGTATCGTTAGTAGGTTTTTTTTTTCAATCGCATGTTTTTATTGACTAGTGTAACACCAAGGATCCATTAAGAGATGTTTTTCGTATCTTAACTTAATAATGGTAGTATTGTTCCAGCTCTCTTTCTACATTGTTTCTCAAACAAGTCCTGGCTTTGACATTTCTATAGCTTGGATCTTGATTTAAAAATCATGATTTTCTACATATAGCTCAAGGACTTTTATACATGATATTTTAAAATGTTTGGCATCATACAATTTTGTTCAACAAAAACCTTACAATTTGCATGGGTCTATAATTTCAATATCTTGCCGATTTTCAACGAAAACCTCTTAAAGTTCTGCAGCTTCAAACAAGCTGCAGTTACGAGATTTTCTTTGAAAAGCAGCGATCTAGTCTCTTCAAGAGTACCTTTTTATTGACTGGTGTAACACCTAGGATCTCTGGTGTTTCCATTGAGAGATGTTTTGGTATCTTCACTTGATGGTGGTATTGCTCCAGATCTTTCTGCACATTGTTTCTGTTCACAGTGAACATGTGCTGCAATTGTATAAAAAAAAAACCATAATTATACACTAAATTTTAGACTTGTCAAAATTGTAAGATAGGGCAGAAGGCAATTTTATGAGAATGAAATTTTACAATTTTTGGTTTTTCTTGATAGAAAACATTGTGGGAAATAAAGAAATTGTCATAACCAATTTCTTCATTTTCCACAATGTTTTCCTAAAGCCTTTATATTGTGAGGTGTCAAAAAGCATCAATTTGATTTTATTGGAGTTTAAAGCTGTTTTCAACTGCTATGGTCATATCACAGCGGCTGGAGTGCCTAACAGATTCCTGGTATTTTTTGCACCAGTAATACAGCAATATCCAAACCAAGCCTCCTACTGCTCTCTCACATAGATGATTCACACCCATTAGTGAGAGTAAAATGACTTTTGTCAAATATCAGAATGGATAAAGGCCCAGACAGGGTTCCAACTCACAGCCCCTGGATTGAGAAAATCCGACATTACCAACTGAGCTATCTCAGCTATCCATGCTCCACATCAAAAGGCTTCAAGGTGTGGGAAGGGGTTAAGGTTATTCAAATGAATACCCACACTACATGGTTTTTTATTAAACAAGAGTGGTCATGGACAGGTTATGCTCCCTAATAAGTGTTTGTCATACACATTAAATTCTGCCCATTGGATGAAGAGAAATTAGAAAAACAAAAATTTCTACATTAAGGCTCCTTTTTCCATGACAGTCTCAAATAGAAAAACGGAGAAGATCCCTCCGAATTATCCATGGGAGTTCACATATTAACCCTTTCCCAAACAAGACCTGGTTTTGACGTCCCTAATAGAAAAGGCTTGGGAAAACATTAAGACAAAAGAAGAAACTGCTGATTACTAGCAGTTTCTCCATTTGTCTCAATATTTTCTATGCCGTATTTTACACAAATCCTATCTTTGATAACTTCCATTTTGTCATTTGTGGCAGTTTTTGGAGTGGATCACCCTAAACTTTTGTCGTTTGGGAAATGGTTAAGTTTCATTGAATTTGGTCCAAGGGTTGCTGAGATCTGGCTGTGGACAGACGGACGGACAGACAGACATAATCCGAGTTTTCTCTGATGAAATTCACTCTTTGATAGATCTATGTTGTGACATGATGTCGCTCATTTACATCAGAGCGCACTACCATTAAAAAACAATTGAAAGTTTGACACAAGTTGTGGCGCTTTGTTCACCTTCCGATCTTAAATGCTATCCTTAATATGCCTAATGATTCCGATCAATGAACCATTAATTGTCATGCCTGGTGAATAATTTAAGACCAAAAAGTATTTCTAAAAGGTTTATAGGCAATGTTTTACAACAACCCTCAACTGAACAGCCATTGTTTACAATGGCCTACTTTCCTTTGTTTTTGAATGGTAGTGCGACATCCTATTATAAAAGAACAAATTTTTCATCCGGAGGAGAAGACTCAGATTAGGACAGCATGGCGACTATGATTATGCCTTCTGGAAACTTTTTCGGGGAGCATGATCATTTTTAAAATATTGTTATTCCCTGTTATATTGCTCTGATAACAAGGACTAACACGGACTTACTTTACAAGATTCTGCATTTTTGAGGCGCTTCTCTGTCCGCAGTCGTACTAATTCTGACCTCACAATCATTTTCCAGTCTATATCAGATGGACGAAGCTTCTTGTCTAGATTTGGAGACTCCATCATTCCTATTGTTTAGAAACAACAAATGAGGAAAATAGAACAATTATCTGTTGCTCTAGCTACATGAACTTACTTTGCACGATTCTGCATGTTTGAAGCGTTTCTCTGTCCGAAGTTGTACCAACTCTGACCTCACAATCTTTTTCCAGTCTATATTAGATGGAGCAGGCTTCTTGTCTAGATTTGGTGACTCCATCATTCCTATTACACAGAATCAATAAATGGTAATAAAGGATGTCCACTGATTCTAATCCATTATATGATGGCAAAATTTTAGACTTATCCAAGTTCAAAGACTTTCAGGGGTCTTACTACCAATTTTTGTTTGGGGTCAGGGCCCAGTGAAATTGGTAAAAATAGCGACATTTTTACCTAAATTGGGAACAAGAGGACCATGATGGTCCTAAATCGCTCACCTGAATCAAGATGACAAGACTGATAATGGCAATTTTGTCAAATTCAAAAGCATGAAACTTATAAGGACTTTCTGTTTGGAAACAATTACGTAATAATTTTGTTCCAATCGATCCTGTAAAGTTGGGTATGAATTAGCATAATGGTTGAGTTTTTTTCCTTAATTATTTCATTATTTTTGCAATATACAACATAGGGCGAATTTTCAAAGCATACTGATCTGTTAAAATTGATTATTTATGATATTATGAGCAAGATTTGGTATGTGATTTAAAAGAATATAGGAAATGAGGACAAACCATCTGATAAGTTAGGCTTATAATCCCTTCTTATTTGTTTACATAAGATAAAAATGGGGCCAACCAGAGAAATTGATAACAGAAATAGATAAGAGAAATAGTAAAAGCTTTCCAAATTTATTACTTATATCAAAACCCTATGAAGAATGTATTAATTTTTTCAAGCAGATGATTGTAATGATCACCAACAACATAGGGTTTCATGAATATTGAAACAAAATATTGCTTTTTGAAAAGCAATTATCTCCTCTTATCTTCAGCTTGTTGTATTCTGGAGGCCATTCATGAAATTAGGTCTTACACAAAATTTCAAGGTTCTAGGCCAAACACTTTAGAAGAAAACTAAGTATCTCCATTACAACCCACAGTACAGTATAATTTTCAATGCATGGAATTTCCCTTACCCTGCCATACCAAAATACTTTTTAAGGAAATAAAAATTACAAGATACAATTTTGAAACGAGTCACACAAGGAACTTTCCAGCCAGGTTTCTTTCAAATTGGCCCAATGGTTGATTCTTAAAGAATTTTCTTATGATTTCTCTTTTCCGATAAGCCTCTTCCTCCCCGACACGCCCACATTTTTTGACAAATGTAAAAATTTGTGAACAAACTTTGAGAAGAGGGACGCAAGGAACATTCCTTTCAAGTTTGATTAAAATTGGCCATATGGTTGATTTTTAAAGAATTTTCTTATGATTTCTCAAAGTCCGATAAAGCCCTTCCTCCCTGCCACAGCCATATTTTTTGACAAATGTAAAAAATTGTGAAATAAATTCGAAAATAGTGACTCAAGACACATTCATACCAAGTCTGCTTCAAATGGGCCCAATGGTTGATTTTTAAAGAATTTTCTTCTGATTTCTCTAAGTACGATAAGCCCCTTTCTCCCTGCCACTGCCACATTTTTTGACAAATGTTAAAATTTGTGAACAAATTTTGAAAAGAGTGACTTAAGGAACATTCCTGAAAAGTCTGGTTCAATTGGGCCCTATGGTTAATTTTTAAAAAAAATTCTTATGATTTCTCTAAGTCTGATAAGCCCCTTTCTCCCTGCCACGGCCGTATTTTTTGACAAATGTAAAAAATTGTGAATAAATTCGAAAACAGTGACTCAAGGCACATTCCTACCAAGTCTGCTTCAATTGGGCCCAATGGTTGATTTTTAAAGAATTTTCTTCTGATTTCTCTAAGTCCGATAAGCCCCTTTCTCCCTGCCACGGCCACATTTTTTGACAAATGTAAAAATTTGTGAACAAATTTTGTAAAGAGTGACTCAAGGAACATTCCTACAAAGTCTGGTTCAATTGGGCCCTATGGTTGATTTTTAAAGAATTTTCTTATGGTTTCCCTAAGCCGATAAGCCCCTTTCTCCCTGCCACGACCACATTTTTTGACAAATCTAAAAATTTGTGAATAAAAGTTGAGAAGAGTGACTCAAGGCACATTCCTGCCAAGTTTGGTTCAAATTGGCCCAATGGTTGATTTTTAAAGAATTTTCTTTTGATTTCTCTTAGTCTGATAAGCCCCGCCCTGCCACGCCCACATTTTTTGACGAATCAAAAATCCGCGAACAAGTTTTGAGAAGGGTCACCCAAAGAACATTCCTGCCAAGTCTGGTAAAATTTGGCCCATTCATATAGGAGGAGAAGATGTTTAAAGAAATTGTGAACGGACGGACGGACGGACGACGGACAAAAAGCGACCACAATAGCTCACCTTGAGCACTTCGTGCTCAGGTGAGCTAAAAACTAAAACAAGTTTGTATTCATACTGTCACTCAGTTTCAGCTGCAAATTAGACTGTAGTGATGTAAAATGCATTTGTACATACTTTTGTTTAAGAATCTACTCTAAAACTGTCTTCAAAATGTTTGTAAATGAAGATGAGGTCTTAACATGGGGCATTCCTGGGTCCTCATTGGGAATTTTCACCAGAGAATTGGGAAAAAAAGATACTTTTTGCCGTTGGGAATGGGGCCCAATAACGGCCCCAAATTTTGGCAAACGAGACCCCTGACTTTACAGACAACAATTTTGACAAGTGAATTGAATTTTAAATTTTGGTGTCTTTTTTTAGACAACATTGTGGGAAATGAAGGACTTTTTGCTTGTCACCAGTAAATTCTGTGTATTTTGAAGTCATTAAAAAATAACAAAACTTTCCTAAATTCAACTTGCTTAACTTCCAGTCCCTGAATTGACACTTGATTTGCAAAATTTTGACTGACATTAGAAAACCTCAAGATTATAAACGCCCTCCCCCTACCTTTCCATCGACTGTGTTTCTAATAAATACCCGAACGTTTATTAGAATAATTACGGTATTAAAATAAACTTGACTTTTTCGTGACAAATTTTACTGAAAATCAGCCTCATCCAAGATGTTACGGTCACCAACATTGTGTCCAGGTATTGTCCTGATTGGTCAATATTTGTAGATCCTAGAGTGTAAACAAAGCCAAAACTAGCTAATTTTACATTCAAGGGCACATAACTCAAGACTTCCCAATACGATTTCAATATCGAATTTAATCAATTTCAAATTTCTAACTCATCTGAGTACTTATGGACATTCATCTTCTGACCAAGTTTGGCTTATATTTGCGGATGCTAGAGCAGGGCTTTTCTTCCTTCTATAACAGAGGCCAAAATTCGGTTGCTTCCCAATTAGAAAATGGCTCCTTTTTTCTCAATTTCAATGTTAGAATTTCCCAATTTTCAAAACTAAAATTCCCAAAATTTGAAAATAAATAATGTGCAATTAACTACTGGCAATTCTAGTCACAAAGAAGCAGTGTATATTGTTCCATAATTCTGTTATAAAGTCAAATTAAGTGTTGTTTAAGAAAATTTATTTTCATTTGAACATTTATTCTCCTGTGTCTTCTTTTTCCCAATATGACCAAATTCATGCTAAAATTTCCCAAAATAACTGACCAGGGCCCCTTCCCAATTTCGGGAAGAAAAGCCCTGCTAGAGTGTAAACACAAAATTCTGAAAAGACGGACGGATGACAGACAAAATGTGACAACAATAGCTAACCTTCAGTACTTCATGCTCAAGTGAGCTAAAAAGCAATGAAGATTTCATGTTTGCTAATGCCAGATATTTTCTACAATGTTTACAGAACAACTTGTTTCCTTCTTTATCGGCCCTCAGAAACTCCACATGTCAAGTGTCTTGAACCTCTCTTTTTCGAGGTTTACTTTCAAGAACACACTTTTTGTTTTGACTTCTGTTCTTTTTTTTTCGCAAGAACATTCATTCTTTTTCTCATTTTTCATAATCATCTCCATGAACTTAGTCTTTTTTCTCAAATAACAAAATCAGGTCATTTTCTTCAGCGCGATTACAATATGTGCAATGGAATGCGCTGCCACCAGATGTTGTGCTGGCAGGGGACCTGAACCATTTCAGGTCCCTTACCCAAGACCTTAAGCACTGCCGCTGTGTTTTTATCATTTTATCTTTTCACCCGTCTTTTAACCAATTCATTTGTCATTCATCATCATCATCTTTTAGTTCTTAACTTTTCTTACTCTTTTAACTTAGGCACAGACGCGCAACTGCTCGAAGTTACCCGTGAGGGTGTGCAGCAGTATACCGAGATAGATAGATACTGTAGATAATATGGATCAAACTCAAATTACTGCAAGTGAAAAATACTAAATTAAAAATCAAGATAAAGCCAAGTCTTTGTGATTTATTGATTCAAATAGTAAGACTTTCATCGAATGGTAACAAGTGACTTATTGGAAATTAATTGGTCGGAACACCTTGCTTTTATTTTCAAACTCAAAGCACAATGGGTCTAACGCGCGAAAACCCATTACAATGTTATCAAACACCTAATCGAAAGATATAATGCGAATAATTGTGGAGAAAATAAAACCATAAAGGTAATATCAGTATCAAAATTGAGAAAACTTGAAAGATTACACCAAACTATGACAACTGGAGCTAAAAATGTTTTCAGTAATTAAGCAGCTTCAACCATTCGGATTCCTCTAATCGTCCAATATGTTGCGATTGGTGACGCCGGTGTTTTGAGTTGACATGTGGAAAATGACGAATTCCTGAAAAATAATCCTGTGAAAAAGCAGACTTTGATGCGGATATCAACAAAATCAGTAATATAACATGAGATAAGTACGTGTGCTTTACTTTTGTCGCAAATACAGGGTTTTGAAAGCATTCAGTGAAAACATTAATGCTGAAATCCGTTTTACATTTCTCCTTTTCTCTCAATGTTTTCAATTCCATTAAATGCATAACATTACAACAAACCAATTCAGTTGTTCAAAGATCTATACTTTCAATTTTCATTTGTCTAAAATTTCATTGCTTCTGAAGTTCAGGTAATCAACATTGATCTGTTGATAATGATTTTTTTTGCTGAGTGAGAAAAGGTATCGTAGTTCAACCTGTTTTCGATACGTACCTCAAATCGTGACTCTATGGTTTTTGCGCATGCTCAGTAAACCTGATGATACATGACGTCATTGTTTTCATTTTTTGGACCGGTGTCATTAGTTCTTCACTCAACGGAATTTTCACCAGAAATGCTTGTAAAACAAGCAAGTAATCACTAAGTTCTTATTTTCGGAAAATAAAATGCTGTTTACACTATTACTTTTTCTTTGTCCACAAAAAAGATGAAAAAAATACTTAAAATGGTCCCAAAATTAACATTTAACTACCAACCAATGATCTGGCATATTCGTCTGCTTCAAAAAGTCACATGACAGTCATGTGAGGCCAGTGGTTGGGTAGGTACAGGGTGTTTCAAAAGTGATGGTATCTTACTCGAATTTTCTGTTTTTTTCTTAATATTTTCACTTCTTTTCATTTGTTTTCTTCTTTAAAAAACAACAACAACAAACTCCGTGGGACATTTTTGAAAATGAATAATTTCTTTTAGCATTCAGTTTCTTCTTTTAATATCCACAATGTTTGTACAAAAATAATTAAAAAAATCAATTTCATACCTTAGGATACCTTAGGATCTTCTGTGGACGCTGGCTGTAGAGCCACTTTATCCACCTCTTCTTTCTTTCTGATGTTTTGTTTAATTACTTTGTGACTTCCGGTTCTTAATCTTAAGTCAATGTCTACCTTATAATTAAACTTAACTTCCTGATTTTGCCAGTGTTTGTCTAGTTTCACCTCAAAGTCTTTCACTTTATCACTGTCAATCACTTCCTCTGGGAGACTATTCCAGATATCAACCACTCTTTGACTGAAGGAGTATTTTCGGATGTTCAGTTTGTTACATTGTTTAGTCAGTTTTTTTGCATGTCCTCTGGTTACCCCAGGTTCTTTTAGCTTAAGAAAGTCCTTTGTTACTTCTGTATCGTATATGCCTTTCGTGATTTTGAAAACTTCGATCATATCTCCTCTAATTCGTCTGTATTTCAGTGTTGGCATGTTTAATTTTTTTAGTCTCTCTTCATAGTCAAGTTGTCTGAGGTTAGGGATCTGTTTTGTCGCTCTTCTTTGTACTCCTTCTACCTTTTCTACATCCCCTGAGTTGTGAGGTGACCACACCGCTTGAGCGTATTCCAGGTGGGGCCTTACTAGAGCTTGGAACAGGTATTTAAAGTTGTGTTCATCCAGGTAAGTAAAAGTTCTTCTGACAAGTCCCATGATACTATTGGCCTTGTTTGTTTGTTGGTCCAAGTGACTATTAAAGTTTAATTTTTCGTCCACCATCACACCGATGTCTTTTTCTGCTTCTGATTGTTCCAATACAACTTCATTTCCTTCGTCATCATATAAATGGTATTTTCTCTCTGTTTTGTTTTTGCTTCTACTGATTGTCATCACCTTACATTTGTTTGGGTGGAATTTCAATAGCCATGTATCTGACCACTCCTGCAGACAGTCTAAATCCTTCTGTAGTTTAATTCCTTCTTGTTCTGATGATATTTCTCTGTAGATTTTCGTGTCATCAGCGAAAAGATATGTAGGCGAGTCCACACATTCGGGCATGTCGTTGATATAGACGACGAATAATATCGGTCCCAAAACGCTACCCTGAGGTATGCCACTGGTGACTGGTCGTATTGATGAATTTTCACCGTTTACAACTACTTTCTGCTGTCTGTCCTTGAGGAAGCTCTCAACCCATTTTATTATTGTACTGTTAACTTGGTATCTCTTTAGTTTCAGTAGCAACCTCCTGTGGGGCACTTTGTCGAAGGCCTTCATAAAGTCCATATATACTGCATCAATACTGCCTCCCTTCTCTAGAATCTCTGTCCATTCGTCCATCACTTTCAATAACTGTAGGGTTGTTGACCTACCACTGATGAAACCAAATTGCTTGTCACTGAATAGTTTGTTGTTATTGAAATGGTCAACAATTTTTGCTCTTATCAATTTCTCCATTGTTTTACATATAATGCTGGTTAAACTGACTGGTCTGTAGTTGCCTGGTTCTGATTTATCACCTTTTTTGAAGAGAGCCGTTATATTTCCAATTCTCCATATGTTTGGGACTTCACCTGTTTGCAATGAGTTGTTAAAAATCATTGTCAATGGCTTATATATCACCTGACGTAATTCCCTCAGTGCTTTAGGATGTAAGTTGTCTGGACCGGGTGATTTACTGGTATCAAGATCATTCAGTAGCTTCAACACATCCTCCTCTTTAATAGTCTCGCATTTACATTCATGGTCTATCTGAATCTCACCAATTTTGGGTAAATCTGTATCTGGCTCACTTGTAAAAACACTAGTGAAAAAGTCTGCTAGTACATCTGATTTCTCTTTGTCTGTTGCTGCTATTTTCACATTCCCATCTCGATCCTTTGTTTTCAGCTCGCCTATACCAGTCTTGATTTTACGTTTGGAGTTTGCGTATTGCCAGAACTTTTTGGGGTTTACTTTTGCTGACCGAGCTATCTCTTTTTCCATATTGCACTTGGCTTTCTTTACAGATGATTTGACCTGATTTCGAATCTTTGCATATTCATTGTATCTTTTTTCCTCTCTTTTCTCCATGTATCTTTGCCAACATCTGTGTTTTCTCCTGATCAATTTCTTTGTTTTTTCATCAAGTGGCATAAAATTATGCTTTTTTGCTTTATTCACAGCCTTGTTGTTTACAAATGGTACATTTGCAAAAGACTGTTGTCTGCAACTTCTTTGGTTTATGATTTGGTCCAAAATTATGATGCTTGGTAATGAGTTTAAAATCGCAAGTTACCATAGGCATTTATGAAATTAGTCCATTTGTATACACCAAGTTGTCTTCCATTTTGCATGTTGCATACATTTTGAGCCAAACTGTAGATAAATACTCTTCAACAATAAAGATATAAAAGGTATCGAAAATAGATCAATTTTACCAGAAATGACCCGTTTTACCTTGTTTTAAAAGGTCATTATTTTTCCAACTCTATTTTGATAAATATCTACGAAAATAAGATTTTTGGAGACTAAATATGTAAGATTTTTGTGATTCAGCTTGAATTTGTTGGGTAAACCCTTATGTTCCTCATCATTTATCCAGAACCGCAAGGGTATCGAAAACCGGTCAATCCACGATAAAGTTGTACAAGTTTAGTCTCATTTTAATCGGAGTCTTCTCTGATGTAAATTTCGCTTTTTGATATGAGCGATGTCCGATATCAAAAACGAAGATTGCATCAGAGAAGGCTATGATTAGTCTCATTGTAGAATTATCCATGGGAGTTCACATATTAAGTTTCATTGAATTTGGTCCAAGGGTTGCTGAGATCTGGCTGTGGACAGACGGACGGACAGACAGACATAATCCAAGTTTTCTCTGATGAAATTCACTCTTTGATATGTTGATGGCTGTTCAGGTGAGGGTTGTTGCAAAACATTGCCTATAAACCTTTCAGAAATAGTTTTCGGTCTTAAATTTTTCACCAGGCATGACAATAAATGGTTCATTGATCGTTATCATAAGGCGTTTTAAGGATCTATAGCATTTAAGATCGGACGATGAATACTGTTTACTGTTCCTTCGAAAACAGAGCGCCATAACTTGCGTTGAACTTTCCTTTGTTTTTGAATGGTAGTGTGCTCTGATGTAAATGATTGACATGATTGATATCAAAGAGCGAATTTCATTAGAGAAAACTCGGATTAGTCTCATTGATGATCTAGCCTACTTATACTTCGGTACTGCATTGGGCCAAAGTATCACAGTCAAGTCAATTTAATCTAAATCTTTTCTTGTTTCCAGGCTAACACAGGGACCCATGCATCACCGGACATTCTAATGGTTTCCCTAATCCACAGACTTTATCCACGACTGACAAAACCTTTATCAGTATTACACCATCACATAAGACGACTTCTGTCCGTGACCTGTCACACGCTAGCGAGAGTCATCATGAATTTCAAGGACATTCGATCACAGATAACCATTCACTATTTACGCTACCTGTCCAATATGGTGCTGATTGTAGCTCTAGGTCTAGGCCTGTACACAGAATGGATGAATACACAAAACACGACTGTGCTCCTGATATCTATAATGGGGCTGTTTGTGTTTGGATTATCCTGTGCCATGCAGTACTACTTCAGTATGGAATCTCTAGGGAAGGCCTTGCTACACATTTGGTTGGGCTGTATACTGGGTGTCATCATCTTCACGGATCAAAAAGACTTTCAGTATGAAACAATGCAAGAAGCAATGGACATACTCTTTATATCAAGTGCAATCTGTGGGTGGTTTTGGAGTATATGTCAGAGATTTTTACACATAAATCAGTATGAAGCATGCTTATTTTCATCAGTGGAAACTCTAGAGAGTATAGGTTTGATTGCAGGATCACTTGTGATAGGTGTGGACTCTGCTGTCATCCTACTCTGTGTTGTAGCGTTTATACTGAATCTAACAGCCATCAGAATGAAGTCATTTTTAGGAATTTTGACGCTGATCTCTCTGTTCATAATTGTGTCATTTGTACTGCTGCCAGATTTAGCCATCAAAGTTAATGTGTATGGATTGATATGTTATGCATCTAGACATATATTTGATCCAGTCATAGATCTTTATTTTTCAAGTCTTTCTACACTAGAAAGATGGCAAGCGCTCTTTAGTAAGAACAGCATTCTAAGAAAAATTGCATTACTTTTGATTTTTGCGCTCAATCTCTGTTCTGTGGCATTAATTGGACATTTATCTACAACTCACAAAGAATGGTTTGTTGTTATACCAATTTACATTTTGTTTGCTGTGCTATGGTTGTGTTTTCATGTTATTTATTTTATATCTACCTGGAAATTGATGAACAAAATTACAGACTGCAATCTAACTTACATGAGCCTTGCTGATGAACACAAGAGCATGAACAGAATCATGGCATCCAAGGGTATCCGACACTTCAGCTTGATTTCGCGCCGCCTGATATGTCTGACGCTCGTCACAACAGTGCTACTGATGGGAGTTGGTTGGGAGACTAAGACACCATACAACCTGGGTTTGATCCTCGTGATTATTCCAATAGAGGCAATGACCTTGAGCTTATTCTGGGAGCTAGGAGACAACCTAGGAGGAACATGTATTGGATATGCCATGATAGCTCCTCATACAGGTCAAAGGTGAGTGGCACTATGAGTATACTGTTTGACAGTCATATAGCTGAAGGGCTTAAGGCAAATCTATTATATTTCATAATGTAGGTACAAATACATACTACTGGTAAGCAGCATTTTGACCAATCTAGATCTGTTTTTACCTGAGTACAGCCTGATTATGTTGCTACAGGTAATGAAAAATCTAGAAGAGAACACAACAGATCTTGATCAGACTGTACATGTATATGCAAAGGCTGATCTGGAAAACAGGTAGTTTCAGATGCTACAGACTTTATATTAAAAGCCCTTTTTACAGATCTCGACTTGTATTTATTTGACAGTATTATTGCATTTATAAATATAAGAATCATTATGTAGCAGAATGTAGCAAGGGTAGTAATATGTTTGTATAAAGAATTATAGATGAGAGCTCACATCATATGTAAATGTCTTCAACTCTTGGTGTATGTTTATTTCAGGAATGGTACAAACTCTGTTGCCAAACTTCTATCTACATCAGCTGTACAAGATATTGGATCTAGAGCAACAACCACTCTCAATAAGGTGTGTAGTCTGTGTTGTTTACCCCTTTCCAGAATTATAGGATGATCCAAGTGAACCCTTTCCCAAACGACAAAATTTCAGGGTGATCCACTTCAAAAATTGTCACAAAAGACAAATAAGATTTTATTAAAGATATTATTTGTGTAAAGTATTGCACAGAAAATATTGAGACAAAAGGAGAAACTGCTGGTTATCAGCAGTTTCTTCTTTTGTTTCAATGTTCTCCTAAGCCTTGTCTACCAGGGCTGCCAAAACCAGGTCTTGTTTGGGGAAGGGTTAAACAATGCTGTGCACAGAAGAAAATACCTTTAGCAAGATATATTGGAAGTCAAGCCTAACACTGGTTATACATAGGAATATTTATAGATAAGTGAATTTTATTGTGATATAACTAAATATTGTTGTAAGATACCGGTATAAAAAAAGCTGATACAAATTGATATGAGCCAGGATCTGGAAATAGGGCCTTTTAGCATCTGACACCAACATAGATCAAGATCAGGCTGTGCATTCTCACAGTGTCTGATCAAGATCCAAGTTGTAATCTATAAGATTCTTTATCACCTGTAGCAATTAAAAACATGGTACTTTCAAATGCTATAAGAGCCCTTCTTTCCTGATCCTGGCTAGAATTATGAAATAAAATTTATTATGCCCCCTTTCGAAGAAAATGGGGGTATATTGTTTTGCAAGTGTCGGTCGGTCGGTCGGAAGGTCGGTCGGTCGGTCCATAGGTCGGTCGGTCTGTCCGTAGACCAAACCTTGTCCGGAGCATAACTCAAAAAGTATTAAAGGTAGAATCATGAAACTTCATAGGTGGATAGATCTCATTATGGAGAGGTGCAGTGCACAAGAACCTTAACTCTGCCGATCATATTTTCGGAGTTATTGCCCTTTGTTGATTTTATAACTTGATTCTTGTCCGGAGCATAACTCAAAAAGTATGTAAGGTACAATCATGTAACTTTACAGGTAGATAGATCTTATTATGGAGAGGTGCAGTGTACAATAACCGTAACTCCGCTGTTAAAATTTTTTGAGTTATTGCCCTTTGTTGATTTTCAAACTTGATTCTTGTCCGGAGCATAACTCAAGAACTATGTTAGGTAGAATCATGAAACTTTACAGGTGAATAGATCTCATTATGGAGAGGTGCAGTGCACAAGAACTGTAACTCTGCCGATCATATTTTTTGAGTTATTGCCCTTTGTTGATTTGCAAACTTGATTATTGTCCGGAGCATAACTCAAAAAGTATGTAAGGTAGAATTATGAAACTTCACAGGTAGATAGATCTCATTATGGAGAGGTGCAGTGCACAAGAACCGTAACTTTGCCGATCAAATTTTTGGAGTTATTGCCCTTTGTTGATTTTATAACTTGATTCTTGTCCGGAGCATAACTCAAAAAGTATGTAAGGTAGAATCATGAAACTTTACAGGTGGATAGATCTCATTATGGAGAGGTGCAGTGCACAAGAACCGTAACTCTTCCAATCAAATTTTTTGAGTTATTGCCCTTTGTTGATTTTATAACTTGATTCTTGTCCGAGCACAACTCAAAAAGTATGTAAGGTAGAATCTTGAAACTTTACAGGTGGATAGATCTCATTATGGAGACATGCAGTGCACAAGAACCATAACCTTTCCGATCAACTTCTTGGAATTATTGCCCTTTGTTAATTTTTACACTTAATTCTTAACCTTGCCTATATCTCATGTATTTTTACACATACAGACTTGATATCTCACACATAGATACCTCCTATCAACATCATTCACAATTGACCATGATCTTGGACCTTGTGACCTTGACCTTAGAGTTTGACCTACTTTAAAAAAAAATTAAACCAGGCATATATCTCATGACCTATTACACATACAGCCTTGATATTTCACACATGGACACCTCCTACCAAGACCTTTCACAATTGACCATGACCTTGGACCTTTTGATCTTGACATTGGAGTTTGACCTACTTTTTAAAAACTTTAACCTGGCCGATATATCATGTCCTTTCACACATACAGCCTTGATATTTGACACATGGAAACCTCCGACCAAGACCTATCACATATGACTATGACCTTCGACCTTGTGACCCTGACCTTGGAGTTTGACCTACCTTTAAAAAAATAAACTGGGCCTATATCTCATGTGCTATTACACATACAGCCTTGATATTTCACACATGGACACATCATACCAAGACCTTTCACATTTGACCATGACCTTGGACCTTGTGACCTTGACCATGGACTTTGACCTACTTTTGAAAAAACTTTAACTTAGCCGATATATCATGTCCTTTTACACATACAGCCTTGATATTTGAGACATGGACACCTACTACCAAGACCTTTCACATTTGACCATGACCTTGGACATTGTGACCTTGACCTTGGTGCTTGACCTACTTTTATAATACATTAACCTGGCCTATATTTCATGTCATTTTACATATACAGCCTTGATATTTCACACATGGTCACTTCCAACCAAGACATTTCACTTTTGACCATGACCTTGGACCTTGTGACCTTGACCTTGGTGCTTGACCTACTTTTATAATACATTAATCTGGCCTATATTTCATGTCCTGTTACCTATACAGTCTCGATATTTTACACATGGACACCTCCTACCAAGACCTTTCACATTTGACCATGACCTTGGCCTTTGTGACCTTGACCTTTGATTTTTTACATACTTTTAGAAATCTTTAATCTAGCCTTTATCTTATGTCCTATTACACCTACAGCCTTGATATTTCACACATAGACACCTCCTACCAAGACCTTTCACATTTGACCATGACCTTGAGTATTGCAACCTTGACCTTGGAGTTTGACCTACTTTTAAAAAGACTTAAACCAGGCATATATATCATGTCTTTTTACACCTACAGCCTTGATATTTCACACATGGACACCTCCAACCAAGACCGTTCACATTTGACCTTGACCTTGGCATTTGGCCTACTTTTAAAAACTTTAACCTGGCCTATATTTTATTTTACTTTTACATATACAGCTTTGATATTTCACACATAGACACCTCCTACCAAGATCTTTCATATTTGACCATGACCTTGGACCTTGTTAACTTGACCTTGGACTTTGACCTACATCTAATGTAGGCCCTTGAGGGGGCATATATGTTTTACAAACATCTCTTGTTTTATCACAGGTTACACAATTCTTCAACTTCAACATGATCGAGAACTTTGGTTGTGACTTCTCATCAAGTGGATTGATGGAGGATTATCTGCAGTCAAAGGTCAAGCAGTTTTTCGATCGCAAGACGGGTGACGGACCGAGATATGACACATATCTACTGTATTATAGTGGAGATGTGTTCGATTCTGGTGACTGGGCTCTTGTGGGTAAGTATTTGATTCTTTCTTTGCCATTTCCCAAAGCAATGTCGGGTTTTAGAATTCCTTACAAGAGACAGCCTCAGGTTAAGAAAGCTTATAGGGAAAAGAGGAAAGTACTGATATTGAAAATGCTGTTTTGAAAATACTGATATCAGCATTATCTCCTTTTCCTCAATATTTTCTGTGCCTTATTATCGAAATACTGCCTATCAAAACATCAATTTTGTTGTCTTCAGCAACTCTCCAACTTTATTACTGTTTGGGGAAGGGTTATGTCAAATTCTTGGCATTTTCCCAAACAATGCAGCAGGCTTCTAGTTGAAAGCTACTGTAGACAACAAAATGGATGTAGATAAATACATGTGTAAAGGATATTACAGTTACTGTTGATGTAAAAGGAGAAAATATTGGGTACCTTTCTAAAATTGAGTAAGCCATTTCATTCTTTTTGTTATTCTTTTACTGCAGCAAATGTGCAATATTTTGTTTTGTATCAAAAACAGTAAACCCGTTCATTTACAAAAGTTTGGTCATGTTCATTTCCAGGAAATGGTAATCTGAAGCTAGACACACTGTTAGAATGGTGGTCACAGAAAAACACAGACTCTGGTTCCCGTCTCATCCTGGTTCTTGACACTCTCCACTCATGGCGCTGGGCCCAAGAAATATCAAAAATATCCGAGGACTTTGTGGCGATCCAAACCTGTAAATTCTCACGACCCCCTGACCCTGAATTTGGACAAAAACTGAATGTAGGAAGTTTTACAGAAGACTGGGTTGAGTATAATATTAGTAGTGATGTTGAACCACCCTGGTCTGATAAAGAACGAATAGTGAGAGCCATTTATAAAGTATCCAAACACTGGACCAATTTCACATTCCATCTACCGACTAAAGAGGACATTGAACAACATTGGGAGGCAAATTTTCCACGTTTTACAAAACCGCTTGTTAAAGGAGTGAACTTTTTTGGTACTGGTAGTCTATGTTGTTGTGATGGTGTTCGTCAGTTTGTCAGAAGAAAAAGGATGCAATGGTTGCCGCCAAAATTGGCATCAACAGGTCATGGATTTAAGTTGATTAGGTCTTGAATGGCAATTTGATAATCAAATCCGGAGACCTTGAAATATTAAATGGGGATGAAAATGTTAGGGGGAAAAGGAAAAATTGCTGGTGTTAAACAATTTTCATCTTTAATGTAACATTTTCATCTAAAGCTTTTAATAAACAAGACATGAATTTGATGACCATAGAAGCGGCAGATCCAGGATTTCTGTCGGGGGGGGGGGGGGGGGGGGGGGGGTATGGGGGGGGGAGGGTTCAAATATACAAATAGGGGGGGGGGGGGGGGGGGTTGTTTTCCTAGTATTATGTAATTGTGACTGAATTTCTGCATGAAAATGAAATAATCTGGCTACAGAGGGGAGTTAGAAGGCTTTGAGAAATAATGAGGGATATGAAGAAATTGTTGATAATCATTATTTACTTCTTTTCCTTCAAGATTTTCTTCGCTATAACATACAAATTGAGTGCTCATTGTAACATTATGTAGGTTGTGTGTATCGTTGACTTTGGACAAGCTAAAATGTTTTTATACTCCCCACAACAAAGTTATGGGGGGGTATAATGGAATCAGGTTGTCCGTCCATCTGTCCGTCCGTCCGTCCGTGGACATAATCTTGTGTCCTCTTCTCCTCCCACAGTCTTTGACCAATTTTTCTGAAATTTTATCAGGATGTTTTCTATCATATGAAGTTGTGCACCTGCAATTTTCATCTTGATCCAGTCATTAGTTTCAGAGTTATGCCACTTTGAACTTTTTAATGGGGGGGGGGGGGAATAGTCAAAATTTACAATTTGGTTTCTGTGTTCTAACTCGAGAACCATTTGACCTAGGATCAAGAAACTTTACACAGTTGTTGCCCATGGGGCCCAAGGAGATGCCATATTGTTTTTGGGTCACCAAGGTCAAAGGTCAAGGTCACAGTTGGACTTTGTTTAAAATCCGTTTCCATGCTCTAAGTCAAGAACCTTTTGACCGATAGCACTTTTTCAGTGACAAGGCCCTAGTGGGGGGTATTCGTCCGCTTTGCAACAGTTCTAGTTCATTTTGGAAATGTTTAAAATATTTCGTGTCAGAAATCAGGTATATTAGCATAAAGCAAGATCAGTTATGTAATCTGTTCATGTTGATCTTGGTCTTTACTGCCTGAAAGTGCTTTTGTGTTTGTTAAAATGACAAGATTAGAAAACTAGGTCAGGGGAATATTCCTGGGATCTACAACACAGCAAGAAATTGTGACACAGCAACAATATTTGTAGAAAATCTACAATAAGTCTGTTAAAACATGACTGGTTTGAAGAAGAGAAGGCATACAATACCAGTGAATATTCAAAGAATTAAACTTACCTTAATAAAAGTTAATTCGATTTCTTTGAGTAAAGAAATGAGTAAGGGCTTTATTAACCTTTCCCAGACAAGACCTTGTTTTGACAACCTTAACCCATTACCACACAATGACTCTTTTTGACTCCCTACAAGATAATGGCTTTGGAAAACATCATGGAAAATGAATAAATTGCTTGTGACAAGCAATTTCTTCATTTTCCACAATGTTTTCTACCCAAAATGACCAAACTTTTTTAAAATCCATTAATGGTAATGGGTTAATAGAATAGGTTAGGGAAAACATTGAAACAAAATAAGAAACTGCTGATAACCTGCAGTTTCTCCTTTTGTATCAATATTTTCTGTGCCATATTTTACACAAATCCCATCTTTAATAACATCCATTTTGTCAATTGTGGCAGTTTTTGAAGTAGATCACCCTAAAATTTTGTCGTTTGGGAAAGGGTTAAATGAGATGTAATTGTGCATGCACAGATCAGTATTTCCTGGTGTACTGTTCATTGTAGTTAGCCATAAGGATACCTTCATTAGCTCGATTCATGTTTTCTTGTTTTTTGACTCAGTTCGTCTATGGTTTTCTGTAGCCTTTTGTCTTTCTTTCGCAGTTCTTCTTTTATCACATTGTTTACATGGATAAGAGTTTCACTTGTTTCTTCAAGGGTTTTGCATTTTGCGTTCACTTCTCATCCTTCATCCCTTTTTCTAACGAGGCAATGACCCCATTCACAGTTTGTACGACCAATGTTTCAATGTCTTTTTTTCTTTAGAACCAATTGTAATTCACCTCTAATTTGCGCTATATCTGATGTAATAGAAGCCAGTTGTTTGGTTGAATCACTTCTAAACCATCACAATTGCTATGTCATGCGTTATCTTCATCCTTGATCAGGTTGAGATATCCATTTTTGTCCATACCAGAACGAAATAGATCATTTATATTGGTTGCCAAAATATCCACTTATTCTTCACGCATATCCGCTGCTTTGATTATCTTTTGCTCATTGATTTAAATCTATCATTGTCCAGTTTCCATTTTCCACTATCAGCCTGATGATAGTCCACAAGCATAGGCCGTTTTTCATGTGATACCACGTCTTCACAAAAATCTTCATCACCACAATCGAAATCCTTTTCCATATTATCATAGTAATCCAGTCTATCTGGCAATACTTTTAATTTTTGGCCTTGTCCGTCGAAGTGCTGACCGTGCTCCGCCATTTTTAGCAAGCTGGGACTTTATGTCCAGGGAGCTTATGTCACAGCCCTAGTGTCAGAGTCAGTGTTGTGCTTCACTTGAAAAACTTTAACCTGGTCTATATCTCATGTACTATTAGAGATACAGCCTTTATATTTCACAAATGGATACTTCCAGCCAAGACTTTTTATTTGGGCTCTTTGATCTACTTTTAAAAAAACTTAAATGTGTCCTATTTCTCATGCACTATTATTGATAGAGCCTTTATACAAATGTATTTCACACTTGGATACCTCGTGTAAACCTTTCATTTGGGACCATGACTTTTGACTGTGTGACATTGACATTGGAGTTTGACTTACTTTTAAAAAACTTAAACCTGGCCTTTATCTTAGGCACTATTAGAAATAGAGCCTTTATATTTTATACAAATAATGTACATACCTCCTGGCAGGCTTTCATTTTGGACCATGACCTTTGATGTCATGACCTTGAACTTAGAGAAAGGATGTTTTTGTGACAAGCTCCTGTTTAGGCAAGCTAAATTTGTCGTCGGACCACTCGTGTTACAGTCTGTGCTAAGATCGACTTCTGCAGAGTCTCATAAGGCCTACTAGTTTAATTGTATCTCCCACCATGTCGTCAACTTTTTTTCTTGTAATACTGGAGGCTTGTTTCGCTGAGTTTTGGTTGTCAGCACATTTTTAGCGAGCCGGGACTTTATGTCCGGGGAGCTATTGTCACAGCCCTAGTGTTGGCGTCGCGTCTTCACTTGAAAAACTTTAACCTGGCCTCTATCTCAGACACTATTAGAGATGAAGCCTTGATATTTCACACATGGATACTTCCTGCCATGAACTTTCAATTTGGATCATGATCTTTGACCTAGTGACCTTGGCTGTATTACAGATAGAGCTTTCATTTTTCACACATGGATACTTATTATGACCTTGATCTTTGACTCCTTTTTTTGCGACAAGCTCTCATATAGTCGAGCTACATTGTCCGAGGACAACTCTTGTTCTTTTCCGGGATGTTACGGTCCCTATGCTGATTCCTCGAACATCATTCATTCTTGTAGGCCTTTTATTTTCCACATATACATCTTTGTAAAATATCCATCCATATGATGGTTTACTGGGAAAAATCCTCTCAGAGATTCGACACCTGAACAGATCGCTTCATTCAAATCTATGATATTTAGAGAATTGAGGTCATTTCTGCCTAGATTAACTGAAATCAAACCAGGGGCATCAGAGAATAAAACCTTCGCCTCGATGCTCTTCCTCAGTCTAGTCCACCCCAGGCCTCTCACACCAAGCCAATCAATATGTCCATGTTTGAGGCACAGGTTTGGCGCCCCTTGCTCTCCTGCCTAAACACTTGCCTCATTAGGTATGGAATCACTCAATATCCAGACAGCTGCTGTCGGAGATTCGATGCTGTCTGCAACTTGTCGTCTATAGGCTCTGTTGCCTGTTGTTTATTAACTCTTGTCATCATTTTGCGTTGTGACTGTTCAGTCAGGTTATCACTAGTCCTCGATTTATGTTATACCTTCTGCCAAATGGCATTCTCCCCATACTACTATAAAATCATTTATAGAAAATGACAAATTCTCCAGAAATTAAATTTAAATCATTAATGAATAATCAAAACTAACATAATTTCTTTTTAAAGCTCCCAGATCTACACATTAATTTTTAGCGAGCTGGGACTTTGTGTCCGGGGAGCTAATGTCACAGCCCTAGTGTCGGCGTCGCGTCCCGTCTTCACTTGAAAAGCTTTAACCTGGTCTATATCTCAGGCACTATTAGAGATACAGCCTTGATATTTCACACATAGATACCGGTAGTTCTCGACAAGACCTTTCATTTAGGACCATGACCTTTGACTTAGTGACCTTGACCTTGGAATTTGACCTACTTTTAAAAAACTAACCTGGCCTATATCTCATGTACTATTATAGATAGAGCCTTGATATTTCACACATGGATACCTCCTGCCAAGACCTTTCATTTATGACCTTTGACCTTGTGACCTTGACCTTGGAGTTTGACCTACTTTAAAAAATTAGCTGTTTTTGTGACAAGCTCCCGTATAGGCAAGGCGGACAACTCTTGTTTTACCTCCCTTTCGAAAGAATGGGGGAATATTGATTTACTTGTGTCTGACTGTCTGCCGGTCTGTCTATCCAAAAACTTAACAAGGGCCATTTCGGGGGCATACATGTTTAAAAAACATCTTGTTTAATTTTCACATGGGTGACTTAAAACTGTCCACCATTAGCAATTGCTGATCCGTGCATGTGCAAATACATCTCATTTAGAACAAAATGGAAATTGATTGAGAGAAAGAATTATTGATGAGCAAAATAAATTATGTTTGCATCTACAGATAACTTTCTTATTAGGTGTGGTTTGAAAAATCCATCAAATCCATGAATCCCTGACATTTTTACACCTCTGCTTCAAACCAAATTCAAATCAGTCACATTAATAACAGATTTATTGAAGATTTTTAGTAACTGTCATTGTTGTCATGTGGTTCTTTACATTGTAAAATAGCCATTATGTACAACCAATAGATACAATCTTGTATAGGTGGAACATGTACATGTGTTCAAAGATGAGATTGGTATATCTTTGTACCTTCGCATAAATAGATAAAAAGCGGAATTTTTCTTTCTCTGTGTGCATGAAAACTTCATATTGCCATTGTACGAACTAACTGTTTGCTCTTGCATAATTATACCCCCACCTACGAAGTAGAGGGGGTGTATTGGTTTCACCATGTCTGTCTGTCTGTCCATCTATCTGTCCGTCCATCCATCGGTAGACTTTTTCGTTTCCGTGCTCCAACTAGAGAACCGGTTGACCTAGGATCATCAAACTTCACACAGTTGTTGCCCATGATTCAAGGAGGTGTCCTATTGTTTTTGAGTCACGAAGGTCAAAGTCACAATTGGACTTTGTTGAAAATCCGTTTCCGCGCTCTTACTCGAGAAATGGTTGACCTAGGATCATCAAACTTCACACAGTTGTTGCCCATGACCCAAGGAGGTGTGTTATTGTTTTTGAGTCACAAATGTCAAAGGTCAAGGTCACAATCAGACTTTGTTTGAAATCAGTTTCCGTGCTCTTACTCGAGAATCGGTTGACCTAGGATCATCAGCCATCACACAGTTGTTGCCCATGACCCAAGGAGGTGCCCTTTTGTTTTTGGATCACAAAGGTCAAGGTCACAATCAGACTGTGTTTAAAATCTGTTTCCATGCTCTAACTCGAGAACTGGTTGACCTAGGATCATGAAACTGCACACAGTCGTTGCGCATGTCTCAAATGAGCGCTCTATTGATTTTGGGTCGCAAAGGTCAAAATCACAATTGGACTTTGTTTAAAATCTGTTTCCATGCTCGAAGTCAAGAACCAATTGAACTAGGAACATGAAGCTTTACACAGGTGTTGCCCTTGACCTAAGGAAGTGCCCCATGATTTAAAACTAAAAGTTTAAGGAGACTTACCTGGAAATTGATGTTCCCGAATTCTACAGCCGAAAAAGATGAGACAAGTTGAAGTAAACCTATCACTTTTGCTAGGTCTCTGATAGTGGTTTGACTCAACAAGATTAGTCGTCTGCATTCAGACTGAATATGATTTTTTTTCTCTCTAGTTAGATAAACAACCATCAAATGAGAATCAAAGACATTTCCCAGATAGACAATGATCTTTGTTGGTTTTAACACTGATTTCTCAATATTGATCAGGAATCCAAATTTTGTCATTAAATTTGAAGTTTCGCTTATATTACACAATCATTTTTCCTCTGACATGCCTTCAAGGAGGCTATCATCGATAAAGCCTGTGCTAATATGTCCTAGGTTTCGTAATGTTGCATACACTGGTTTCATTAGTTTGGTAAACCATAAAGGCCCATGGCTAATCCCATTTGGACAGCACGTAAATTGAAAAATTTTGTCTCTCTCCACTGAAATCTTAACAATTTTTGGTCTTCGTCATCTAATTGAGTAGTATGCATGGCATATATCTAAAGAAACCATGTACATGTCTTTTTTAATAAGTAATATGACGCTTTCAAAACCATCCATTTTGAAATGCTGATATGGAATAAACATGTTCAAATCTTTTAGATTAAGTATCAGCCTGTATTCCTCATTTTTCTTGGGTCGTAAAAAAGCATATCTCCGAAATCATGACAGATCGTTCTATCAGAGTCTTGACATTGTTCTTTCAAAAATTTCTCCATACATGCCATTTTGTCCACTGTTTTCACCAAAATCGTTGCAGATTTATCCACCGACGCCTTGATGTTCTGCATCTTTTTGTCAGCTGATCGGGTTGTAGCCGATACAGCATCCCAAATCAAAGGATTTGTGTGGACGACCACCAGGCCATCACAATTACTTGGCCGTGCATTGTTTTCGTCCTTAATAAGTTCATGGTATCTGCTTTTGTCCATTTCCGAGCGAAAAAGTTCATTTATATTTGTGGCTAGCATACCATCAACTTCGACATCACAAATGTTGGCAGCCTTAATTTTTAGCTCCACTGGCCTTCAGGCCAGCGGGCTATTGTCATGGCGCTGTGTCCGTCGTGCGTGCGTGCGTCCGTCCGTGCGTCCGGTCGTCAACTTTTTCTTTAAAAATCTTCTCCTCAGAAACTACGGGATGGATTTCAATTAAACTTCACAGGAATGATCCTTGGGTGGTCCTCTATCAGATTCCTTCAATCAATGCTGATTGAACCAGAAAGTCTGGAGTTATCTGCCATTGAATTTAAAAATGGCTGTTTTGACTTTGTTTTCACTCTAGCACTTACAAATATTGACCAATCAGGACAAAACTTGGTCAAAATGTTGGTGACAATAAGATCTTGACTGAGTGCAATTTTCAGCTCGATCTGAATTTTATATCATGAGTTATGTGCCCTTGAAATTGACCAAATTGTCATTTTCGGCTCAATTTTTACTTTTTTCACTCTAGCAATTACAAATATTTACCAATCAAGGCAAAAATTTAATAGAATGTTGATGACAATAAGATGTTGCCTTGGTATCATTTTCAGCTTGATCTGAATTTTATATCATGAGTTATGTGCCCTTGAAATTGACAAAATTATCATTTTCGGCTTTATTTTGAATTTGTTTTCACTCTAGCAACTACAAATATTGACCTATCAAGACAGGACATTGACACAATATTTGTGAACATAAGTTCTTGCTAGAGTGTAATTTTCAGCTTAATCTGCATTTCACATCCTGAGTAATGTCCCCTTGAAATTGACAAAATTACCATTTTTATACGCCGCCGGAGGCGGACGTATATTGGCGCCATCTTCTCCGTCTGTCCGTCCGTCCATCCGTCCGTCCGTCCATCCGTCCGTACGTCCGTCCACTTTTCTTGTCAACGCAACTCCTCCTAAGTTTCTGGCTGGATCTTCTTGAAACTTGGTCAATGTTATCACCTCAATTGGTAGATGTGCATGAAGGAAGGATTTTATGGTTCGTTGATTTTTGCCTGAGTTATGCCCCTTAAAAACTTAGTCTCTGGGGCTTATTGAAATTGCAGCCTTGTCAACGCAACTCCTCCTAAGTTTCTAGCTGGATCTTAATGAAACTTGGTCAATGTTATTACATCAATTGGTAGATGTGCATGAAGGAAGGATTTTATGGTTCATTGATTTTTGCTAGAGTTATGCCCCTTTAAAACTTAGTCTCTGGGGCTTATTGAAATTGCAGCCTTGTCAACGCAACTCCTCCTAAGTTTATAGCTAGATCTTAATGACACTTGGTCAATGTTATCACCTCAATTGGTAGATGTGCATGAAGGAAGGATTTTATGGTTCATTGATTTTTGCCACAGTTATGCCCCCTTAAAACTTAGTCTCTGGGGCTTATTGAAATTGCAGCCTTGTCAACGCAATTCCTCCTAAGTTTATGGCTGGATATTAATGACACTTGGTCAATGTTATCACCTCAATTAGTAGAAGTGCATGTAGGAAGGATTTTATGGTTCATTGATTTTGGCCACAGTTATGCCCCCTTAAAACTTAGCCTCTGGGGCTGATTGAAATTGCAGCCTTGTCAACTCAACTTCTTCTAAGATTCTGACTGGATACTAATGAAACTTGGTGGATGTTATAACCTTAATTGGTAGATGTGCATGAAGTAAGGATTTTATGGTTCATTGATTTTTGCCTGAGTTATGCCCCCTTCAATCTTAGTCTCTGGGGCTTATTGATATTTCAGCCTCGTGAACGCAATTCCTTTCAGGTTTTTGACTGGATATTTATAAAAACCTTTTTGTGAACACAACTTTTTACAGGTTTTTGTGTGAATATTTATAAATCCTTGTCAATGTCATTTTTTTGCCTCAAGTTTTATAAGTGGCGGCGTATATTGTGACCATGGCACTCTCACGGGTGGTAAACAGAGAAACTAGCTCCTAAAAGAGTCAACGGTATTTCGTTTCCTCGTGACATCCGGCCTCTACTGAGGTAGTTGCATAGAGCGAAAATCTGTAAACAAAGGTAGGTCACGAACACATTTTTTTCTAGAAATATTTCTTTTACAACGAACTTTTCAAAAATCCGGCGATGCTGTAATATGAAGAAATTGTCGAAGTTTGTTGTGCTCGAGAATATACGGTGTTAGTGAGCAGAGTTTGAATACAATCGTTGAAAAACATTTCAAGATCGAAAGTAAAAACTTCTTTACTTTCGATTTTGAAATGTTTTTCAACGATTGTATTAAAACCCTGCTACTAATACCGTATACTCTCGTGCACAACAAACTTCGACCATTTCTTCATATTACAGCATCGCCGGATTTCTCAAAAACTCGCTTAAAAAGAAATAATTTTAGAAAATGTGTTCGTGACCTACAAATTTTCGCTCTATGCAACTACCTCTTTTTGGAGCTAGTTTCTCTGTTTACCACCCGTGACTCTTGTTGACCTTATTTTTACTCAAACAGCCATAAATATCTCCCAATCAATATGAAACTTTCACATAATGTTACCGGCCAAAAGATCTTGCATGGATATAATTTTCAGCATCATCCGAATGTTAAATCCTGTTTTATGTGCCTTAGAATTTGACAAAATTGTTATTTTCGACTTTGTTTTTACTCTCTGTATATCAACAAATATTGAACAAGCACTTCAAAACTTAAACATGTTGTACATGAAGTTAAGATCTTGCATTAGTGCGATTCTTAGCTTGATAGGAAGATAAATCCTCAATTATATGCCTTTCGATTTAAAAAAAAAAATGATATGTGACTTTGTTTTCACATCTAATCAACACTTGGATTGAATATTAAAAGAATCTCAAGCCTGTGGAGCGATTCAAGACCTTCAGGTCTTCTAGTTTGTTCATGGACTCGAATCTGCTACTCTCAGACTTCCTTTTACCAGTTTGGTTATCAGGCTTGTTATGTTCGGACCCTGCAGGCCCATCATGTGAAGGCAGTGAGACTACGTCATCACCAAGTTCTTCCTCCTCATAATCTGGTTCAAAATTGTCATAATAGTCTAGGCGATCAGCTAGAGCTCGTAATTTTTGTCCTTGCTCCTCGAAATGACGATCATGTTCCGCCATTTTAACTGTTTGAGCAGAGATAGATTTCTGCAATGTCTCGATTGAGCGGATCAATTTAGTTACACAAGCATTTTTCCTCTGACATCTATAAAACCTGTGCTAATATGTCCTAGGTTTCGTAATGTTGCATACACTGGTTTCATTAGTTTGGTAAACAATCCCATTTGGACAGCATATAAATTGAAAAATTTTGTCTCTCCACTGATTTCTTGGGTCGTAAAAAAATTGGCGATGAAAATCAAGAATTCACAGGAATTATCACTCTGAATTTGTAAATTTTCTCCTTCATTGTCTATAATCATGCTTTCCTTTCGACTGAAATGACTTAACCTAAAGATAGGTCATTTGGGACGAAGATTATTCATGAATTGAATTTTTATGCCTTTTATCATATCTAAAATGACTTTGTCTGATGTAATATTTTCCCATTCAGAGACAAAATTATTCAATCTACCTGCCACAATTACATGTACTTACAGTATCTATTGTTTCTGTTGTTTGGGGTAACCTCCTCGTCTCGAGAAGTTTTTTGAGTCATATGACTGGAAACTGGTAGTTTGCGTGGCTGTCTGTGCCCCATATGATCTACCCCTGCTCATGTTTGTTCTAAATTAGCCTCTGAAAAATGGCCGACCTCTAAAACCACTCCGTAAGTGTTGACCTGACATCTTTGAGCTTATCTTTGCACAGTCCTCTATCTCTGTAGCCATTTTTTGAGACATCGTCTCGGAACAGTTCTTTAGTGACTGGTATAGAGTGGGTACACAAATGAGAGTATTCTCTTTTTAATTCGGGCCTCAAAAAGTCCCAGGGAGTCATGTTTGTTTGGTAATTACCATGTCCCAAAAACCCCATAGCATCATTACAGCCCTCTATGATCCCGGCGATGTCTATTTTGCCTTCTTTCTCAGAGGTAGTCAGTGTTTTTTCAATTTTTGCGGCCTAATCCATTGTCTTTGTCAGGCAAATTCCTGCTTTCACAATTGATGTGGATATCATTTGCATCTTTTTATCCATAGTTCTACTTTGAGGGGACTTTACATCCCACACAAGTTTATTCATTTTTGCCGGGACTAGGCCCTAACAATTTTCTGGCCGAGAAAGAGTTTCACCTTTTACCAAATTATCATACATGTCAGAATCCATACCCTTTCTAAAAAAGTCATTAACCCATTACCAGACGACAAAATTTGGACTCTTTCCAATTTGAAAGGTGTTGCAGACGACAATTTAAAGTTGAATAAACTTTAAAAATCTTTCTATTTTGGGTTAGAAAACATTGTGAAAAATGAAGAAATTGCTTGTCACAAGCAATTTCTTCATTTTCCACAATGTTTTCCCAAGCCCTTTTCTTCCAAGGAGTCGAAAGGTGTCACTGTGCAGTAATGGCTTAACAGTGTCCGCCAATACCTCATCCACCGATGTATCTTTAGTTTCACACATTTTGAACTTTTTAGACAGGTGCGAGAACCTCGAAGTCTTGACAGGGTTTACTACATCTATCAAAGTTGCACCTTGACAATTCCCGAGCGTGTCAGATTTTTGTCTTTTAGGCGAAGATGGACCCTCGCTATAATCGAAAAATCTTCATAATCTTAGCAGTAAGAATAACTCTGTTCTATGTTGTCAATATGTTGTACCAACGCAGCCTGCGATGCTTAGAAAGACTTAAGACACTCCATAACCAAGTAATTGTTCAAATCGTCCGCCAATTTTTGTGCAGTTTGAACATGAGGTTTGACCACGTCAACCTTATTTTTGGAAGCATCTTTTTCCTAAGACTTTTTCTGGGGCTTCATGGTCGATGCCTTCGTTGTGGTGTCATTTTTGTCAGCCATCCTCGAAGACTGTTGAGATTAAATCCACTAATGCACTCGCTACGCAAGTCAATTTTATGTAAAAATTGCACGAACTGCGTCGGCAAACAAAATTCTCTCGATAAGCGATCTGATTACATCAGAATTTAAACATAAGCCGTGAAAATATCATGATTTCCGAACTTCGTTTGAAAAACCATGTTTTACCTTAGCAGAAACAGAAATACACTGATGCCCATGCGTAGCGGAAATACTATCTGAGTTAACTACCGTATTATTTCTAATAAGACGAAATAAAATTGTTGGGTCATGAAGGTCAAAGTTCAAGGTCACAATTTGACTTTGTCTAAAATCCGTTTCCCTGCTCTAAGTCAAGAACCGTTTGACCTAGGACCATGAAACTTTACACAGTTGTTGCCCTTGACCCAAGGAGATGCCCTTTAGTTTTTGGGTCATGAAGGTAACAGGTCAAGGTCATAATTGGACTTTGTTTAAAATCGGTTTTTGTTCTCTTAGTCAAGAACTGTTTGACCTAGCATTTTTTCAGTGACAACGCGCTAGTGGGGGTGTTCGTCCGCTTTGCGACAGTTCTAGTTTCTGTAGGGTTTTCTTTAAGAAGTACTCAATGAACTGTATTTGAGTATTGTATTTCAAGTTTCTAAAGGGGCCCATACACGATCAATATTATTGACAATATTATTGTCAATATCTGGTATTGACAATAATATTGACCGTGGATGGGCAATATTGAAGGATTGTCAATACTATTGACGAATATCTGCAATCGCTGAAATATTTTCTTCAATATTTTTATTGACGTTATGTAACCCATGGTTGATTGTTCTCTAAATTAATATTGTCAATAATATTGATGTATGGGTGGCTAGAAAAATATTGTCAATATTATGACTCAATAATATAGTCAATGATATTGATCGTGTATGGGCCGCTTAAGTGTGTATCAAAATTTATATATAAAATTTTACAGCGCAGTGAACCTTATAAGACAGTGATATATCATTCCATAATAGTGCATCATCATTATACACCCATGGGGGTCATATTAGGTTAGCTTTAGAAAACACTTGTCCGCTCAACTCCTTTCAGTTTCATGGTTAGCATTTACTACTTTTCACGCTAGGAATAGATGAATTAAGAGGGGCTACAGATGGCAATATAAGAATGATTTTGTTAACCCATTACCACACAGTGACTTCTTTTGACTCCTCACAAGATAATGGCTTTGGAAAACATTGTGGAAAATGAAGAAATTGCTTGTGACAAGCAATTTCTTCATTTCCTACAATATTTTCTACGCAGAGACAAAAAATGTACAATCTCATTCAGTTTAAATTGTCGTGTGCATCATCTTTGAATTTGGAACAGTCTACAATTTTGCAATTTGGTAATGGGTTAATTGAGTTTATGCATCATAGCATGACAAGCATTGAAAGAAAAGGAGAAAATGCTGAATTTCAGTATTTCCTTCTTTCCTATAAATGCTTTCCAAAGTTCTTCTACTCCATTATATCAAACTAATAGGGATGGGAACGAATACCAAAATACATATTCGAATATTCGTTTTAGATATTCGAATATATTCGAATATTCGTTTGAGACTTTATTTAAATGTATCTTCGTGTATATTGTATGTACGGCACTCTAATCCTTACACAAATGGTTTCGATTTGATAACGATGCAAGGCGTTTCCACACTCTAGGTGTTTTACATAAATATGTCTGATTTCATTTTCAAATTGCAGTAAGAGAACGATTTAAACAAATGTGACCCGTCACGCTAAAAGGGACCTTATCCGAACTCCAACAATCCAAATTTTGACAAACTTGTCAGACCCAGCACAGGTCAACCAGATCCCGCATGCGAAAAATGAACAAATAGCAAGATAGGGGAAATATTCCAGATTTAGAAAATTATATAAAAGTTAAAAGTATCGGCCCTAGTCTGGCTGCGCGGACTGCGCAGACAGACTAGGGTCGATATTTTTCACACATCCGATAAGGTCCCTTTTAGCGTGCTGGGTCACAAATTAAAAGAATAATCCGGATTATTCTGTTTTTACTGGCAAACATTTTCCCTTTATGGCCAAAAAATGGTCAAAATCTTGCTTTTCTTTCACATCATAAATATGATTTTGGATTTACTGTCACATCGTATTGTTTGTTTTATTCTTAGTTTAGATTTCCTTGGCTTTTTCAACAGCTCTTTTATTTGGTCGTGAGTTTAAAGAGCAATCTAAAAAAAAACAAGACCGTTAAGGAGAAAAAATATTCTGATTGGCTAATACAACTAAGCCAATGGATAAAATAGCAATCGTTATTTTAAACTATCCAGCATGAAAAACTTATCTAATCTTCAAGGTGCTAGAATTATCGGATTAACGTAGATGTATATCTCATTATTGTGTCACATTTGCATATTCCAGGTAGGCTACATGTATTGTCTTGACAGGTGTCAAAATGAAGTGGTATGACTGCAGTCATCTCCATATTGATAGGATTGGGGTTTTTCTACCAAGTCTTTTATTTTTTCTAAATTATAAAAATGGGAAATATATCTAGATAGTTGTTTTCATTATATATTACGAATATTCGAATATCAGATTTGCATTCGAATATTCGCATGAAAAACCAATATTCGAATATTCGGATATTCGTTCCCATCCCTACAAACTAAGGCTTAAGTGGGAAAGGAGTAATGCCGGTGATACTTTATCATTCCATGTCCATGCTTTTTGACAACCCATTACCAAATGACAAAATTTTAGACTGGTCCAAATTAAAAGATGCTGCAGACGACAATTTCAAATGAACGGAATTCAACATTTTTGGTATTTTTGTGTAAAAATCATTGTGAAAAATGAAGAAATTGCTTGTCACAAGCAATTTCTTCATTTTCCACAAAGCTTTCCAAAGCCTTTTTCTTTTGGGGAGTCAAAAAGAGTCAATGCGTGGGAATGGTTTAACCCATGGCCACACATTGACATATTTTAACGCCCCACAAGATATGGCTTGTGGAAAATTAAGAAATTGCTTGTTACATCTACAATGTAAAGATTCATTCACTTAATATTGTTGTCTGCAACATCTTTAAATTTAGATCACCCTAAAAATTTCGCTGTCTGGTAATGGGCCTTATGGCTTAAATCATGTTTTACTATCACAGGAAGGTTAATATACATGTAAATGTTTTGCTGTTTTACCCTTTCCTAAACGAAATAATTTTAGACTATTTTGAATTCAAAGCTGCTGTAGATGAAAATATGGTTGGTGATAAAAATAGGATTTGTGTAAAATTTAGCACAGAAATTTTGGAGGCAAAGGGAGAAAATGCTGTCAACAGCATTTTCTTCTTTTGCCTCAATGTTTCAGAAGTTTTTTTTCCACAGGGGACATGTAAGACTGGACATTCTTGGGAAAATATTAAATATGTTTTGTTGTTTTATTTAAGTTTAAGTATTTTGGATGTCCTGTACTTGTATTTGGTTTTGTATTTTATATGTCTTTAAGACTTGCGGTATTCATATTAAAACATTGGCATTGAAATATGAATTTGTAAAATTTATTTAGTCCCTTTGAACAGGCAAAATTTCCACTTGTCTAAAATTGAACAAAATACACAGTTCACCAGACTTTCTGATAGTAGATAAATGCTTCTTAACCCTATCCCAAACAAGACCTGGTTTTGACGTCCCTAATTGAAAAGGCTTGGGAAAACATTTAGACAAAAGAAGAAACTGCTGATAACCAGCAGTTTCTTCTTTTGCCTCAATGTTTTCTCTGCAAAATTTTACTGAAACATTATCTTTATCAACGCATATTTTGTCGTTTGTAGAAGATTTCAAATTGGATCACCCAAGGAATTTGCCGTTTTGGAAAGGGTTGAGAGCTTTGCTCCCTTGCCTCTAATATTTTCTTAACCCTTTCCCAAACGACAAAATTAAAGGGTAATCCACTTCAAAAACTGCCACAAATGACAAAATGGATGTTATTAAAGATAGGATTTGTGTAAAATATGACACAGAAAATATTGAGACAAAAAGAGAAACTGCTGGTCATCAGCAGTTTCTTCTTTTGTTTTAATGTTTTCTCAAACCTTTTCTATTGGGGACATCAAAACCAGGTCTTGTTTGGAAAAGGGTTAATTAAGCTTTGGTCGCAACCACAGCCCATTTGGTAGTGCATCAGACTCTCACATATGAGGATCCAGGTTCTATTCCTAGCCACACCAAATATCCTTTCAGACAAATTGTCTCCAGCCAATTGTTTGATAATCGTTAACATATATGGGCAACTTCGGGCAAGCAGCAGTAAGAATGTTGTGGTAGTACTGGTATGAGAAATGACAGGAATCTATGGTTAGGTACTCCTGCTGACAATCAATATCCAAAGCTTTACTAGTTCTTCTTGTCAAACACAGTTTTGATTGAGAGTGGATTGAACCCCTTCCAAATCTGCAAAAATTTGGACAGCTCCAGTTTGAAAGATATTGCAAATGACAAAATAGATATATCATAAAGATGTGAATAGTATACAAATAGGATATCCCATTACCACACAGAGGCGCCTTTGGACGCCCAGCAAGATAAAGGCTTTGGAAAACATTGTGGAAAATGAAGAAATTGCTTGTGACAAGCAATTCTTCATTTCCAGCAATGTTTTCTACACAAAAAAAGACCATTTTTTTCTAATTTCATTCTTTTGAAATTGTCATCTGCAACAGCTTTGAATTTGGACAAGTCCAAATTTTGGCAGTTCAGTAATAGGTTATCTTGAGACAAAAGGGTAGAATGCTGGTTTTCAGAATTTTCTTCTTTGTGTCAATATTTTCCCAAAGCTATTTATCATTCCTTTTCTACTAAAACCTCGTAACTGCAGCTAGTTTTTAGCTAAAGTTACTAGGTTTTCGTTGAAAAGTAGCGTTATGCTAAGAACATTAAAGCCGGGCATTGTTTGAGAAAGGGTTTGGGAAATAACATAATAACATGTCAATAACTTATTTATTTTATTCATTCTTGGAATTTTTCTGACAAAAGTTTAGTATATATTTCAGACAATTTGTAACCATTCATCTTTTCTTCCTTCTTTTTCTCTGTCAAAACAATAAGTTTAGTAACCGCTTCTTTTATCTTTCCTTTCTTGTATTTCTTTATCTGAAATGAGATTTTTTTTAATCCTTTCCCAAACGACATGATTTTAGGGTGATCCACTTCAAAAACTGCCACAAATGACAAAATGGATGTTATCAAAGATAGGATTTGTGTAAAATATGGCACAGAAAATATTGAGACAAAAGGAGAAACTGCTGGTTATCAGCAGTTTCTTCTTTTGTTGCAATATTTTCCCAAGCCTTTTCCATAAGGGACGTCAAAACCAGGCCTTGTTTGGGCAAGGGTTAAACATAGGTAAGTGAAATGAGATTTTTTTAAACTTACAACACAATTATAGATTGTGTTCTACACTGGCCTATATGAAACGATATAAGGATCAACATCACCCCCTTAGCCCTTTCCTAAACAAGTCCCTATAAGAAAATACTTGGGAAAACGAGACAAAAGAAGGAAATGTTGATAATCAGCATTTTTTCCATTTGCCTCAATGTTTTCTAAGCTATATTACTCACAGTTTTTACCTTCTGTAACATCCATTTTGTCATCTGCGGCAGCTTTCAGAAAAGAGAACCATATTTTTTTCTGTTTGGGAAAGGGTTAACAGGTCTTGTTGGGGACAGGCTTGAAGGTATGGTTATAATAAAACATCTGAATAATGTGCATCTTATAGCATTACAAAAGGCTACAGAAAGTGTGATTCTATACTTGGTCATAATCCAATAAAGGTCCTACTAAATTCCTGTTACTATATTTTGGCCATTTCCATGACCCTCATGCTTCTTAACAGTTCAACTAGTATGGATATCATTCTTTGTCAAGCAAACAAATTGTCTGACCTTCAAATTAACCCTTTCCCAAACAAGACCTGGTTTTGACGTCCCTGGTAGAAAAGGCTTAGGAAAACATTGCAACAAAAGAAGAAACTGCTAAAACCAGCAGTTTCTCCTTTTGTCTCAATATTTTCTGTGCCATATTTTACACAAATCCCATCTTCAATAACATCTATTTTGTCATTTGTGGCAGTTTTTGAAGTGGATCACCCTAAAATTGTATCGTTTGGGAAAGGGTTAAACAGACATTTGGTCATTGTGAATATATGTTTTAAGCCCTAACCAAACAACAAACTATCAGACCTTGCTTTTGAATGTAAAGTATGCAAAAATAAGAACAAGATGTGTTTGTGAAACACAAATGTCCCCAAAATGGACAAACAGGCACAAGTAAAACATTATGCCCCCAATCTTTCAAGATGGAGGCATAAATGGTAGTTAAATTGTATTTTTCTACTAGTTGCTATTTTACTTTTTTCATCAAAATCATATTACACATGTGATTATCCAAAGTGATAGTTCACATTTACCAGTCAAAAATGCAAGCAACATAGGCTATTGTTTACTGCTGTAATAAAAACAAATCAACTCCATACAGCTGGGTAGATTGGGGCTGACAATTAAGTATCTTGCCCAAAGACACACCTTACCCGTGTGAGGCTCAAACTTGTAACCACCGAATTACAAGTTGAGTGCGCTAACCACTGCACCATTGAGGCTGTCAAATGAGGCTGTTTAATTTGGCCTGTATTCTTTTTTTATCAAGCTATTGATTTAAATATATTTTATACTTACAGCATGTTTAGCTTCTGGATAGTCTAGAACTTCTCTACAAATCTGTGTTAGTTTCTCTTCATCGTTTATCACCCATAAATTATGTTCGTTCATCAGTTGTGTCGGGTCTGATAATGGATCACTTGACAACAGTTCTATCATCTGTCAACACAAAATTTAGTTAGGCACATAAAATATCTTGACCGATCATGCCAAAAAGAAATCATTTTGGAAGTGTGAAAGTATCAACCCTAGTTATTGGTGCTGGAAGCAAAAAATTCAAGTTGCTGAAATTTTACCATATTTGTTCCTGTGTAGAAAATATTGTGGGAAACGAAGATTTTGGTTGTCACAAGCAATTTCTTCATTTTCCACAATGTTCTCCATTGTAGGTGAGCTAGTCAATGGAATATAACCTAAAACTGTTAACCCATCACCAGACCAAAACTATTTTAGACTGGTCCAAATTCAAAGATGCTGCAGATGACAATATCAACATCAATATTTAGTCTTTCTGGGTATAATGTGTTTTGGAAAATTACTTGTTTCAAGCAATTTCTTCATTTTCAACAAAATTTTCCAAGATTTTTTCTTCTAAGGCATCAAGGTGTGTTAATGGATGAAATATGGTATTCAACACAATTAAAGAACTTTTAATTTATATTTCAAACAGAGTTCACACTTTTCTTTCTGTAAATCAAAACATATGATGTCACAGGCAGCAATCATGTGACTTTGTTATGATATGTTTTCCTAACTTTTGTAAACAAAAGCACTCGGTAAGTACACATTTTCCTCAAATTTTGAATCAAATACTTAACACTTAAAGTTGAGATATGTGCCATTCGATTTGTCGTACTCTCCTGTCTATTTTGATACCAAGATCTTCCCTCAAATCCCTGTCAAAGCTGAAAACATTTGTGCAAAGTATTTTTGAATGCTGTGATATGTTTTCTTAAATGTTTGCACTTTGCACGCATGTTCTCAGCTTTGACAGGGAATTGAGAGAATATCTTGGTATCAAAATAAACAGGAGATTACGTGGTATCGAATGATGTATATCTCAATACTGACTGTTCAGTATTTGATTTAGAATTTGAGAAAATGTGTATATTCTTATCGAGTGTTGACAAAATTTCCGTAAGAACCCACAACACATGGTTTTTACCAGAAATGAGGTGGGACTGTAAAAAGGCCTGTAATGACATTTTAGACCAAGAATGAATCAAGATCAGTCTGCCCTTAGAGGAAGTTTGATTAAGATCTTTGCAGTCCTTATATTTTTTCTTCACTAGAATGTTATTACTGCTTGTTATCTAGAGATCAGGGACCATATTCACCAACATGTCTAAATTGATTGTCTAAATCCAAAGTACATTACAAGCCCTCTGATTGGACGAGAGGTACGTCTCGGCCAATCAGATGGATTGTTGTGTAGTTTTTAAGGTAAATTTGGAATAAGACTGGTTGATGAGTACCGCCCCAGACTAACCTTTGTCATACTAGATTGACCCACATCTTGAGTTACAAACCATTTGTACAGTTGACTCAGTGTATCTGTTGGAATTTTGCTGAAAAATACAAACATTTTCATGTTAGAAGGTTATATTAGACTTTAGTTTTCATGAGCCATTCGGTCAGTTAAATTTCTTGTACACACATGTTTTTACATATCTTCTCCTTCCCAAACAAGGCCAAGTCTTGACATGCCTAATAGAAAAGACTTTGGAAAACATTGAGCCAAAAGAAGATAATGTTGATAATCAGCATTTTGCCCCTTGGCCTCAGTATTATTGAAGACAACATTTGCACCAGTCAAAACTGATTATGTTTCTTGGTAGGGTATAACACCTGCTATAATGGTTAAAACTATCATTCATTGGATTAAACCAAAGTTTGTTCAAAATGTCTCTCTTCTAAACCATATTCAATTGTCTATTCCCAAAACAGTGACATCTTTGGAAACCCCTCACCAGATAAGCTTATAAAACATTTAAGCAAAAGAAGAAATGCTACTAATAAGCAAATTCTCCTTTTCTCTCAAAATTTACTATGGTATTGTGTACTAAAAACCCTATCTTTCAACATTCTTTTTGTTGTCCCAATAGCTTTCAAATTGGAATAGTTCAAATAATATCCATTTGGGAAAGTCTTAATGAGTAGGTCAGGGCTTGTTTGTGGAAGAATTTATCCCTTTCCAAAACAAGACCTGGTTTTGACATCCTAAATAGAAACGGCTTGGGAAAACATTGAAATAAAAGAAGAAACTGCTGATAACCAGCAGTTTCTCCTTTTGTCTCAATATTTTCTGTGCCTTATTTTACAAAAATCTATCTTAAATAACATCTATACTAAAGAAAACAAGAGGACCATGATGGTCCTATATCGCTCACCTGAACCAAGATGATATGAGTCACAGTTTTGTTCAGTTTTGTGACTTTAAGACTGAAAACAAACTTATGGTCAACAACAATGTGTCCAAATTTTGTCTCGGTTTGTCGCTATTTGTGGTTGTTAGAGTAAAAACAGTCGAAAACAGCAAATTTGTCAATTTGAAGGGCTCAGCAAACTCAGCAAATTCTACTATGATTAAGCTGAAATTCAAACTGGTGCAAGATCTTATGTTCAGCAACATTGTGTCCAAATTTCGTCTTGATTGGACAACAATTGTAGATGCAAAAGTGTAAACAAGGTCCGAAACAATCGAAAACATCAATTTTGTTAAATTCAAGGGCGTATAACTCATGAACTTTTGATCTGATAAATCTGAAAATCAGCTCATACATGATATTTTAGTCCGTAGCATTGTGACCAACTTTTGTCTTGATTGGTCAATAATTGTAAGATGCTATAGTGTAAACAAAGTCAAAAACAGTCGAAAACAGCAATTTTGTCAAATTCAAGGGCGTATAACTCTTAACTTTATGATCGGATCAATCTGAAAATCAAACTCATACAAGATCTTATGGTGCCTAACATTGCCTCAAAGGTTTGTCTAGATTGGTCAAAAATTGTAGACGCTAGAGTGTAAACAAAGTCAAAAACAGTCAAAAATGGCAATTTTGTCAAATTCAAGGGCATATAACTCATGACTTTATGATCCGATCAATCAGAAAATCAAACTAATACAAGATCTCATGGTCCCGAATATTGTCTCACAGTTTTGTCTGGATTGGTCAATATTTGTAGATGCTAGAGTGTAAACAAAGTCGAAAACAGTCGAAAATGGCAATTTTTGTTAATTTCAAGGGCATATTACTCAAGACCTTCTCGTCCGATCAGACTGAGAATTGAACTCATCCTAGATCTTATGGTCACCAACATTGTGTCAAAGTTCTGTCTTGATTGGTCAATATTTGTAGATGCTAGAGTGTAAACAAAGTCGAAAACAGTCGAAAATGGCAATTTTGTCAATTTCAAGGGCAAATAACTCAAGACCTTCTTGTACGATCAGACTGAAAATTGAACTCATGTGAGATGTTTTAGTCAACAACATTGTGTCAAAGTTTTGTCTTGATTGATCAATAATTGTAGGTACTAGAGTGTAAACAATGTCAAAACTAGCTATTTTTCGCATTCAAGGGCAGATAACTCCGGACTTTCTGATTCGATCTGACCCATAATCGAACTCATCCGAGATCTTATGGTCATACATGTTTTGACCAGGTTTGGTCCAGATTGGCTTATATTTGTAGATGCTAGAGTGTAAACACGATATTGTGGACGGACGGACAGACGGACGGACAGACGGACGACGGACAAAAAGTGACCACAATAGCTCACCTTGAGCACTTCGTGCTCAGGTGAGCTAAAAAGAAACGCAACAAAAAATTAATTTGGTCATGTGTTTTGTTTTCGTTTTTCTCAAAATCACCATAATTCACATACTTTTTTCAATGCATAGTAAAACTTAATCATTTGACTTTCTTGTGTCAAAATCTCATCAATGTCACAGGTTGTACGTGCCATCAATATGCGTTTAAACGAGAGTAGTTTCACGTCAACGTTAAATGTGTTCTTGCACGCAATCCAAACAGACTATAACGATACCTGGCTGAAATTTGATTGCTGTACTGTTCATGAATAGCATCAATAGTTTTTCTCGATAACAGAATTTGTTTCCGTAGGTAAAATAAACGCACGTTTTGGTCCTGACGTCATGACGTTAGACGTTGACGGCCGCTTTTCGGACGACCACCAGTTGTTCCGTTAGTTCCGAGACATTATCTCAAGCAATATTTTGTAAACCAATGTACACCAAAGTCAGCAGCAACTGCGGGTTGAGATGTTCCATTTGTAAACATCACGATTGCTACCGGACGACGTCTTTGAATAGGTTGCAAAATGATATTAGGGATTTAATCCAAACAAAAATCATTGCATTTTGTTGAGTCGACGTGCATCTACACAAATCAAAAGAGTTCTATGTAATGTTTGGATATTTAAAGGTTTGCACGTGCGAAACGTGTAAACGTTTATTTTGACGTTATCTCACAGGTAAAACAGGTTCAAACGTAAACACAAAGATTAATATCAAGATACAGTACCCTGTACTAATCAGTTACATTTTTGACTCAGTAACATGAAAGAATTAAGAGAAATAAGAAAAAATAGTTGTTGCGTTTCTTCTTTCCTCTAGTATATTTTGTCACTTTTTTAAAATTTTGTCGTTTGGGAAAGGGTTAATCAAGCTCACTTACCATGCCTCAGGCACTTGCTCCAATGATATAAGGTTGTTAACAATATGGTATATAAAGAAGTTTCTGAACTTTACAGAATTATGTTCCTTAGCCAGAGTAGTGAAGTAGTCATACACTCCTTCATTCTGAAAGTAGATTTTAGCCAGTGTATAACAAGGATAATTTAGGTTTTCGAGATTCTCTGTGTTTGATTAGAAGACCTATTTTCGCACAGAAGTCTAATCATGTGCTCAAAATCGCTAAAATTGCTAGTTGTCCAGGAAGAGTATTCGCATTTTTAGCTTTGATTCTTGTCTATACAAATTTTGTGGCAAAGTGTTTGTTGAAAGTACTAATCTGTGCACAATTATCTTGGTACCATTAGGTCAGGAAATTTGTTGGCCATGACATGGGTATATCTCTCTGGATAAAATTCACAATAGATCAAGAAATATCCACTAATCTTCAAAAACACAAACTCGTGCCAATGAACACCAATATTCTGTGAGGTGTATCCAAACAAAGGTCACCAGATTCCCCACACTGCATTACAACATATTGATATTTTTGAAGCCCAACAAGATTAAGACTTTGGAAAACATTGTGGAAAGCAAGGAAATTGCTAGTGCAATTGCTAGTGGCAAGCATTAATACACAGAATGACCTAGATTTTTTAACATTTGTGACCCGTCGCGCTAAAAGGGACCTTACCGGGTGTGTGAAAAATATCGACCCTAGTCAGTCTGCGCAGTCCGCGCAGCCAGACTAGGGCCGACATTTTTCACTTGTATGTACTTTTTTATATCTGGAATGTTTTCCCAATCTTACTATATATTCATTTTTCACATACAGTATCTGGTTGACCTGTGCTGGGTCTGACAAGTTTGTCAAAATTTGTATTTTTGGAGTTCGGATAAGGTCCCTTTTAGCGTGACGGGTCACATTTTATTTCAAATTAAAATTGTCTTGGCCTAAAATTTTGTTGTCTGATTAACAGTTAGAAAGCTTCACCCACAACAATAAACCCAGCCTGAAACAGGGTACAACCATACTCTTTCATCAGTTTAGCTCTCAATTGAACTACAGACAACAGTATTGATGTTGGTATGCATAGGATTTGTGTACAATAATGCATGGAATTAAGGCAAAAGACAAAATGCTGGTTATTAGCATTTTCTTCTTTTGCCTCAATGTTTGCCCAAGTTTTTACTGTTACCATGTCTTGTCTGAGAGAGGGTTAACCCATTCCTAAACAAGACTTGGTTTTGACTTCCTAAACAGCGCTCGGGAAAACATCGCGGCAAAAAAAAAATGTACTGATAATCAGCACTTTCTTCTTTTACCACAATATTTTCTGAGCTACATTTGTACACAAATCGACTATTATGATCATAAATTTTGCTTTCTACAGCAGCTTTCAAATAGGACAATCCTAAATTTTGTCATTTGGGTAATAGTTATTAGTTAAAGAATTGATCTAGCTGATAAGAAAAGCCCCACTCACAACAATAAATCCAGCCTGAAACAGATTACAATCATACTCCGTTATCAGTCTAGTTCTCAACACCGCGGGCAGGGTCGGTAATCGAGCTTCAAGGTCATCTATAAATACTTTCTGTGAATCTTGTGTAGATTGTCGGGACTTGTACACATGTAAGGGAGGCAAGTTTGGTTCTGGCATAAAGCGGTAATCTTGCTTTACTTCCTTGTCTCGCATTGGTACAGTTTGGCTGAATAAAATACATGTTGGAATAATGATCATTTTCTATACACAGAAGAACAATAGGTGTTTGTGGAACACCAATGTCCCTGAAATGGCCAATCTTAAGTTTTTGGACAGACAGATGGATGGCAAGACAGACAGACACCAGTAAAACAATGTGCCCCCCATACCCCCCGACCAGATTTTTCGATATGAGGGCATTAAATAGCCTTACACTATTCATCAAACACATCTTTCGATAATTGGTTTAAACTGAAAAATATTACAGAGAAAAAAGCTGTCACTTCAGAGGGAAAAATATATTACAGTAACCACCATTTTCTTATTCTCCTTACAATATTTATCTACTATTTCTCAATATAAAACCATAAATCTTGGGGTAAAAGCTTAATAATAGCTCATTGATTGTATGTCTAAGTGAAAACCTTACCCAGTATCCTTGTCAAATGATCTTGTTTCATTCACAACTTCACCTCCATTCTCCAACACACGTATCTGTCGCTTTATTTCAAAATCTGAAGAAAAAAAATAAAAGTAACCGTAAATAGTTTGTACATTCTGTGTTTCAACATAGAGAGAGCATAATGTGTTTGTGAAATACAATTGCCCTAAAATATTAAGATTTCATTTTGTTTCAACATAGAGAGAACAAAATGTGTTTGTGAAATACAATTGCCCTAAAATATTAAGATTTCATTTTAATCCTTTCCCAAACAACATGACTTGACAAGTTGAGGGTGATCTGAATTGACAACTGATTTTGATGGCAAAAATGGGTATTGAAAAAAATATGATTTATGTACATTAAGGTTTACGAACTGAGAATGAAATGCAGAGCCAGAGGCAAAATTTGAAAAGTGCCAGTAATTCCTAAACTGTGTTATATTTCCATTCCAAATACAAAGAGAAGCATTTTGTATGGTTTAGAATTATGAATTAATGCATACTTATGGAAATATTTGACAAAAATGTTCAAAATTACCTCCCTTGCATATGAATATAGAGTAAAATAATATTGTAAATTATTTCCTTCTTGAAGCATAATTTTGAAATCTGTCATGGTGAATCAACTTATGTGAAGCGTATTTACAAGTGTGTGTAATTTGATGCATTTCGTATGGCTAGAAAGTGGTGTTTTCATTCTCAGTTCGTAAACCTTAAAGCACAGAAAATATTCAGGCAAAAGAAGAAAATGCTGGCTGTCAGCATTTTCTTCTTTTGCCTAAATGTTTTTCGAAGCCTTTACTACTAGGGATGTCAAAACTGAGACTTGTTAGAAAAAGGGTCAGACAAAATGAGCACTTACTGATAGATTTTTGCAGGCTAATGAGATTGTTCAGATTTTTCACCTCCGTTCTGATACCTAGAGGCTCTCCCTCCTTGTGTACAGAAATGTTGGCATCCACTCTCATTGAACCCTCTAAAACAAGGTCATATCAATTTATAACTAGAATTTTCAACTACATTAATTTAACCTATTACCAATAACAGCTACGAGGGGTGATCCAAAAGTTTGTAAACTGGGTTAATAAAACTTCAGGAGTGTTTACTATCAAAACAAAAGTCGTACAGTTTTTAAATGTGACATCGGTGCAATAAATGTGGAAAATTTAAATTGTGTACATATTACAGTTATTGCTCAATGATAAATTTTAGACACAGGCCATGCGCGGGGCGGGGGAGCAAGAACGTCAAAAGCAACGTCAATTTAACGCGATTATGAACCCTTCTATTCAAAGTGCTTATTTACTATCATACAATTCTGTGTCCGAGGTATAAATGAGCTTAAAATGTTACCATACAATTTTAGAATCGAAATGATGAATGTCTCTCTGCCTGGATGGTTTAAGATTGATATACATGTACTATTGATCTAAGCGGAGCCTATCACTGTGTACCCAAGTTCTGACGTCGTGAACCGGGTTGTGGCCCTTTGCACCAGACTATCTTGGCATTCATTTTCCTCTATTGAAGTCTGAATCTTGGGTGTCACATAAAAATAATTTCTCTACAGCACCATATTCTTGTTCTCTTCAACATTTTAAAAGTCTGCGTTGGTGTATGATCAAGATCGTGACAGAATTTTATAATTGATCGACATTCAAATTGCGTTGTTGACGCCATATCGCCTTTTCACTAATTTGTTCTATCTTATAAAAATGTGGCGTCTTCATAACAACTTTTACATCAACATATGCAACTTGGTGTCACTACATAAAACTAGCGTAATAACAATTTTCACCAAAAAATTCCCGCATAAATTTAAGAAAATTTGATTAATCTAACGTTCATGTATAATTTTTTGTTGCTCCCCCACCTAGGCGTACACTCGTTACTGTGGTAACACAGTTTACGGCCGCTATAACTTTTTTGTTTATCTTATATTATTCTATGCCGTCTATAGATAATTAACTACGTTATAACCAAATTATATACTGATCAAGCATGTGATAAGGAAGTTATGGGTCCATTTTACGAATTTTTGGATCACCCCTCGTATTGTCAAAATTTTAGACTTTACCAAATTCAAATACATTGCAGATGACAATTTCAAGTGAAAGAAATTTAAAACAAAATTTTGGGTGTGGGGTTTTGTCCTTGTGGTTTTTTTTTTCGTATACCCTTTCTGGGTAGAAACATTGTGAGAAATTAAGAAATTACTTGTCACAAAAAAAAATCATTTACAAACAGTAATCCAAAATTTGAGCGTGTCAATGTGCCGGAAAGGGTTAAAAGTTTTCAGTGAATTTAATTTGACAGTCTATTTCAAATAAAAATGTGTTTAAAATCACAACAAAGATGTCATAACAATGGATTTTAACAGGTAACAGAAATGATGATCATCAAAAATCTCGGACATACTAATCTATGTTCAGATGTCATTAACCTTGCCATCTATTTTACATCTGTAAACATGACAGCAAAAGCAATTTCATGAAATCAAGAGACACCAGTCACTCTACACATTGGTAAATTACTGCATGATCATCATCACCTTAATATCATACAACATACTACAAATGCAGGACTGTTTTTAAAATTAACTCTTTCCCAAACAAGACCTGGTTTTGAGGTCTCTTATAGAACAGGCTTGGGAAAACATTGAGGCAAAAGAAGAAAATGCTGATAACCAGCATTTTCTCCTTTTGCCTCAATATTTTCTATGCTATATTTTACACAAATTCGATCTTTTTCCGTGTGCATTTTGTTGTTTGTAGTGGCTTTTAAATTGAACCAACCTGAAATTTTACCGTTTGGGAAAAGAATACAAAGTACAATCCTACCTGCCATTTGACCATCACATGTTTGAATGAGCATCAAAGTCCGTCTCAAATCTCTCACAAATGATCGAGCATCCTCTGCACTGTAAAAGTCTGGTTCTGTCACTATCTCCATTAGAGCACAACCTGGTTAGTGATAGATAAATGGATATTTCATACAAGTCATTTATCAATATTTTTGTCATTCTTGGATGCTTATCCACTTTGGCATGGTTTTATCTTTTTACAAAAGACTCTAGCAAGATTGAAAGAGCCCAAGCTTTAAGGACCAAAGTCAACCTTAACAAAATGAGATAGCTATGAAGAGATTAGTTTTCAAGACTTTAAATGTTATCACTTATTTCAATTACATTTTGTGATTACTTAGCCCTATTCCAAACAGAAAAAGATTCTAATAGGAAAACAAGATGTGTTTGTGAAACACTTAATAAGACCCTGACTTTGAGCTTTGTACATCAATTACCTTTGGAGAAAAGGCCAATGTTAAGTTTTTGGACAGACAGACGGACGGACAGACAAACACAAACAAAACAATATGGACACATTCTTTCAATATGAGAGCATACAAACTCAAATGAAAAAGATCAAAGATACAAAAGAAGAAATTGCTCATAACCAGCAATTTCTCTTTTTGTGTAAATTTATTCTTTTCTGAATTTAACATGAATTCTATCTTTAACAACAACACCCTCTTCATGGTCCTCGGTAGCTTGAAATTAGGCCAGCTGAATTTTTTGCCTTTTAGAGAAGGGTTATGATTTGAAGATATTTGAGTATTTTTATACCTGCTCTATTGAGATCTATCAAACTCTGATTCTCTGTCTCATCATGTATACTTTTTCCGGAGTCTTGTTCCAGTTGTAGCTGTGTAATGCGAGCTGTCTTCTCTACACAGTCATTGTGTGTACGACCATACACAATATATTTAAACTGTCCATCATTAGCTAGAGCATGTTTCTGTTGTGTTATCTGATATCCTGCCTGTAAATTATACATATCATCTATACTTTTCAACAAAAAACGCATAACTGCAGTTTAAAACAAGCTGCAGTTACGAGGTTTTTGTTGAAAAGCGGCGTTATGTTACTGTGTAATACGAGCCGTCTTCTCTACACAGTCATTATGTGTATGATCATACACAATATATGTAAACTGCCCATCATTAGCTAGAGCATGTTTCTATTGTGTTATTACCTGATAGCCTGCCTGTAAATTATATTTCAGTGTTCAAATAAGTATTTGGAGAAAGGGCTTTATAATGGTTTAGATCACAATCGATCAAGGCTAAACAATGCTTTTGCAGACTGATCTGAATCAAGTCATTTCAAATCTATGGCAATACTTACAAGCTTATCTTTATTATGATATTAACATGCAATAAAGTGAGTATTTAACGGTATACTTTAACTTAAACAGTGGGAAAAAACTCTGACAATTACTAGAGAAAGGAGATTTTTCAAGGCCTACATTCAGTCAGTATTAATGAACATCAACACTTTTCCAAACAAGACCTGGTTTTGATGAACCTTGAACAACTTGTTTAGGAAACATTGGGGGAAAAGAAGAAATTTTCTGCATTTGCCTGAATCTTGTTATCAGCACTATCTCTCTTTTTCCTCAATAACTCACTTTTACAGTGATATTAAACAAGGACTGGCTTCAAAGATTACCGGTAGATCAGCATAAAAGTAGTGCTTTCTGTCAAATCTTGAGACCTCATTGATTCTACAGTTTAGGGCAAGAGCCGTCAGGACGCCTGCCTCAACACATCTTTTGTTGATCACCTGGAGTAAACAAAATAGGCACTAACCCTTTGCCATCAGACACTAGACAGCATTCAAACTTGCACATATGACATTAAATGGTACTAAAAATGAAAAGGTCTGTGAGCTACAACATTTTGAGCATTGGGGAAAAAAGAAATCTTAGACTAAAAGTTAAACAAACTTTCTGTTGTTGATATTCAATTTGACCAAATATGATTTTGTGAGATTTCAAATGAGCACATGTATTTAGATAAGTATGCTGTTCTAATTTGAAAGCAGTTGCAGACAACGTCATGGATGTTGAAAGAGATAAGATTTGCAAACAACATAACATGAGAAATTGGTCGTTATCAGCATTTTCTTCTTCTGCCTCAATGTTTTCTTAAGGCTTTTCTCAGGTGAGTGTCAAAAGCATCATGTTTTTGAAAGGGTCTGTCACTACAAGACCACACTAAAGTCATCAAAATCTTGACTTACAGGCAAGGTTCCTGGTAATGCCATATCCAGGAAATGTACTTGTGTGTTGGCTGGAGCTCCATACTGAGCTGATGATCGTGAGAACAGTTTTGTATTCCCCTGAATCTGTGCATGAATCTCTAATCCTATGACAGCTTGCCAGGTTTGTGACTGATCTTGTTTGGCATCTGATACTGGTTTTGTCAGTTCACTTCAATAGAAAATTCTTTGATTGTGAAAGATTATAAAATGGCTTAACAGGAGTGATGAAACTCTCAAAATTGTTCAGTTTTAAATGACACCTTGATGTATTTAAAATCATGATCTGCCTCTTCCTATATATTTTCCCCTTTCCCAACGAGAAAATTCATTCTGATAGCCAGACTTTATGCATCTGCCATTGAATTTGGAGAGGTCTGAATCTAATCATTCAGAAAAAGGGTATTCAGTAGAATGATAAACACATCATTGCGTTGAAATCAGTAATAAGTTCTGCAAAGTATAAACTGATAGAAACAATTTAGATCTACAGTCTGATAAAAGAAATCTTAACCCTTTCCCACAGGTAAAAGTATCTACTGAAAACACGATGGAAAAAGGACATTAGATAGATTAATTGACAAGGTTGATTAGATTGAAATCCACTCGATTTTTCGGATAATTTTTTGAGCAATTGCAAGTAACTCAACTAAAAACTTAAACGTTTCTTTGAAGTTCATATTAATGACTTCACGTATGCGAAATTTCGTTGTCGCCGGCCTTATACTTTCGAAATGACAGGGAAAAATGCATAAAACAGTTTACAGGAGAAAGATGTGGTGACAATTTGTTTTTGTAAAACCGAATTTAAATGACGATTTCGCCAAAATATTCGCGATCATCACTAATAAATCAGCATTAATGCAGAGCTTCAGATTTACAGTGCGCCCGGGCCATTTGACACACTATTCGCAAATATGGCCCATCACTTTTCAACTCCAGGGGCCAAGCGGCCCAAGCCTTTACATATTTTTTATATCACTATGTTTATTTTCATTGCTATGGCCCATCATTTCCAAAAATGACCCATCAATTTCCCTGCCATGGGTCATTTCGACCCACCACTCTTCAAATAAATCTGAAGCTCTGATTAATGGTAAGTACAATATTTGTTTGTTTGTTTAGAAGCCTTAAATGCTTATCTTTTTCAGTAGGCGTCTGTATTAATCGATATTGAAGAGCACAGTGCACAGTTTATTTTCCAAAGTCTTCCATCTTGCCTGGATTAGAGGTTATCCGAATGATGTTTAGTGTCGCGATTTTTCATTGGCTAATTGAAACACACCTCCATTTCGTCATCGTGTCAAGTACACGGAGCCCCTTATATAAAAAAGGTTTGAATGTGTTTCATTTTTTTTATGGAACACATAACAAGTACATTTCGGACGTCATGGTAGGTCAATAAATACACGTTCCGGTGGAAGTTACTTGTTCGTTTCAGTTATTCATGCATTCCGGTATTTCTATGGACTGAATCGGGACTGTCCTGTCGCTGACTCATCGATGTCATTGAAAAACGACCAATGAAATGCTTCCTTACAAAACGCTTCGGAATACTTCGATTGTCATCCATGAAGGTTCATGGCGGTGTAAAAACGATTGACAGCAATGTTGTGATAAAAATGCGTAGATACAGTCAGTAAAGCGTATTTGGTCAATGTAAGTGACTTGGTTCTGATGTGAAATGATTTAATTTACGTATCGCATTTGAGATTGAACGTTTTCTCTCCGTTTTTTAAGTTTATTTTATCGATTTGAATTCATTTTGAGGAATGGAATTGTCACCACATCTTTCTCCTCCGGTATTTCCAATCTAATCAACCTTGTCAATTAATCTATCTAATGTCCTTTTTCCATCGTGTTTTCAGTAGATACTTTTACCTGTGCCCTTTCCCAGACGACAAAATTATAAAGTGGTCAATTACAAAAGGCCCTAAAGACAACAAATTGGGTGTTGATAAAGGCTGGATTTATATAAATATAACAGAAAATATTTAGGCAAAAGGAGAAAATGCCAGTTATGATTAGGCCTATCAGCATTTTCTTCATTCAGAACTTCTTCTGACAGAAAAAAAGCTTTCACATCTTGGATTTTTCATTAGGGGTGTCAAAACGAAGTCTAGTTTGAAAGGCTTAACTCTACAAATTGTATCACTATACAATAAGTCCACCTGGAGCCATAGGCGAGACACATTTACAATTTCATACAAATATAGGTCATATCCGGATACTATGCAACTTTCATTGGAGGAAATAAAGTAACAAATTATTGATATAAGAATGAATTGTCATCCTAAATATTCAATCAGAATGTATTCACTATTTACCTTAGGTATCGTCTGTGTTGTAATAAACGCCTGATTCTCTGTGGATACCGCAAATTACCGCACAAAACACAACTTGACATTCGCCGTAACATGGAGGCGTCCATCTTGAATTTGGTGATCAAAGTACTCTGAAGGTCCCCCCCCCCCTTAATTGACTTCTTAACCAAATAAGACCTCGATGTCTCCAATAAAATAGATGTGGAAAAACATTGAGTCAAAAGAAAAAAATGATAATGATCAACGTTTCTCCTTTTGCATCAATGTTTTCTTTTGTATAGGCTAGCAATTTTACCTTTTAATTTTATCCATTTTGTCGTCTGGGCACAGCAGCTTTCAAATTTGACCATCGTAAAATTTTGTAGATTGGTAAAGGGCTAAATCCTTTTTCAAACAAGACCTGATTTTATGCCCCTATCAGAAAAGACTTGGTAAAACATTGAGACAAAATGATTAAATTAGTCATGAATCTACATTTTGGGTAGATCTATTCAATACGGAATAGGGTTTAATAGGTAGGCTTATATAGGCATTTAACTATTATATATTGAAATAAAGATTTCTTGTGCCACATAAGTAATACTAGTAGTTCGGTCTATAGGTAACTAAAATCATTTTAAAACATTTTAAAAGTTTTCTTCGATTTTTAACAGAGAATAAAGACGACGATGTCTAGCGACATAGACATATACATGTATACGATCGGCAAGCGCGGATCCAGGTATTTTTCCAAGGAGGGGGGTGTGTGTCTTCCAATCTTAAATCCCTTTTTTTGCCAAATATCGGGGGGGGGGTGTCAGGGGGTCCCTCTGGATCCGCGCATGCAGATACATGTCATATCATGAAGGACTAAATATAACAACAGTTTGCCGTGGCACACAGGGACAAATGATACAGCTATTTTGGGACATAACCTGTAATCTTTTTGATAACCCCTTTTTTCTCCAAATTCCATGGGGGTCAGGATCCCCCGACACCCCCCCCCCCTCTGGATCCGCGCATGATCGGGAACCTACAGATCAAATCACACCATGTGTGCAAACGGTGTGTGTACGTACACAGGTCTAGTAGAAGACCATGCAAAATGAAATAGACCTACTTTACCCTGTCCAAAATGGCCGATGCTAGATGTCTGCCTACTGCTGACAACATAGTAGATGTTGATAAACTTCAGATATACCTGCCAGTAATGCTCGAAAGGGGAGTTAGGCAGTATATATAGATTGAAAAAGCGAGGATTTGTGTATAATATGCAAAACATAGGCATATTGAGACAAAAGAAAAAAATGTCTAAATGTTTTGATAGCCTTTCCTATTACACGATGTTTTGTTTTGGAAATGTCTAATCGTACCATATCAGTCTGATAATTTAGGCCTACATTTTGAAGTCCAACAAAAGTTAATACCCCATTAAAAACTAGGCAAATGCACAGTGATCTTGAAATAAAGGCAGTCCTACCCTAACGAGATTCGCGCGACGTCGAAATTATGCGGGCGGAGTCGAAAACATTCGGCGGTGGAACTTTCCACCGCCGAATGTTTTCGACCGCGCCCGAATAGGTTCGGATACGTAACGACATTGCTCGAAAAAATCCGATATTTTATAAATCTCAAAATGACCAAATTACGGATATTCTACCTTAAGTTGGAAGTTCAACTTGCTCTGTCTGCGCTCTCACGATGACAATGTCGGTATGTCAAAATCAGACTAGAAGTCAGCACCCGTCAAAAAGGAAAGGTTAAATCTTAGATGACAAAGAAAACAAGGAGAAAGCTTGCGATCATTCTATTTCTCAAGCAATTTAGCAATATATGAGGCTTTTTCTCTAAACTGTTTCCACATGTTGACACCTTTTGACGCACCGCATGATAAAGGCTCTGGGAAACATTGTGGAAAATGAGGAAATTGATTGTAATAAGTGACAATCAATTTCTTTACCTGACAATGCTTTCTAAATATAAAGACAAAAAATGCCGTCCAACATCTTTGAATTTCGACTAGTCTAGAATTTTCCCGTCATGTAATGGGTTTGCCTTGTCTGAGAGAGGTGTCTTGAACTCATTCATGTATTTCTCTTTGAATATGGTAAATTCATCGTCTTTTTATCTACGTGGAATAAAGAGTTCGGACTGGACATTGTGTTTGCTTTTGTACGAAAATGCTAGGAACACATAGTTAGGTGCATTACAGTCAGAGTGCAATGTTGAACGATGTGTTTAACCCCATGGACATGAAATAGGGCAAAGGGCATTAACATGTACATTCTGTACATTATTTGGTTATCTCCCATTGACTAGATCGTGAATGGATCATTTGAATCTGTAGTTGTATGAAAATAATATTGGAAAGTAGAAATTGCTCAAAATAAGCTATTTCTTAATTTCCCACAATGTTTTAGATTGAATTTATTTTCTATGAAGCACACCAAAATAACTCGATTTGATGATAAAAAGACGTTCATTAAGCTATGGGCATCTTTTAAAGTTGTGGGATAGCTTAATAGGCTGGGACAACACTCCTATAACAAACTGTTCTTGCACAGATGGGAAATTTGGAGTAGCTCCTGTCTCAAAGGCTTCCGGAAAGAAAATGGTACGGGAAACTTAGCGTGAAAGGGCCTATAGGAGACGACAGAAACACAACAATACCGCTGAAACAGTGTGCATGGTGTTTATTTACACGTCACAACATATAACTGAGAGCATCTACATATAATTTACAAATTAATCAAAATATATACAATCTCTAACAACATATTCTACAACCCGCAGTAACGAACCTTAAAAAAATGCATCGGCCATGTTAATCCTTTCCATAAAACTGACAAATTCTAGACCGTCCGAAATTCAAAGCTATTGCGAAACAACAAAATAAATTGTATGAAAATTAGATATAATTTCTCTATTCCCTTTTCAATGTTTTTCATAACCCTTTCTCGTAGACTCGTCAGACCCAGGTGTTATATAACTATGCACATAGGCTGAAATAAATCTTTACGAAAATTGACCTTTTTACATCCAAATATAATATTTGTATATTTATAGACCTCTAATTCTTCACGAACGATCATTGTTCTTTATCAAAATCCATTTTATACACATGATAAACAAATAACAAACAGAACTATACGGTCACTAAAGCCTCTCTTACAACCGGTCGTGCGTGCTCCTGCGTGCGGTCTGCGTGCGGTCTGCGTGCGGACTGCGTCTAAAACGTACGTTTAGTCGTGCGATACACGCACGTGCATCGTACGATTTTGGTTGACGCAACCACGACGCAGACTGCACGCAGCAAAGAATTGACCGGACAATATTTTGAGGCGCTCTTACAACCCGTCGTTCGTCTTTGTAAATCATGCGATTTTGCAGTGTTTTAAAACGTACGATTTAAAAAGACGCACGATGGGTTGTAAGAGAGGCTTAATATACCACAAATGGTCAAATGCCAATCTTCTTAGTTATATCTAGAGAAAATGGACACATGATCACGGTTTCTTTAACCCATTACCAAACGGCAAAATTCTAGGTGTCCAAATTCAGAGATGTAACAGGCCACGATTTAAAGTGAGTGATTTTTTAAATAATGTTTGTCTTTCTGGCTAGAAAACATTGTGGGAAATGAAGAATTTGCTTGTCACAGGCAATTTCTTGATTTTCCACGATGTTTTACAAAGCAATTAACTTGTAGGGAGTCAAAAAGAGTCAATGTGTGGTAATTGTTTTAAGAAACTGTCTTGCTCATGGGATTATACCAACTTTTGTTTTGAAATTTTTGAGGTTTTCGAAATAGTATAATTTTATAGGATGTACTCGTACACATGCGAGTTATGTTCTGGAAAGGGGCTCTAATTGTATTTGAGCATCATGGATCCAGATCAGGCTGCGTATACATACAGTCTGATCAACATCCATGTTGTTCTCTATCAGCTTAATAATATTGTTACCCGAGCAACTGAAAGAAGACATGTTGAAAACCAGTGTCATTGATTGTATTTTGGCAGTACACAGGCTGATCTGGAAATATGCTCATCGCAACTGCAAACAAGGGCCCATTTTCCAGATCCCGGCCCAACTTTGGAGACATTTTTTTTTAATCACAGCTGTCAGAATATCGTTCGAACAATCTCCAAAAAAAGTATCATACTCTCGCTGTAATCTTCTTTTCAAAGTTTTCAAAGTTTATACATGTCATACAAACAGCAAACAAAACACATATTCTGATCAACCAGATACAACAGTGATCAAATGTTATTTCTCTTTTATGTTTATTTTTCATGTTCTTGTTACTTTAATAAATATGTCAAATGTACAGTGTTTTGAAAATTAATTGTTTTGTATGTTATTTGGAGACAAAATTGACATTTGATCACTACTTTTTAATTTGGTTGTCTGTGTGAATAAACCTTTACATCGACTACCAAAATTAATGTAGAACAAAAATTGAAAGACTGGTCAACATCAAAAAATATGAGACAAGCTAGATCTATAGCACTGCTGTTAGTGCTGTATAAATGAACTAGCAATTTCTACCACCACAACAACAACATCAGTAGCAGCTGCAAAAACCCGACAAGAGGAAGGTATTTAAGCATTCTAACTGCCGTAAATGAAGATAGAAAGAATGCTTCTGTTTATAAACTATTTATATGGGACAGAATAAAAAAGAATGCTCATTAGAAATTGACTAAAAAAAGACACATTTTCCGGTGTAGCCATTCTGTACACTTTGATCAATCCTACAAGAAAAGAAACTTTCGCGTAAGCTCGATTTGTGTATGTTAAGTGAATAATTCAAAGCCTGAATATAAATTAAATCCAGTCCTCCCCTAATGAGATTCATGCAATATCAGAATTTTCGTTACGTATCCGAACGTATTCGGGCGACGTCGTAAACATTCGGCGGTGGAACGTTTCACCACTGAATGTTTATGACGTCGCCCGAATAATTCCGACGTCACGTGAATCTCATTAGGGTTAAGATACCTTAATCGACTTCATTTAGAGTGTTGCACCAACCCTGTCTAACATGAAACATTTTTATAAAAGACCTAAACTTCCGTCATGGTAAAATCAAATCAATTTTGATGATATTTATAAGTTTGGCAATGAAACAACGGAACTCTGGTGACGCATAAACTTTTACGACGTTCGAAACGTATTTAGCGATGTATACTCCGTAATTAGGCTATGCAGACAAGAAACCGTATTCCGTCTTCTTAAAACGTGCCATTTAGCAGTTTTCTTTCGAATGGTAGGGTAGTTCGTCTTACTGAGCACTGGAATATCCCGTCAGGCTATGTAGAATATTCATGATCAGTTTTAACATATATTTCCACTCGGTTTCATATCATTTTAGAAGATCTAGTAAGTATCTTAATCAAAATCAATTACATTCGAGAATTTGTGACAAAACTGACGACGCCCTTTTCATTCACATGCGTACCACTTCATTTACACGTGTGTTTTTCTATCATAGTTTCACAAGTTTTACACTGCACTTGACAGCACCACACAAATTTACAATGGCAGCGCGATATGTACGTCACAACCTGGGTATTGTACCCGCGACCACAACACAACAAACTGCAACTGTCCCCACCCACCGATGTCTTATTACACAGCCGACCGGAAGTTCCCAGAATACCCCGCTTCATGTTCGGTCGACAATAATTCGGGGATCTGTGCACAAACACTAAATCATCGTTTTTAATTGGTTGTCGTCGCTTGCTTTTCTTTTTCCGTCGTGGTCGCCGTTTTGACCGTCGAGCTATAGGAACAGGTTTTTCGTATTTCGATTTTAAAACTTCGCCGATCTCCCGGAATGGCGCTAAACTCTTCCAACAAGTTTTCACTGCGCATGAACCGGAAACACCGTGACAGCGACATCTGATGGACATTCTCGATTTTATAACCTGAAAATATACCAGAAAGGCGGTTACATAGGGGCATGGTAAAAAATAATTGTCGTGACTAAACAGACACATCTCTCTTTAATCTTTTCTCAAACGACAAAATTGTAGATTGCACCAATAACGAAACTGGGATGAGGAAATTACAGATACATTGTAGTTCGTAGTCTCGCCTTCATCGTGCTTCTTGCAAAAAACTGCAAAAGGGCACTCCTTTGAGAAACGGCTAGAAAGGTTGTGAATCAAGAATCATTTCATATCGTCGAATGCGTTATAAATCGCCGTAGCTACGACTTATTCAATCGGTAGCTAGGACATTCTCAAACGTACCCAACGATGTCCCTCTATATTACGAGAGAGCGCTATTTTCATCCGTGCTAGGAACAAGATGGATCATAAAATAAACCATCATTTGTACTCTGTATAATGAAACTGAGTTATGGGGTCTGGTTTTGACAGAAAAATAACGCAGTATTAACTACGTCGGTGATAAAAATCTTGCGGAATGTGGCCAGTGATCATATAAATTATGAGAATTTCCTTTGTGAATATATTCCTAAAACCGCTACAATTTATAACAGGGCCTATATCTCGGAAAATATTGAGACAAATGATAAAAATGCTGATAACCAGCATTGTCATCTTTTACCTCAATGTTTTCCAAAAGCCTTCCATAGGAGACGTAAAACAAGTCTTGTTTTTGACTGCAATAGATTGATGAGTGCATATCTGTAAGTTTTAAGCACTGGTCAACAACAAAATTAATAGCACTTTATCATAATTTATCAAATCTGAAACTGTCGTTGCTGCTTGACTTGATGATACAGTTGTTGGCAAAAGAAAAAAAATATGCTTGTAAAATGAATAGATAAATGAATGAAACACTTTTACCATTAGATCTACTTTTTAGCACGCAACTACTTTTGGTGCATTAGTTACTCCTTAGATCATTAGACTGTTCCAATTTGAAAGCTGCTGCAGACGGCAAAATAAATGTTGATAAAGATAGTACTTCTCTCCAATACATCAAAGAAAACATTGAGCCAAAGGATAAAATAATGACCACCAACTTTTTCTTCTTTTACCTCAATGTTTAAGCAAGTTTACCAGGGTCGCCAAAGCAGCGTTTGTCTGGGAAATGGTATCGAAGAGAGAAACACAATTTTGTTATTTTGATGGTAAAATCGTAGTTGTAAATAATTATACCCCTAAATTTTACTAACGTCATTGTAAACAAGTAATAAGATTTTCAATACTTTTTCCATATTTGATTTATATATTTCCGCGATTTCATCTTGGCGATCATAATTTTGTTATTTACATTTATCGCGGTTCATTTCATTGATTTAATGTATTATAACGGATATAAACATCGCGTCGGAATTCACATAAAACTTAATGAAATGACCACCTAAATTCTTCTTCGTCGAATACTTTACAGCGAATGATTTTAGAATTATTTATAGAATCTAATTCAATTTATGACAATGCGGTGATTTTGTGAATATTTTCATAAATCTAATGAATAATATTTTAAATTCACGATTTCGATAAGGTTTTCCTAAATGTTTTCAATGACATCCATGTAGATGACCAATATCATCTGAGCCGGGATCTGGAAAATGTCCCTTAAAGCATTTGAGACAGCTGTATTTCAAGATTAGGCCGTGTCTAGATGTAATTTGACCTGGATCCATGTTACTCTCATATGGTCACTGCAGACCACGACGATTCTATTGGAAAACAAAATTGTCACGGGATGTGACCAGATGCGCGTAACTGCAGTTACTCGCATTCAATTTTATGGCGGAGGTAAAACAGGCCAGTTTTTCACCATCGATTTCAGGCACTATCTAAATGCGTTTATTATATTTGTTTGTTTTGGACGAAATTGAGCTAGAATAACGCTGTCAACAATGCCACACACTCCTTGTTCTGATATATTTATTTAGTTGTCCAATATCGAAGGAAAAATGGCATGATGCGCGTAACTGAAATTACGTAATGCATGCAACTGTGTCATTGTATTTCTTAAATGATGCATGTAGCTGATTATAAAATCTATACACGTAACTGACAGAATAGAAATATTTCATTATTGGGTGACCAAACCATCGTACATAATTTATATTTTATTAAAGCTGTTTTTATGTTCGCTGATGGAAAATTGCTTGTTTCACGACGATATTTCATTTCATGTTTTAATTCCTTCCTACACACGACTCGGGTTGAAAATCTCTAATTAGTTTCCTTTTCCCAAAACAACAAATATTTATGGTAGTACAATTTGAAAGTTGCTGTAGACGACAAAATGGGTGTTACAAAGAGTAAAGTTCGTGAAAAATGTAGCTCAGAAAACATTGAGGTAAAAGGAGAAGGTGTTGATTATCGACATTTTCTTCTTTTGCCTCAATGTTTTCTACCAGGGACGTCAACACCAAGCCTTGTTTGAGAGTTATAGACTTAGAATCAAGAAAGTTCTGATGGCAAGCGAAGTGTTTATTCGATGGATTGCGCACATATAACAGTGGGATATTGATAATTGAATGAGGTTTAACTTTAAACAGAATTTCGGTTATACCGTGGCGCCTGGAGCATCTAACCATGTATTTTTCAGACCTGGCATTTTTCTCACAAGCGCTACTATGTAAATAATCCAATCCGTGCCTACAGCAGCTCATCTCCAAAGGATGCATGATTTACAATTCATCTATCATTGAAAGACAAAATGCCTTGCCAAAGGTCGGAACAGGGTTCGAACCCACGACCGCTCAATTGGTAGGCACTGATTTTTTTCGACCGAGCAATCCAAACTCGGCACGACAAAATGGTATGGAAGTCAAAATGGACAGTTTTGAAAAAAATAAAGATCAAAGCATGGAAAATTGACTGATTGAATTGGGTTTAATCCCATGTTTGACATTTTTTTATGTCGTACTATGAAGTCAGTACACTTTACCATGTGTTCCTACAGGGCATTGCTTGCACCAGTTCAAACAAATATTTAATCTTAACTATCAGCTGCCCATCCAATTTAAATCGTTCAAACACAATTCATCCATTGGTTAAACACAATAAGTGTTTGTCAAATGCTTGAAAGCTTATTGACACTGCTCAACTTGGATACGAACCCAGGACCCCAGACTTATGAATAATGAATGTTATAAACTGAGCGATACAGGTTTGTAAAGGGGTAGAAAACCAGGCGATCAGCATGTTCTTCTTTTCTCTTAATGTTTTTCCAAACCACTTTCTTACATCAAAAGCATGCACTATTTCGAGGAAAGACCACGAATTATACAAAACTAATCTGCTAAGACACTTCAGCCAAACCCATTGCGCATTTTTTCAGTTACGAGCACCATATTCGCTCAGTTACGAGCATATTGACCCATTTTCAAGTAACATTTACGCGCATCATCGTGGTTTTTGAAAGCTTTATTACAGCTATTATACTTGCCTAACAAAGTAAATTTCGATAAGATTTTATTCATTATAAACAAACAACGTATTAGTGAAGAAAAAAAAACTATGAATAACACGTCCACTTTTATAAATACAACTTGAGAATTATTCCCCTAAGTTTGAAGTCGCCATATTGGATGCACGTAATTGCAGTTACGTACATCAGGTTATACACCGTGATTGTTCCAGATCAGACTGCGTGTATATGTAGGCTGATATGGAATCATGTTGGGTTCAAAAGTCGCAAGGAACCTTTTTCCAGATCCTGGCTCATTTATAAACTTAAGGCGACATGGACATAAGATATCTTATCACTTCTCTGTAAAGAAAAAATGCAGTCTCGTGTAGTGGGATAATGTATAGATGTATATGTCCTTAAAATGAAGGAAAAAAAAACACAATAATTAGGACAAAAAAAGAAAATAATGATAAGCGGTATTTCCTCTTTTCGTCGCAATATTTTGTGCGCACAAATTTTCATCTACATTCACTTTTCGACGTTTGCAGCATTACTCAAAGAGGAAAAAAACATTTCCTTGTCGTTTAGGAATGGGAAAAGAAAGTTTTTTGTCTAAATGAAAACTGTAGACTGCTTACTTTTGCTGACATAAAGAGATATTTCACATTTATTTCATTTTTTCAAAAGTATGTCTTGGTGCAAAGATTGTTTATTCTAATGCTTAGAAACGCTATCAGGTTTTAGAAGTTGTTATTCATAAGCAAAAAATACGCCTTTAAAGTTGAGATAGAAATGACAAATTCTATATAAATCTGAACTGTTGTCCACAATAATTTGTTTAATTCTAGCGCAAAAATATATATTTCTCGTAAACGGTTCAACATTTTGACTTGAAATTTTCAGATTTCATAAGAAAAGATGCTATTTCAGATAGAATAAAAGTAAAATTTATGTAAAAATAATTCTGAAATGACCACGCAGAAACATAATTATTTTATCTTACTTTAAATATTTGAACCAATGGAGTTTCGAGAATCTCTATAGCTCACGATATACGTATGACCAGAGCATCTGTAGTTAATGGTGGGTCACACATGAGTGTCATGAGAAATAAAAACATGTGGTTTGATGTGACATTCTTGTGCTCGTCTTTCATTCTGACAGGTCTGTAAATAATCAGGTGAAAATGGATCTCTAAATTACGGGTTACCATTCGGCTACGACACTTTAACACTTTCCTAAGGCTAAACAGAAGAAATTGTATCTCTAATTTGAAAGCTGCAACAAACGGCAAAATGGACGTTGATAAAAAGATTTTTTGGTGTACAATATAACACAGAAAATATTGAGACAAAAGAAGAAAATGCTGGTTACCAGCATTTTCTTCTTTTGTCTCAATGTTTTCCCAAACAATTTTTCTAATATTTAGGAAGGCTTACGTCAAAATCAAGTGTGAAAATTAGTAAAGAGTGGATGGGTCGAAGGTCTCACACTGACTATGGGGGTATTGACGACGTTTTGAGCGATCCAATTGATCGGGTTCACCGAAGCTTGCTCTATTAGTGGTGGCCATCCTGCACGGGTGACCGACCATGTAAAAGTGATCTCCTTAAAACTCCGCGACATGAAAAATGGGGAACCAGGATTGAATTGAAGAATGTCATAGAAATCATGCTGACATCAATGTATTGAATACCTAAATATGTCGCCAAAGAAATTGTTTTATTTTTTCCGAACGAAATCTGGTTTTGTAAACAACTCCAAATCGAATTTGTGTCAAATTGCTGTTAAATACGCTAGGATTCCCGTATTTTGCCATCTTGAGATTCGTCCGACGCTGGAATGTTTCCAGTGGAGAGCATCCATGCTAAATGATTGTATATGGCGACTTGCGAAAAGAAACATAATTATACCGCTGTCAAACTTTTACGACGTCGCCGAAGTGGAAAAATGTAAGCATTTTTCTCTTCCAAATGTAAAGCTACGCCATTTTGTGATTCGTGAACACGACGTCGGAATATTGTTGGTGACGTCGTGAATCTTCGGTAGCGGAAAGCCTAAACTTTTTCCATCTCACTTAACGTAGACGGATGCCCTGTCGATCTTTGTATAAGGCGATTCGAAGAAGTACGGGTAGGCCTAGGCTACAAGTCTACACAGTCTACTGCCGAAATTTTACGTGCGACGTTCACCAAAATAAACCAGACGTCGGCGAAGTCTCAAAATGGGCAAATGGCATGATGTCTTCCATATACGAGGCGATCTACCCATGAAAAGTCTTAAAGCAGAATACCCATAATGTAGTCATTTTGAGATTCGCACGACTCGTAAACGTTCGTCGGTATCCGATCTATACGGATAAGTTACGGAAAAATCCTTACTTTCTGTCGAATGATTACGACGTCGCCGAAAAATGACGAAATCGTGTGCATCTCTATTACGGATAGTCTACCTTAAGACAGATAATAAAAACAAACTTTTCAATTCACACTGTTTTATGATGGCTCTACCAGCGTAAACACGATTTTTGAAAGGCGATGACTTTGATTATAGGGTAACTTTTTCGATTTATTTATGACTTCTATAAGACGTACCCCTAATATACCCTTTACAAATGTATAAAATTGATATTCTATCTAAAATAATCATGCTTTCAAATACATTTACAGAATAATGATGTAGTAGGCCTAATACTAATAAGTCAAAGATTGAATATGATATTCAGTCTGGTTTGATTTGTTTGCATTTGATATACCGGTAATTCAAAACGAAACGGCTATAGATGGTACAATTTTGATGCGACGGAGAACAATGACCTTAGGCCTAAGTCACAGGGTCTGCTTGGTATCTCTTACATAGACCACAATACCAATGAAGAATCCAAAAGCAGAATGTGACAAGCTACAGGCCCGTAGGAAACAATTTCATGTCGAATGGGGGGGGGGGAAGGCTAAAGCCCTCGTCCTGGATATTGGGGGGGGGGGGGGGGGGTGGCTAAATTGGATTTTCCCAAAATTTTCAGTGTAAATCTAAGAAAATTAGGCATTTTTGGTCAACATTGGGCTAGCCCACCCCCATCCCCCTGTTCCTACGGGCCTGAGCTATATGCCCATATTCAAAGAAAGACAAAATTGTAGACAACAGTGACAATGTGTGGAAAACACCGAGGAATTGGCATGGCTAAATGATGCACGAGGTAGTGCGAAGGACAAAGATGGATGGAAAGAAAAGTTGAGAGATCACCCGCAGTGACTAGGTAACGATCTTCAAAGTTACATAGTTACAATAACAATTAGAGAATAAGGGAAGGAGAATTAGAATGAGAGGATGTCGCAATAAGAATTAGAGGAAAAACGCGACTAAGAATGCCACAATTATCCACTTTATTGTATTTTTAAACCTTTCAAAAGTATTTTACTAAAACTATTTTAATTTTGCTACATATGTACAAGCGTTAATTTACGATATGTCCGCGTATTGGTGACAGCCAGATTATGGGTTACTATGGTATGAATGAATGTCGGGCCGTCTACAGAAATTTGAAACCCTACAAAACCGATTATATACTTTTGCTACTGGATATCGCACTTTTGTTACCAAAACATCATAAATGCATCTTGAACAAATGGCAGATTTGGTGTTTGAAATTTACAATTTCGAATTTTGTAATCCTTTTATCAACGGCCTTTTCTTAGATGCACCTAATCCGAGTCTTCTCTGATGAAAATTCGCTCTTTGATATTTGGATCGAAAATAGCGACATCCAAATATGAAAGAGCGAATTTTCATCAGAGAAGACTCGGATTTAGATCCATCGCTATGTAAGTCAGGTTGAATTTCATATTTATATGGCACTTTCCACAGAGCAATTAAAAACCTACAATTGCATTAACAGCAACAACAGAAAGAAACAAATCGTCGCTTTTCAACGAAAACCACGGAACTGCAGCTTGTTTTAAGCTGCAGTTACGAGTTTTTCGTTGAAAAGCAGCGAAATGTACCGATTTCTCAAATCAATAATGCTCTTTAGCCAACATATCTTTGATTTATGATAAGGACCCTTACAGGATAAAGAATACAAATGCGAGCGACTCTGTATGCCAGTTCCAAAGATTTGAAAATCAAGTGATGCTATTATAGCCTATTTCACAATTTCATTAATGAGCCAGGATCTGGAAAAACGTCCCTTAGAGCATTTGAAATGATCATGTTTCACGATCAGCCAGTGCCTAAAAGCAGTCTGGCCAGTATTCATGCTGATGTCTCTTAGTTGCTACAGGTCACAAATAAGCTATTGGAGACCAACGTGGTTCATGATCAGACTGCGTGTATACGCAGGCTGATCTTGAACCATGTTGGGCTCAAAAGCCTTAAAGGACATTTTTTGCGGATTCTGACTCATTTATAATGACTCGTTGATAGATGATGTTTAAAGTATAGCCGATTATCGTCTGAAGATCTACAAAATATTCTAGCTGTTTTGTGCTGAAATCGAAACGAGGGTATCAAATGTTTACATTTTCTATTGGTACCATCATTTGATGGATGGCTGCAAGAATATGGTCGCCTTGTGGTCTTGCAACAGTCATAGTGTGGGCTGAATACAAATGACCATCTAGAACACCCTTATTTCAGCTAATTTTCTCTCAATATCAATTTTCTATTCTGTTTCGCAAAAATACACTAAAAACGAAATTCAAAAAGAATACAAGAGCTTCGCAGAGCGGCACATATACGCCCGAGAGGGGCTTGTCAGTAAAATTGGCATTTTTTCAATTCAAGGGGAGATAATTCAAACATGAAAAGTTATCAAAATTTTGTTTGCACAACAAGACACCATAGAGATTCATTGTCCCTAGTTTGATTAAATTCTGGTTGAAACTGTAGGAGTTGCGCACAGAAGAAAATGGGCATTTTTTAGGAAATGGGCATTTTTCCTTAAAGTGACATTTCACATTAATTTCATTTTTTAAAAGTATGTCTTGATGCAAAGATTGATTGTTCTAATGCGGAGAAATGCTATCAGTTTTTTGATGTTGTTATTTGTAAGCGAAAAATATGCCTTTAAAGTTGAGACAGAAATGACAAATTCTATATAAATCTGAACTGTTGTCCACAACAATTCTATATAAATCTGAACTGTTGTCCACAACAATTTGTTTGATTTTGGCACAAAAATATATCTCGTAAACGGTTCAATATTTTGGCTTGAAATTTTCAGGATTTTCATAAGAAAACATGCTCTTTCAGATAGAATAAAAGTAAATTTATGCAAAAATAATCGAGAAATGTCACTTTAAGTTCAAGGGCAGATAATTCAAGAACGAAAACAATTATCTAAATTCCGTAAGCGGTGTGCACAACTACACGCCATGGAGATTCATTGTGGCAAGTTTGATCAAATTCCGATCAAAACTGTAGGAGATGTTGTGTACACAAGAAATTGCTAACGGACGGACAGACGGACAGACAGACGGACGAGCGGGGCCATTTCATAATACGAAACAATGGCCTAGTGTATGTTGTTGTTGTTTATTTTGGATGTATTTTTTTCCTATTGCTAATTTTAGTGAACCTTCAATGCACCGATTTCAGAAATACAAGTTTATGTTTTTCTACTTCCACGTCAATTTAGCGTTTTATTTTGCCGATCACTTATATTAAATTAAATGAAGAACATCATATTGTCTTTCTTTAGTCATATTTTAATATCTAGGCCTATAATATAAAAGCTTTTTCTGATTGGTATCTGATAAAAAAACACTTTTGATGGCACATTCGTAGGGTCTGAACATGCAACGAAAATGGGCTGGAAGATATGTTTGTGAGAAGTTTTGAATTACAAAAGTTCCGTTTTTTTACAAGTAGGGTCTCATGATTATCAGCATCAATAAATTCGAAAGTATGATTACAAAAGTATAGAAAAAAATCTGCTAATTGCTGCTTTCAACAAAAACCTCGTATCTACAGCTTGTTAAAAGCTGTAGGTACGAGGTTTTTGTTGAAAAGCGACGCAATGAAAAGCGACGCAATGAAGAAAGGGGCGAATGAGAATGTAGCATGTAAATCTATAGTAGTTGGTAGTTAATTCCTCATTACTTGTCCGGTGATTATTCTGTGTATAATTACGGAAATGGTGGGCCATCACATTCCGGATATGACGAGGTTATTTCTGACTTTACTGCCTCTTCTGCACCAAGCGATATGATGCATATAGCAGATGATTTACGTCAATTGAAACTCAATCAATGAAATGTGTTCTTTTATTTTATACATGTATATGTATATTGGTACAAAAAGGCCAACTTAGAAAAATCGTTTTAATAGGTCTAATTGAAAGATTTGTATATTTCATTAAAATTGCAATTTCTATATAGTTCAAGGCTCTTCAATTTTAAGAATAGTAAAGGTACATTATTGGATGGGAAATTTAGATATTTTCTTTTTTCACATAGGCCTACATGCACTTTTCGTTTTCGGATGTATTCTATTCGGTAGTTCTATTAAAAACCTTCCAAACAACATCATATTTTAACCTTTTCCCAAACAAGACCTGGTTTTGACGTTCCTAGAAGGAAATGCTTGGGAAAATATTGAGAAAAAAGAAGAAATTGCTGATAATCAGCAATTTCTTCTTATGTCTCAATATTTTCTGTGCTATATTGTACACAAATCCTGCATTTATCAACATCACTTTTGACATATGCAGTTGCTTTCCAATTGGAAACGTTCAAATTTTCGTCGTTTGGGAAAGGGTTAAGGAAGGAAATTATGAAAGGGGATGTTTCTTTCTTACTCTAAAGATCATCTCATTCCAAGTCATTGTGATGTTTGTTTGGTTTGGGTTTTTTTCTTTGAGTTTATTTACTCAAATCAAAAAATGGATATAGAAGTACACATATAGCAAGATCATTTTACCTACAAGACACAGAGCGGCGTTCTCTAAGTTTAGATGTGGCGTAGCACCTTTAAAAATAGAGACTGGTCGGTACGAAAGATTACCCATTGCTGAACGTTTGTGTCCTTTTTGTTTAAATATTGAAGACGAAATTCATGTTATTCTTTATTGCCATTTATATAAAGATTTAAGAGAAAACTTAATTAAAAGTGCAAAACTTGTAGATCCATCTTTTAAAGATAAATCGAACGAAGATAAATTTAAGGTATAAAGTGCCTAATGAAAAACACCACTTTCTAGCCATACGAAAAGTATCAAATTACACACACTTGTAAATAAACTTCACATAAGTTGATTCACCGTGCCAGATTTCAAGATTTTGTTTCAAGAAGAAAATAATTTACAAATATCATTTTACTCTATATTCATATGCAAGGGAGGTAATTTTGAACATTTTTGTCAAATATTTCCATAAATATGCATTAATTCAAAATTCTAAACCGTACAAAATGCTTATGTTTGTATTTGGAATGGAAATGTAACACAGCTTAGGAATTACTGGCACTTTTCAAATTTCGCCGCTGGCTTTTTGGTGCTAATTAGGCCCTTCTTACCTTAAGATGTTATTTTGCCACCCACGTTTGATAAGACTTTGTGCCAAAACCTGTCATGACGTTTTAAAGCGTCGCAATCTATTTCTTTGTAAATGATAACCAAACTGTTTTAAAACGTTTTTATAACACAAATATTATTAATGTTTTAAATAGAATATTTGTAAAGTCTAATATTCTAAGCATATGGATGTCTCTAATCAAGTCTTCTTTAATCAGATTAAAAAGGGCACAGATTCTTTAACACTCTAAAACGTGCTCCTACTTTTTTTATTCCTAAAATCGGTTTCATTACACCTAATTTAAGAAAGTCTTTTACAAATCGATTAGCGGCACCTATATGCTTTTTACCTTGGATCATAGAAACTTGTATATATCAAGTGTTTTATTATGATTGTACGGGGTATTTGTGTGAACGAATTAGATAGAGTGAGTGTGATGTGAGAGAGAAATAGTGTGGGAGAGAGGGGAGAGAGAAGAGAGAATATGTATGGAGAAAGATTTGTCACATTTTTATGATTAAACTAGTCTCTTATAATTCTTTAGAAGAGTGGTCACATATATAATTAATAGTTTTATTTGTTTGTAATATTGTAAAGATGTATATATGTGAATGAGACTTTAATAAACTATTAAATCATATAGCACAATACAATACAAGCATTTCAAGTTAATGATAAAGAATACATTTTAAATTGTTTGATACATCATTATCAATCGCGTTCTGTGTTTCAGGTGGGATGGTGTGAACGACCTAGAAAACAGATGATATCCGAATTTAAAACACATTACCAGTTGTTGTCTTATCTTGTCGGCCCATTTCGCTACATGTGAATGCAACCGCTGGTGCTTACATACACGTATAATATATATATAAAAGCCTAAGGATCAGTATGCGATAGTTATGCCAAATGTTCGACCTATAAAAATTTACAATTTACTAATTTCGTTTCAAAAATATTTCGGCGCTTTTAGTATTAATTTTGTCGAATAAAATTTAAATCGCCATCAAAATTGATTCTTTTTACCTAAATATGCATACGTATCTAGTTATGTAATGAATTGAAACAATCGTTCATCGCTAACAATCGATTTATGATATTTTCAAAGTTTAGTTTTTAAGGTATACAACCATCATTAGCACCAAAGAGCCAAATGTGAAAATCGAAAAGTGCCAGTTTTTCTTAAACTGTGTTACATTTCCATTCCAAACACAAACATAAGCATTTTGGACGGTTTAGAATTTTGAAATAATGCATACTTATGGAAATATTTGACAAAAATGTTCGAAATTACCTCTCTTGCATATGAATAAAGAGTAAAACAATATTTGAAATTTCTTCTTGAAGCATAATCTTGAAACCCGGCACGGTGAATCAACTTATGTGAAGTGTATTTACAAGCGTGTGTAATTTGATACATTTCGTATGGCTAGAAAGTGGTGTTTTTATTGATGGGCTGTATACCTTAATTGCCGATTGGTTAAAACTGCAAAATTGCGTTGCAGTAAATATCTAATACATTTTAATTTGTTAAAATAGAAAAGTAAACAATGTAAACCAAATGAAGCATTTGTCTCGTCTGCAATCACTTCCAATTTCAGCAAGACGACAATATTTTATATTTTTGCAAATTGTATAGGAATAAATATAGAAATTGAAAGGCACGTGATAGTACAGTAGATTAAATCTCGGATGTTGATTTGGTAAAGCATAAATCACATAGATTGTACTGATCGCATTGAGATGAACTTTTGGCTTAAATGTTGATAAATGTGGAAGATGACGTGTACGAAATGTGTGTCAAAAGGGTAGGATTTGCGTACAATCTAGCATAGAAAATATTGAGGTAAAATAAGAAAATGCTGTTCATCAGCATTTTCATCTTATGTCTCATTGTTTTGATGTATTTCTAATACTGACTTATCAGCATTTTCTTCTTATGTCTCAATGTTCTGATGTATTTCTAATACTCACTTATCAGCATTTTCTTCTTATGTCTCAATGTTTTGATTTATTTCTAAAAGCGGCCTTCCTGGAAGTCATTGAAACCGAAGTCTGAAAAACAGACCAGTCTTAGCAGACGTCAACCAGAAGTCACATTAAATTTTGGGAAAATGGTTATGTAAGATATAATACAAAAAAATCGACACCCAGAAAATACATTTAACCCATTACCAAACGACAAAATGTTAGACTGGTCCAAATTCAAAGATGTTGCAGAAGACAATGGCATGTGAATGAGATTTACATTTTGTTGTCTTTTTTTGTGCAGAGAACATTGTGGGAAATGAAGAAATTGCTTGTCACAAGCAATTTCTTTATTTCCCACAATATTTTCCCAAGTTCTTTGCATCAGGGGAGTCAAAAAGAGTGACTGTGTGGTAATGGGCTAAATGAAAAGTTTCGTGCAGTCTGTGCAGACTGGACATCAACCACACTGAATATCCCCTTAAAATTCGACACAGGCAAGATTGGCTAGGGTGGATAATTTCACGTTTGCTCCTTTTCCCGCGATGAAGTCTAAATCATGCAGGTTTTACTGATCGTAGAGAGATGAACTCAGGTCGGAATGTTAATATAATGATACATCTTTGTCAAAATGGTTTTGTCGAATGAAATGCAATATTTCATACTCAATTATGCTCATATTTTTGCCCCCGCGATAACCCTTTCTCAACTTGCATTAAATTCATATTCGGTTTTAGAATAACATGTATAACAGAAATTTTCTTCTTCTCTTAGGAATACAATATTAAAACATTTCTGCCTAGTATAAAGCAAATCGGACATAAATTGTAGAAGGAGTTGCACAAGCAAACAATTTTTTTTACAAATCAGGTTACTACATAGAATTTTCGCGAAAATAACGTGTTATACATCTAGGTCCCAATGAATACATCTGTCAAGTATGGAGCAAATCTAACACACTTTTCTATGATTATTTGCACGAACAAGATTTTAGCCGCCTGACCAACCGAAAGGCTGATTCTAGTATATATTCCACCAAAGTTTCGTTTGTGGGGGTAGACCTATAAAATTGTATGACAATTGATTATAAAAAATAAAGAAGACAGAGAAATATAATTTAAATATTAACAAAATATGATCATTCAAATTAATGTTTCCTTCCAGTAATGCCAACAATGCATTGTTTACGTATTTATCTTATTGCAACTTTTGGGTGGTGAAAAAAATCGAATTGTAATCATGGTTTTTGAGTAATTATCCCCCAAAATTTATTGATAATAAAAGATAACATATTGGTACAGTTAACACCTGCGATCGTGAATTGATTTAGATGGATCGACAAAACTGCCTCCATCAAAGTATCCGTAACAATAATTTAAACGCTTTATCGTCGCTTTTCAACAAAAACCTCGTAACTGCAGCTTGTTTTAAGCTGCAGTTACGAGGTTTACGTTGAAAAGCAGTCTTATGTAAAAAAAAGTCCTCGGAAGTCAGAAAGTCTTATGGATCTTTGCTGGCAAAGGGCATTACGTACATATGAAGCAGGTACTAAATATTTTATTTTGAATGAATAAACGTTACAGCTATCTGACTTATTTTTGTTACTAAAATTATTTGAAATACATGTAAATACAATGTATTTAACTTGGCTTATTCAGAAAGTATTAAATAATGTCTTTGTTAGGCCGTAAATAAACGAATTCTGCAAAGTTGTGATTTTTCAAGATGGTATCCGATGTCCAATTCTATTTCATTAATTAATGTGAAAAGTGTGCATTACCAAAGATTGCTATTCTGGCAACAAAGCTACATATTCAGCTAGAACATATTCAATGGAAAAAACTTCGTTGTACTTGACATTTTAAGGTTCCTAAAAATTCAAATCGACCAATAAAGAAAACAAAACGAATGAGTATTGATAGATATAGATAGATTTGTACTTAATGGCTGGCAGTTTCATTACTTTTCTAGTTCATCGAATTTGTTTCAATTCTGCATCTATTGATACTTGCATTTATGGCAGATATCAGATATCCCACGCATCATTACATACCAAACAATTCTTGTAATTTCGCCACCATTCGTGGCAACGGAGGTTATCCGTTTTCTTTTTTTTTTTTTTTTTTTTTTTTTTTTTTTTTTTTTTTTTTTTTTTTTCATTCCGGATAACCTCGCCAAATTCCGTTGTCACGGATGATGGCAATGTTGCTGGCGAAATTGTTCGAAGTGTTTCGTGTGTTATGAGTAGTGGAATACCTTAATGATTTGTACTTATTTTTACAAGTTTAAATCGAAGAAATGATGAAGTATCTTTAAGGGGGAATGCTCCAGTTTCCTAAAAAAAATCCCAATAATAGAATTTATTTATATTGTATATGTTGAAATTACTTTAAATCCGTTTTCGGGACTAAACGATGAATATACAACATTTTATTAGCATTTCAGTCACCTTGGACAGGTGCAAGAAATTGTGCATTTTTTCGATGTAGGGATATGTGACACGAATGACTATAAAATTCAAACAAGATCGCTGACCATCCATTTTTATTTTATTTTTCAATCGGTAATAACATGTAATTTCAACATACAAACATATTCAATGGAAAAAACGTCGTTGTACTTGACATTTTAAGGTTCCTAAAAATTCAAATCGACCAATAAAGAAAACAAAACAGCATGCTCACGTGTTCGGTTAGATCAACGAAGCTGGAGTGTTTTATGTCAAAATTTGCATATTTTTGGAATTATTTCAAGTTCTGCATAATAGAATTTGATAAAACTCCCTCATTGTATTAAGCAACATGTCCTGGTAATAATTCAAAAAGAAAATGTATAGGTCAGCGTACTTATTAGTGATTTCTAGCATTTTTTATCAGCCACGCAATAATAAAATGACGCAAAACAGTGGTAACTACATACACACTTACGACTGTCTTGCTCCAAATAATCGATTTCCATTTTGAGGAAATCAGTTTCGCATAATAAATACACTTTTACCGTCGAAAACGGTAAATTGTAATGATGTGTTATATTATTGAAAATATGGTGGCGAAACATATTGGTACGAAACATTTAATTTACTACAGTAATGACCGAGTGTTCCGAAAAACTGGAGCATTCCCCCTTAAGTGTGTCGAGTCTATGGAAGGAACAACTACGCTTATTTGAGACCTACAAGCGTTTAAATCTTTAAGCGTTTACGACAATTTGGAAGTGGAAACGGTGATGACTTTAGTATTTTTATCCTTTCCTAAACAAAACCTGACTTAGACAATCCTGACAAAAATGGTTTATGAAAACAATAAGACAAAAGAAGAAAATGCTGATAATCTACATTTTATATTTTATCTCAATATTTTCTGTGCTGTTTTGTATACCTACACAACTCCTATCTTAATCAAAATCTGTATTGTCATTTTATTTACGGTAGCTTTTAAATTTGACCGCTCTGATATTTGTTGTATCGAAAAGGGATAACGTGTTAGGGCCTACTTACTATTCTTCCCACTTCATTATTATGCAGATTCATCGTATTTCGGACATTTCGTCCGTTCTCGTGTGTGTCTGTTTCCGGGGCGTCTACGAAAAACCGAGAAAACTTGAGCCCGTAACCTATATTGTCACTACATCCACCCCACTTCCACCCCTCCACGTCATGCTTGCCGTACCCGGTCATATCGCACGAGCAGTCAGTCAGGTTGCCGATGCTGCAGGCCCGCGTAGTAGCGTGCACGAGACCCGCACTCAATATGGCGTACACGAAGGCCGTCTCTCGAGTACCTGGGAACAGAAGTGAACAGAATAATTATTATGAAGTTATTTAACATGTCTTTAATAGTACAATACCGAATTCTAGTGGATGAGTACACTGCAGAACCAGTCTATATTTGAACTAGGCGATAATCGAGACCAAATATAGACTTTGTCTGCAGTGTAACTTCGTCGTGATCCGCAACAAATGTTATTGATGAGCTTGTCCGAATGTGTGCACAATTGTTATGAATACCGGTAGTATTGTATTTTGAGTATATCAGCACAAAAAAATCGAGAAAAGGAAATTCTGTTTATGAGCGTTATCATTTTTTTTTTTTTTTTTTTTTTAGTTTTCTCAAGATTCATCGCAAAAGCCAATGTAGATCGTTCAAAAGGCAGCTGCAAAGAAATGAGTAAAGATCTAGTTCTGTAGTCTAAGCCTACAAATGAATATCAATAGTTTTAATCACTTTACCAGTCGTTTATTCTTTTTTAATGTGTTCCAACGATCAATGTCTCATTTCTTTCACAATCGACAAATGTACGCACTGTACATAATTATTCATGAGAAAGAAGCAGAAGACAGCAATTGATTAAGATAACGATTTGTTTTGGATTTATCACAGAAAACGAAAGAAGAAAATATTGGTTTTCAGCATCTTCCTATTTTATCTCAATATTTTACAAAATATGTTCCCTATAGGGATGTCTAAACCAGGCCCCGGTTTCTCGAAAATACTTAAGTACATACTCATGAGTACATACTCAACTTCAAAGGAATACTCTCCAACGTTGAAGGGTATTCGATTGAAGTTAACGTGGATTTCGTGCGATTTGAGCACGGTGCTCAGATTTGAGCACGAGAACGTACTTAAGTTTTTTTTTTCGAGAAAACGGGGCCATATCTAATAATGAATGCACATGGGTATCTGTGAATGGCATGCATGAAAGGATGAATGTTGTCTGTATAATTACAATGTACAAAAAATCCATATTGTCTTACACTGAAGCTGTCGAATAACAGCAGTCATGATTGCATTATTTGGGAACGGGTTAGGCCTATTGGCCATTTCGGAGCGTAAGTGGCTCAACCAGCGCATGCTTCTATAACTACTATTTTGTATTTAATCCTTTCCCAAACGGCAAAATTTCAGCGTGATCCACTTAAAAAACTGCGACAAATGACCAAATGGATGTTATTAAGGATAGGATTTGTGTAAAATATGGCACTGAAAATATTGAGACAAAAGGAGAAACTGCTGGATATCAGCAGTTTCTTCTTTTGTCTCAATGTTTTCCCAAGCCTTTTCTATTAGGGACGTCAAAACCAGGTCTTGTTTGGGAAAGGGTTAAGCTCTTTGTTCCTTGACATAATCAAAGTTTCTTAGATCGTGTATTTTGTAACTTTAACAGTGTCATCTACAATTAGCCTACTAAAGTTGTATTTAGAACAGTCTAAATTGTTGTATTTTTACCCTTTCCCAAACGGCAAAATTTTAGGGTGATCCACTTCAAAAACGGCTACAAATGACAAAATCGATGTTATTAAAGATTTGTGTAAAATATATTGTAGAAAATGTTGAGACAAAAGGAGAAACTGCTGGTTATCAGCAGTTTCTTCTTTTGTTTCAATGTTTTCCCAAGCCTTTTTAATTGGGGACGTCAAAACCAGTTCTTGTTTTGGAAAGGGTTAAGAAAGGGATAGCAAACGTCTTGAAAACGAGGAACATGTTCACAGTTCAAAGGGTTAGCGGTATGGTCATAAAACAAGTGTTTTGCGTCATTTTAATTCAATAACCATTGCACTTTTTAATAACATCTAAAATGGGCATCATTGTCTGTCCATAACCCCTGACTAATCTTATGTTCGTTTATTTTGAGATAAAATTGAAGCCGTCTTTAAATTTTCAAAATACCATTCAAACAATCGTCCGCCTGATAAAGATTTGTGTTTGTGATTTGGTGGTGTGCAGCCAGGTAACGTTTAAGAGCGTCTCGGTGATAAAGATGTATCATTACCTATGACTGCAGACTGAGATTAGCAGTACAAAATAGACGTCGCATCACGGAAAATAGAGGTAACCCCTTTCCCAAACGACACAATTTTAGGAAGCTCCACATTCAAAGGAGTTGCAGATGACAAAATGGATGTTATCAAAGATAGGAATTGTGTGTAATATGGCAAAGAAAATATTGAGGAAAAAGGAGAAACTGCTGGGTATCAGCAGTTTCTCCTTTTGTCTCAATGTTGTCCCAAGTCTTTTCCCCGTGGAACGTCAAGACCAGGTCTTTTTTGGGAAATAGAGCTTTTTACCATTGCCAGACGGTAACTTTGTAGACTTGTCCAAATTCAAAGACGTTGCAGACGGCAAGACGACAATTTCAGGTCACTGAAATTATAAATGTTTCTGGGTAGAAAGCAATGTTCAAATTTCTTCAAGGAATTTTGATTGAGCATTTTAGTCTTGGTGTTATGGGCATGGCTTATAAGCAGCCAGTTTAGCGACAAAGACCCCCTTGTGTCTTTTGTAAAGATGATCTATGACGGAACCCCTTCCCCATCGGTAAAAGAATAGCCCCCCACACACACACTCACACACACGCGCTTATCTGAAATTGTTCCCATGTGCCTTTTCCTTTACTGCTGAACATTTTTTCACACGACAAAGTAGTAGATTGTTATAATTTGAAAGTTGTTCTAGAATACAAACTTGGCGTTGGTAACAATGGAATCATTGCTGTCTTAAGTTCAGTAAATATGAGGCTTTAAATGTCGACAAACTAAGCCTTATTCGGAAAAGAATCAAAGATGTACAGTCAATGCGATAACATCTTTAAAGGAAAGTGACGATATACGAGTAGGCTTAGATACTATAAAACAGTAGATCTACATTCGGTGGGTGGGGTAATATATACGTCTACACAACATGAAATACATCATGGTTGGAATGAGCAAGGAATGAGACAGTGTTAATGTAAAAGTCAATTTCTTCCACGGTAATAAAATAGTTATGGAATGTCGGCAAGCATCTTTGATCCGAGCGTGTAACTCGCATTCTGGATCCGCGGACCTGTCATCTAGACTATTAAAATCTAACTACATCGTCGGTTGATGAATTTACCATGCCGCTGCTTTTCAACAAAAACCTCGTAACTGCAGCTTGTTTTAAGCTGCAGTTACGAGGTTCTTCTTGAAAAGCGACGATGTCCTCAACATCTCGCAATAGTGTCTGCGTATAATTCATGCAGCACATGAGAGTCCTTATTGTTTAACCTCTCTCAAAAAAAGACAGGATTTTGACTTCCCCGAAGAAGAGAGTCAACATTGAGGGAATAGACTATAAATGTTGATAATTTGTATTTCACACATTTTCTTTCAATTATTTCTGTGAAATAATGTAGATCCACCACTGATTTCATTTCTATTATTTTTTACACCATCTTTGTCGTCTTCGGTAGCTCTCAATTTGAAACAGTCCATTTAATGTTTTATTTTAACTAGACTAAATTAAAACATAACAACATCGTGTGTTGATGAATTGATCATGTCCACTGCATCTCGCTCCTTGACTGTTTAAGTAGACTTAGTGACATGATGCCTATTTCAACATATGGAAACGCTTATCGTAAGAAATTATCTTTACTATAGCATAAACTCGCTGTCACAAAGAAAATTGTGAGTCGAAAGGAGAAAATGCTGGTTTCGCACAGTTTGGGTTATTCCTTATGACTCACAATAGGGCCTGTGCTAAAACTCGAATTCAAAATATTTGGAAATGTCAAAACAAATGGATCATAGCGCATCAGTATGACAGACGACACTTTGGAATCTTTTTTTCACAGGTTAGATAAGTCTGGAGTAGGTCTTTGTTTGATTTTGGATTACGTAACATTCCAGCCTGAATTTTATTGTTTTTAAGCGGCAAAGGAATGTCTATGATTCTGATCCCTTATCAAACAAGATCTGGTTAAAACATCCCTAATAGAAAATGCTTGAAAAACATTGAGGCAGAAGAAGAAAATGCTGATAGACAGTGTCAGTATCCTCAATTGATGCATTTTAACACTTTTTTGTCCTTCAAAATTTACTAACCACAAGAACGACAATAGCATTTCGTCGTTGTAAATGCAAAACCTCGTACCGGGTATCTCGTTTTTGGAAAATTTTAAAGGGCGACGGTAACAGATGGTCTAATTGCAAAAAAATGAATTTTTTTTTTTTTTAAAAATATGCAAAACTTTTGTGTTGACCATCTCGGGATGGTTAATAATATGCGATTCAGACAGAGAATGAGCCGAAATTACAAGACAGATAGCTGAATTTAGGGAGAATCTAAACCTAAATTCAACCCCGTCTCAGATGGGGTTAGAATTATTTTTAAATTGTTGCGCATGCGCATACAGCGCGGACCATGATTCAAACGAGATTCATACTTGAATTTCAATATGACGCCATCATGTATGTTGTGACGTCATTTAAGAAAGTCACATGTCCTACTGTTTTGACCTACTTTCGACATCGCTTCATGAATTTGGTATCGAATTGCGAAAAAATGAGTCGTTGCTTCAATAGTTTGTCGTAATCATTTAATCAGGTCATATAAAGCTTAAAAAGTGTGCATTTCGTTTGTATTTGACAATTTTTGGGTCTAAATCTGGGAAATAGTAGCTTTAAAGGGGAGAGAAAAAAGTGAAATAACTTTTCCCAAACTTAAACGTTTTACTTCAAATTTGGACATATTGTTCATAAATAATGTATCATTGATACTGATGGGTAAAAATATCTCCAAACCTGCGAGAATTGTCTAAGCTGGACACACACGTTTGTACTTTGAAAATCGCAAGAATCGACATACGAGGTTTTGCATTTACACCGACGATTTCATGGTTTTCTAAAGAGATTAGCCTATTGATACGGAATAACTAATTGTAGTCTACCACATGGCATTGGTAGGACAACAATTGAACACATCCATGCTTTAATGAATATGTTCCCTGGATTCCTGTTCTCAAATGATAGGATACACATGACAATACAATATTACTTTATTTAGCAATTACAGGCAAGCGGTCCAAAATACCATTATTTCGTATATCTACATGTAATTATGTTGGTTACAATATTTAACAATCATTAAATAAATGTGTTTTAACAGTATTAATATTGAACTGGTTTGCCCTTTTCCCGAAAATGCAGTGTTTCATTCTTTTCAGAGCTATGAGGGCCCTTTATCCAGATCCCAACTAAAAATATATAATAGAATTTGATTTTATCGCAATTGGATGACGATCCCTTTATCTATCACGGGGTTAGGAAATTGTCACTAAAACATATTTTACGAAGTATAAAATGACTTAGCTCTATTTCTTCTTTGATCTTTTCATTGAGGCTGCCCCCAACCCTTTATGACATTAGATTGCTAATCCTTTCTCAATTAAAGTGTGATTTAGAAGTCCAAAAACTGCTGTTAGAAAATGTTGCAGAACAAGATGAAAATGTTGATAACATTTCCCCCTTTCCCTTATTGTTTTCTATGATAATACATACATATTTGACATTTTAGGTATATGATTATAATTATGATGGCATCTGCAGTTATTTTCCCCAATTTTGAAATTATATGGTTTGGGAAAAAGTAAAAGATATTTTACTTTCATCGAGAAAAAGCATTTCGCAGTCTACAATAGTCCAGGTCTTGTCCAGTCCTGAAAAGCAATGAAAAGGGAAGGTTTGAGTCAGGATCTGACAAAAGATCCTGGACATTTTGGAAGTTCAAGGATCCAGATCAGTTTTTATCAGGATCAGTGCTTCTTTTTAAAAGGAAATGCTAGGTTAACCTTTTCCCGAACGGCAAAATTTTAGAGTGATCCACTTCAAAAACTGCCAATAGATGACAAAGTCGAAGTTATTAAAGATAGAATTTGTGTAAAATAGGACATAGAAAATATTGAGACAAAAGGAGAAACTGCTGGTTATCAGCAGTTTCTTCTTTTATTTCAATGTTTTCTCCAAGACATTTCTATTAGAAACGTCAAAACCAGGTCTTGTTTGGGGAAGGGCTAAACTAAGGAACAGAGCAAAAGGGGTATATAACCATTTTCATTTTTTTGCTAGACCAATCAACTGGGTTTATGCAAGAATGGGATCACAAGATCGACGAATAAAAAACACATATTAGTCCATTCGACGCTGCTATATGGCCTATGTGACAACCTTGCAATGTCGAGTACAATGAAGTTTTATTTTTTCTTTGCATTGTATAGGTGCTCTAGAGCAGATCTAGCTTTGTTGCCAGAATGGCAACCTTGGGGAACTCCCACAATCCGCAAAAATCCAAGATGGCCGCCAAACGCAACTGGAAAAATCAACTTTTTCTCAAATTGTCCAAAATTGACGCGAAAAATGTGTAAATAGGGGTTCTTCGGTACGCTGAATCAAAATCTGATGATAGTTATCGCATTTGGATATCAGAAATATGCCAAAATAGAGATGGCCGCCGGAAGCCATCCTGAAAATTACAGTTTTATTATATGTTTTGTCAAATTGTCCTAAATTGACGCAAACAATGTGTTACTAGAGATTCTTTGGTATGCTGAATCCGCATCTGATGAAAAATATCGTATTTGGATATCAGAAATGTACTAAATTAGAGATGGCCACCGGAAGCCACCCTGAAAATTACAATTTTATTATATTGTTTTTAGATGGTCCACATAAGACATTTTATGGCTAACTTCTTGAGTCAAGTTAAAAATAGGTTTTCGTTTCACATTGGATTAAGCTGATGTATACCAAATTCCGACATGGCCGCCAGAAGCTATATTGATAATTATCATTTGTTGAAATACTGATACAAATACATCCAAAATCATAAACTGTATGCGTATTCTATTCTCCGTGTTTACTTCTAACACTTTGTAGTCTTCATGTGGATGTTATGATATAGATCTCTTTGATAAATTCTAAAATGGCCACCAGATCCCATTTTGAAATTGATTCGTTCTTATATGTAAAAAAATGGTGCAACCAACGACTGTAGAACTTTTGCTATACATTTTCAATTTCAATGATCGACGCTTGCCATATTCGATGATTTTAGAAGCCGTTGTAGCAGTCAATCGTCATCGAAAGAACAAGTAGACATATGTCATCCTTATTTCGTGGCTGAAAAATTGACCCCGAAATAATCCAACTAACATACTAATCGCCTTTAAAAAGATGCCATTCATGATCTATTCTCTATCACAGGAAATTTTAGCGATGTTTGTGTTGTCTATTCCTTATTAAAGACAAAGGTCCCAATTTTTTTAATCCAGAAAATCATATACATCCTCGCAAAACACATGTTACGTCGCCAATATTGAAGATACATTGTAATCACACGAGATATTCTTTAATTAGCTCCTTACATATTTATTTAGCGAAAAATCCGGTGGTCTATACGGGTAACGATCAGAGTTTTTCGTGACGGAGGCCGGTTTCTCGACAAAAGTTTCGAAAAAACGCATGTAACATTTGACAAAAAATCGCCATTCCATCAAGTTTTACTTGATAGAGTATGTTAAAATTGTTGGAAATTATAACTTTATGATAGTGTAAGCATTATTAAATAATGTGTTAAACGTCAAATGATTTTATATTGCATTTGCAATAAAATGAGGAATAAAATTCCGATTTCCTTTACTTTTCAATGCGTTTATATTTGGGTTTAGATAAGAATAGATGAATAAATGCTGCATACGTCTTTCGATGTTTAAAAAAAGTTGACATATCATCGACGAACAGGAGATTGACAAAGACAAGAAAGTAAACGTTTATCGGAGAACAACTCTGAAAATGGCAAACAATATGTATGTCCGGGTCATAAAAGACCCCACCTGGTAACTTGAGGGTCAAAGCAAAGATCTGCAAAAAGAGAGGGTTGGTCAGTCTGTTACTACCGCACAAGGTAGACATTGACGATGTACTGTTTAACTGAGCTTTTGGTCAAATAGATTGAAACAATAAAGAATAATTATTATGTAGGTCAAAATTTACAATTATTAAACAGCTTTAATAAGGTACCATAATTACATTGATAATTGTGAAGATATATGCCAATGTTTCCCTACATTCAATTACCAACATCAATTGCATAAATGTTTTGTTAAAAAGATCATTTAGATTTATTTTAACTGTACCTGAATACCTTATATATACATGTGACAGCTTCTTAATTTTGACTTATAAAGAAAAGTAAAGGAATGGCAAACTGGATGATTTTATGAAATGTTACAATCGAACAAGCATGCATTTTTGAACAACCACTGACACCTGATTACTTGATATAGATCGAGCCTTATAAAATGGGCTCGACCTATTTACTAGAATTTTTCTGAATTATAACCGTTCAACAATTACTCAAATACATTGTCGTTTGTTTCCTGGATTCAATTAACAAATTATTAGTGTGTGGTTTTATTTTTCAGTATTTTATTCATAGCATATCAAATGTCATATAATCTATGAACTGAAGATAAATCAAACAATAATTTCATTATGATTATAAGTCAATATTTTCAATTTTTATTTTGAAATATTTAGTCTTCTAACAGCCGTCAAGTTTTAATTAATGTCTCTTGGTGAATCTTTAGATAAGAAGGATCTAGCACACTCATGCAAAATGTACCAACATTCATTGCACATACTGAGTAACTAGTGACAAGATAGCACGATACTGTTGAGATTTATTATGCAATTTAAAATGGAACTACATGTTGATATGACTCATCCAATACAGACACAAGTATGCTTATTATGTTTCTTATACTTATTCCATGCTACTGACCAACCAAACGGTATCTACATATAGAAACAATTGATTATTGTCATAATACCTTTTTAGAGTTTATTACACCAATCTTAGTCAGAAAGCCCTGGGGTCCGGGCTCCCTCTCGAATTTGTTAAAAAAAAGGCTTATCAAAGTGATATTTAAGGAATCTCTCATTCGCCAATGTAGTCGGGTTCCCTCTGGAAACCCCATTCCCTTGGGAAAAATGTCTGGATCTTGCAAGTGGTGCATATAATAATGTTTCAGAATCATTCATTAATATAAGTATGGCAAGAATAATCTTTACATAAATCAGTCCCATTTAGGGGATTATAAAGATCACCCCCTTTAACTACTAAAGTAAGGGCATAATTGTTAAAACGATCAGCTTCAAAAGATGAATGGTGTTTTAACCATTATTATCATATTAAAACTCACAGGGAAGTTCAAATGTGAAAATGATTCATGAAATAGATATAGACAGAAGGACCATTTTATTGTGTTTTTTTCTTGCCATGGATAATATCGTCGTATTTTAGTTCAATCTGAAATCCTTGGATGAACATGTTGAAATTTATTGGAATGCTAAGACTAATACCGACAAAGAAATTCAATGCAACTTATTATGTCTACAGAATCAACTCTGTCATATTTCAACATGGCAACTGGTGGCCATAATGATATAAGCAAAGTGACACACATATCTGAAGACTACAGCGCAGATTTTATTTTCATTTCACGGTATGGCAACTGGTGGCATGTTTACTATAGTTTAGATATGCATTTAGTGCTAGCAAAAATAAAAAGTACCGTTACTCGCAATAAACTAGTTATTTTGTATACACAAGTATATATTTTTCCAGGACAAAAGCTTCAAATAAATCTTACATGCACAATAATAACATACGATAACTCACTGGAAATATTTCAGTTAGCGCTCTCTGAAACGAAATGTCAAGAGCATTTGGATAGAATATGTTGAGATAAGCATTAAGTTTATTAAGATATTAATCTCGGTATGTTCTGCTTAAAATGATCCCCTATTTTCCCCTCTTTTTCAAGATGGCAACTAGTTTACATATTCTTTATTTTTATTTCTACATTCGGGAAATGTGTAGCGTCTACATTAAATATAACATTTTGCGTTCGAAATGAATATAGCCACATTTTGTACCATTATTCAACTCGAAATCATTTTAAAAGTGGCATGTGGCGGCCATGTCGAAATTAAATATAGGCCTACATTAGGTTGATTCAAATGCCAGATGAAGAAATTAGATTGAAATTAGATTCATAAGTATGTCTTTTGTAGGTCATCTAAAAATATCATAAAATTGTAATTTTCAGGATGGCTTCCGGCGGCCATCTCTATTTTATTATATTTCTGATATCCAAATGCGACATTTATCATCAGATTCGGATTCAGCGTACCGAAGAACCCCTATTTACACATTTTTCGCGTCAATTTTGGACAATTTGAGAAAAAGTTGATTTTTCCAGTTGCGTTTGGCGGCCATCTTGGATTTTTGCGGATTGTGGGAGTTCCCCAAGGTTGCCATTCTGGCAACAAAGCTAGATCTGCTCTAGAGCACCTATGTAATGCAAAGAAAAAATAAAACTTCATTGTACTCGACATTGCAAGGTTCCGAAAATTTCGAATGGACTATATCCTCGTTGGTTATCCAAAATAGCGTAAGCTTAAATATAAACAGAAGAATCAACAGTTTGTTTGTCCATGTTCGACTGGTAAACCTTTGAAGCAATACTGCATAGGTCAGGATCTATTTTAGACGTGGTCTATCCGTGATGTAGACGCGGAATCGTGTATACATGTCAACAGGCCTTTAGATTTTTTTTATTGGTGCAAAGCATTTACTTCACAGGGGGCTAGCACGGCATAGTATGCCTATTTGTGACCAAAAATGGAGAAATTAACAAAAAAAAAAAAAAAAAAAACGTAAGAGAGAGTATATTAGTCCCTGTGATTTAATTTGGCCTTATTGGCTGGTTCAAATAATTGGGAGTTTCTGCACTAGGCAAAATAAGTGTTGCTTGGTGTGATGAATTTAAATACCATCGACTGAAAATTGAGTGAAAAGAAGATTAATCTGGTTGTCAGTATTTTCTCATTTTCTTTCTTACACTTTTTTGATCAGCGACGTCAAAACCAGGACTTATTTGCGAAAATGTTTAGAGAAGCATTACAGCGGCCCCATGTGGTTTTTCATATTGGTGTTAAGCATTTAAACATCCTTTTACAGGGGTATTTTAACCATCGTCCAATAGCTGGGTTTCTAGTTCAAAGACATTTTATGCTTGTTTGAAAAGCGAATAGAGTGTGAAGTACCGACTTTATTAAATGTGCCTGGTCACGGAAAATGGGGTATCTTGTGAACTACGAAAAGTATCGCCACCGATTAGCTTGTGCAGTTATCAAATTTTGAATAATTTGCAGATTTAACATTCTTTCAAAAAAGGGCTGTTTTGGCGTCTCTTATAGAGATAGCACTATAAATCGTTGACGAAAAAAAAAAAAATACGATATCCGTCATTTTCAACTTCTCCTAAAATTGTGCATTCCACGCTAGGATTTTTTAATGTTCTTATATTCGTAACCTAGTCTTTGTCGTCAACACCCTTTAGATTCTAAACACCATAAAAAGTTGTTTGGCAAAGAGTTTAAAACGAAATTGATCTTTGACTACTATTTCCAGTACTACATTTATTAGCTTCATGCAGGTCATTTTTACAAGCCGAGACACACCTTTCTTTGCCCATAGGTTTTATTGCCATGCTAAATGGCGGAATTAAGACGCATTCGATTGAGCTACTTCGCATCCTTTGATCTGCATGCCCACTTGTTTGTTTGATTTTGTATGTTCGTAAGAAGTTCGAATGCTGAAGTACTCAAAGACAATGCTTCGCATTAAATAAGGATGTTAAGGTGTCCAATCCATCATTAGATATCAAACACTTCGGCGACATCCGTGGCAACGAAGATTGGCGAGGTTATCCGCATTTTCAAAATCCGGATATCCTCTGCATTTTCCGTTGTCACTAATAACACCAAAGATTGCGGCGAAATTGCACCAATTGTTTGGTTACTTTTTGACGGTTGAAATCCATTAAATTGAGTGAATGCATTCCATCCACCGATATATACCAAACAAATCGTGCTAGTTCGGGTGTCATCCGTGGCTACGGAAATTTACAATGGTATAAGCTTCTTAATTTGCAGGCGTCATCCGTTGCAACGGAAATTGACGAGAAATAACCTAGTCAATTTCCGCTGTCACGTATAATGCCCAAAGCGTTTGGTATCTAATGATGGATGGAATACCTTAACGAAAGAATTAGAGCAGAGAGGACTATCAATACCAAAATACATAATATCCGTAATTGTCCACCACACTATATAATACATTGAAGAAGCGCCTCGTGAAATATCTGGGGATGGATATGAAATGGGCTCCGGACGAGGGAAACTTGTGACATTTGATACTAATTTGGATCCAGATCATCAGTTTGAGCCGTGTTCTTTTGGTTTCTGCATAACCAGTAGCAACTTTAAGAGAGCAAAATAGCCTCTGATCAGACACAAACCAATAGAGATCTTTGTTATAAGGGTCCCTTTCCCAGAATAATAATAATAGTTAAAACTCAGATCATCCTTTCCATTGTCATCTTCAAATCTATAAAAATGCATGGATCCGTTTTTATAGTCCTACGGAGCAACAGATGATAGATGGTAAACGCATTGTAAAATCTTTATTTTAAATCCAAACCCTATGTTGTTGGTACTCATTTGAATCGTCTCGGTGAGACGATTCTAATGAGTACCCATAACATAGTATTTGATAACCTATAAATGTTTTTTTTTTTTTTTTTTTTTTTTTTTTTTTTATTTTGAAAAGCCAAAAACCTTTTTATTTGTAACTCGTCCTATATCCTTCTTATAAATCGATGTTTGAAATCTTAGTTACTTAACATCAACGCATTTTTATACGAAGGTTAAATGTATGTGGTAGATTTCAATTAAGATAACCGAATGAAATTCACTGAACAAATTTATACGTCTGTAAATAAATAAATTGAAATATATCACTAAATATATGAGTAATTTTGGCGGTAATGTATTTATCCGAATGTTGATGTGGCATTCATATGTGTGCTATGAGATATCCCACCCGCAAACAGGGATTGGTATTGAGAAAAAAAACGTTGGTGGAAAGAAAAAGTGATGATCAATAGCTTTTTCTCCTTCCTCTTCAAAATTTCACGAGAAATAATGTTAAAAAAATCCCATCCTGCTCTTCAATATTTTTATCAGCTGTTGTTTAAATCACAAATCGTCGCTTTTCAACAAAAACCTCATAACTGCAGATTGTTCTAAGCTGCAGTTACGAGGTTTTCGCTGAAAAGCAGCGAAATGTTACCATATCCTGCGAATCTGGCATTTTCCACCTTCTCTGTGTCAACCTCAGCCACGTAATAGGAAACGATTTTATCAAGTAAACGGTGACGTGATTTCGGACAAATAGTATTTCATATGTGTTGTTATAAAATCTCGTAACTATGGCTTGAATCAAGCCGCAGTTACGAGAGTTTATATCAACACCAACGGCTTATCAAAACATATCGGCTAATCCAATCTATTTTTAGCTCAAAATTCGTTGTCATTAGATCTAACAGAATTATCGAAACTTATTGAAACTGTTATTCTGGTATAACATGAATCCCGGAGTGGAATTATTTATTTCAAACACAGAAAAAATAAATACCAAATCGCATGAAATATTGATGAAAATTAATGTTACTGATAATCCACAATTCATTCTTTTCTCTCGATATTTTCTCAAACTATATTTTCTGTGGACGCAAAAACCAGGTCCTGTTTGGAAAATGGTAAATTTCTAAGGTGACGCGCCAGTATTATAAAGAAAGCATGTTCACCGGCGAAATATGACAAAAACATTTCCTTTGATTTCGCAGCTTATGAGTTTTTGAGGAATTTTCTCGATATCTGTACGCATATTTCACTCGCGCCGAGATAGGCTTTTAATGAGTTAGTGTTTTTATAGGTTTATCTTTTGATTTAATTTTATGAGTTTATTTCAATGTTTGGGAATATTTTATCGTAAACCACTTGATGACTCTATTTCCTGCTTTTTGTTAATGTAAGCTTTGTGCAAAACAAAAACCATAACTGCAGCTGAACACAAGTTGCAACTAAAAGAAAAGCGACATAAGAGACAACATAGGCACCAATATGACATGATTGTGTCGGAACTAGAAATACAGTTGACAGATACTGCTTATGTCGAATTGAAAAATCTGGCCCCGTCCTCATCAATGAAAAAAGTTTGAATAAATGTAGCCATTGAAATATTACATGTACCTCGAGATATCCGTATTTCAACATTGTTGTTATGTGCAGCTAAATCTGGATCAACAGTTTTCTCTAAAAATTGATTCGGGTCATGAAGAAGGTATTATAGACTGATACGTTTCGTGGCCAAGTCGCATTAACGAATTAACAATGCAGTTAGTCGGACTATTACTAATTATGCCACAGTCCGATCACCACGGTGGATAATCACGTGACTCAGAATTTAAGAAAATCTTCAAAATTTTTGTTAATACTTGACCAATTCAAATTCGATTTGAAACAGAGAATATGGGAAAATGCCAGGAATAAACTGGGCGTGGTGGAATTTAAAATTTCAAGACAACTGATAAAAAAGTTATTGAAGATCAACCGAAATTGGTTGATCTTCAATAACTTTTTATAGGCTGATTTTTTCATAAATAAACCACGCCCATCTAATACATGACGTCTGTTCATATTCTCTGTTCTAAACCGAATTCAAATCGGTCCCGTATTAACAAAGTATTGAAGATTTTTTTGAAATTGTTGTATCACGTGATTATCCACCGTGATCATTGAACAACAGATCAACCCGGAAAGTGGAAAGGAGTTCTCATGTTTCAAAACGGGATTTTTCTTTATTCTTCTTCTTCAATTCGGACTGCTTTGATTTACTTTTTGCCTTGCCCTGTAACACTATTTTATAATGTTTAGTAAAAAATATTGAAATTTACATATGATTTTTTTATAAATCTTAATCGCGAATACTTTATTTACATTATTTAGGTATCCCCATAGACATTATATTTTTAAATAGAACTGTTGAATCACGAGACTAAGGATGAAGATTTGATAGCGTGAATCAGCCTGTTTATATGATAAGCACTGTGCATCAAGTAGTAATTAAGCGTTTCTTTTGTCCGTCAGTATATTTTAAAGAAATGTTTAATTAATACTAAGGGTGAATTTTTGATAGCGTGAACGCGGTTATCCGCCTGTTTATATGATAAGTATTGGTGTAAGACAAGATATACAATTAAGATTATCGTAGGAGAAAGAAGAATATTGCACGGCATGTTACTTTCTTTATTCTTTACCCTTTCCCAAACAAGGGGTGGTTCTGAGGTCCTCTGTTAGGAAAAGTTTGAGAAATCATTGAGACAAACGGAGATAATGCTGGTAACCAGCATTTTCTCCGTTTGCCTCAATGTTTTCTATGCTATGCTGTAAACAAACTCAGTCATTGTCGAAATAAATTTTGTGGTCTGAAGTAGCTTTCAAATTGGAACAGTACGGATTTGTTCGCCGTTTGGTAAAGGGTTAATCTATTTTCCAAGCATAACTGAAAGTCTTCAGGGAAAATATGATGTTGTTATGTAATAATACTTAAGTGTGTCTTGATTTGACTGCTAATTTCAAGACTGAATATTCTGAATTCAATTAAATCTTGTCATTTTACCTTATTGTGTGTAGCCTTATCAGCAGTATATTCTCAATTTCCTCGAATATTTTCATCTGTTTTCTCTCTTATGTTCGCCAAAGAAGAAGAATACGATATTGGTGTTGACGATTTCAAAAGAAGGCGTAGAAGAAGAGGAAAGAATAAACTTTAAGATTCCAATAGCTTGAATTAACCTTTAAAATTGAATTTCAATTACCCTGGTTTTCTCGGAATATGCTTGGCAAAATATTTAGAGAATAGAAGGAAAACGATGACAATAATCAGTTTTTCCATTTCCTTCGATAGTTTTTTCTATGCTGTGGCTTACAGATTCACGGGTGGGCATCAGGGGAGCTACCTCGAAAATGTGTTAACGTAAATTTGTTCCCACGCCACATCGGGTAACTGTCGAGGTAGTGGAAATCCCCGTATTTTGACAAACGGACAAACGTAAGCTCTCGCTTTTATTTGTTTTTTCTTCCAAAGAGCGCATTACTTAAAAATCTGGCGATGCAGTGCAATGCTATCATGTTTTAGCAATGCATGAAGACCGAAAACCCCATTATATAGTGGAAAATACAAGCAGGACGACATTAATTCCAGGACTGGTGGATTGCATTTTCGCCCTGTGTTGACATATCAGCAGGCATCTCGAGGCAGATATTGTACTTTATTTTCAGTCTCTGACCACTATCACATGTTTTGATGCAACCCGTAGTCAAATTGACTACAATGAAGCAAACATTTCAGATGTTCTGGTCCCCTGAACAGATTACCTGCCCAAAAACTCATTCGAGTTGTTCCCAGACCATCGAGGTAGCGGTAATTTATCGAGATAGTTCCCACGCGTCCCAAACACCTAGCCTTCTGATATATTGATGTGTTGATACACTTTAATGATTCTGGACAGCGACCTAATGGCTAGTTGGTGAAAATCAGTTCCGCTAGTCACAGAACTGTGATGCACGTGCAATATCTAATTATAGCAGATTTTTTGAGAACTTTGAAACAATGAGCAGGAACTGCCCCAATCACAACATAAATCCCAACCTGAAACCCATTCATGAAGAAGACAACTATTAATCTTAATTCCCATAATACCGGAAGTGGCTATCTTGAATTAAGTCCTCCGTAAATAGCCTACATTGTACAAACCCACCTAGAAACAATACAGCTGATAAATTTCTCTTTTCTGCAGGTACATTTGGGTTTGGCGGAATCAGTACTATAACTTGATTAAATTTTTCAGGTGTAGGTCTCTGACTAAGGGTAAGCAGTACTGCGTTTTGTTTTGATGTAGATGTTCCTGAAAAATTGAATATGTTAAATTGTGGATTTTATGCTTTTCGGTCATTTAATGTGTCCAAACACGTTCATTTTCTGGTGACTGAGTGGCAAACTCTTGGGAAAAAGGATGCTAACGCGGCTTACAATATGTTCTCTTTGTATTATTACTTAAGGTTTACGAACTGAGAATGAAATGCAGAGTCAGAGGCAAAATTTGAAAAGTGCCAGTAATTCCTAAACAGTGTTACATTTCCATTCCAAATACAAACATAAGCATTTTGTTTGGTTTGGAATTTTGAATTAATGCATACTTATGGAAATATTTGACAAAATGTTCAAAATTACCTCCCTTGCATATGAATATAGAGTAAAATAATATTTGTAAATTATTTTCTTCTTGAAGCATAATCTTGAAATCCGGCATGGTGAATCAACTTATGTGAAGTGTATTTACAATTGTGTGTAATTTTGTGCATTTCGTATGGCTAGAAAGTGGTGTTTTCATTCTCAGTTCGTAAACCTTAAATGTAATTTTTGTTGTGTCCCACTTGGCCAAGTTGGGTTTCAGGTTGGGTTTCAGGTTGGGATTTATGCTGTGATTGCGGCAGTTCCTGTTCATTGTTTCATAAGTTCTCAAAAAATCTGCTATAACTAGATATTGCACGTGCATCACAGTTCTGTGACTAGCGGAACTGATTTTCACCAACTAGCCATTAGGTCGCTGTCCAGAATCATTAATGTGTATCAACACATCAATATATCAGAAGGTTAGAAGTTTGGGACGCGTGGGAACTATCTCCATAGATTACCGCTACCTCGATGGTCTGGGAACAACTCGAATGCGTTTTTGGGCAGGTAATCTGTTCAGGAGACCAGAATATTTAATTTTTTCGCGTCATTGTAGTCAATTTGACTCCGTGTTGCATCAATACATGTGATAGTGGTCAGAAGCTGAAAATAAAGTACAATATCTGCCTCGAGATGCCTGCTGATATGTCAACACAGGGCGAAAATGCAATCCACCAGTCCTGGAATTAATGTCGTCTTGCTTTTATTTTCCACTATTTAATGGGGTTTTCGGTCTTCATGTATTGCTAAAACATAGTAGCATTGCACTGCATCGCCAGATTTTTAAGTAATGTGCTCTTTGACAGAAAAACAAATGAAAGGGAGAGCTCACCTTTGTCCATTTGTCAAAATACGAGGATTTCCACTACCTCGACATTCCCGGATGTGGCGTGGGAACAAATTTACGTTAACACATTTTCGAGGTAGCCCCCCTGATGCCCACCCGTGAGATTGCTATAGAAATTATGTAAATGAATTGGTGGTCTACAATCTTAGCTTTCAATGGTATAGGGTTTACAAGTTGCTAGACACGCCCTGGTATTGACGTTCATGGTGCAAAAGATTTGGGACACATGCTGATGACCACCATTTTCTCTTTCCTTTATGCTATTCTTTACTATACTTTAGGAAACAGTAATTTTGTCGTTTGAAACACCATAGAAATATAGGTTCAACGTTTTTGTTGTTTGGGAAAAGTTAAGACACTTCATTTTTACATAGATCTAGATCGCTGTTAAAGTGACATTTTAGATTTTTTTTTTTTTTTTTTTTTTTTTTTTTTTTTTTTGTCATAAATTTTACTTTTATTCTTATCTAAAAGAGCATAAATATATTTTCTGATAAAAAATCTGAAATTTTCAGGCCAAAATATTGCGCCGTTTACGAGAAACATATACTCGTATATTTATGTTAAAATTAAACAAATTGTTGTCCACAACAGTTCAGATGTATATAGAATTTGTCGATTCTGTCTCAACTTTAGATGCGTGTTTTTCGCTTAACAGCAACAACTTAAAAAAAACTGATAAAGCATTTATACTCATTAGAAAAAACAATCTTGACATCAAAACATATTTTTAAAAAAATGAAATGGGAATGAAATGTCCATTTAAACAGTCTTAAGGATAGTAAATATATACATTTTCTTAACCATTTACTCAACCAGAAAATTTCACTTGAGTTCAATTCGAAAGCAGCTGCAGACATGTTAAAACGATATAGCACCGAAAATGTTGAAACAGAATGAGAATATCTTGATAACATCTTCTTTTTTCTGTCAATATTTTCCCAAGATCTTTGCTATTGACAACGTTACAACTAGGCAGGCCTACAGGGTTAATTATAATGCAGTAATTTAATGCATCATCATACATAAGAAATGTGTCACACGATGATGGAGTGCCCGTTAGGAAAGTTTATAGGTCTAAAACGTTAGACCTCTGTTATCCTTTTTCCTAAAGAGAAGTTCCGATGGTTTGCTGACCCACTTTTTATACATCAACATTAAAGAACTGTCAAATTTGAAATGAGTAGGAACACTTAAGGGAGTCCACCCCTAATGAGATTCGCGCGACGTCGGAATTATTCGGGCAATGTCGAAAACATTCGGTGGTGGAACTTTCCACCGCCGAATGTTTACGACCGCGCCCGAATAGGTTCAGATACGTTACGACGCCGGTCGAAAAAAAGCGACGATTTATGAATCTCAAAATGGCCATATTACGGGTATTCTTCATGAAAGATTTAGGGGTATTCTCTCTATTATCATAAGACGCCTAAGACGCGACCAGCAGTGTTCTCATCGGTCTTGTGCTGCTGATTTCACTGCTTTTACACTGCTTAATATCATCACTATCAGTCTTACCTTTTCAATAACTGAAAATGCTAAGCCGTGCTGAATTTACGCTTATGCCATAAAACAGTAGTGGAGTGTAATACAACATTCAAAGTACGTCTAAGTTCGATTACTAGTACTTCTACATCCGACTACGTCCACCAATTCTCAACTTTTTGGACTAAGTCTTGCTGTGGACACGGAGCTGTTTGACCGGGGTCTTTCACTGCCAATGCACGACCTCTGACTGTCGCGTTTTTCACGTTTAACCCTTTCCCAAACAACAAAATTTTAGGGTGATCCACTTCAAAACTGCTACAAATGACAAAATGAATATAATTAAAGATAGAATTTGTGCAAAATATGGCACAGAAAATATTGAGACAAAAGGAGAAACTGCTGGTTATCAGCAGTTTCTTCTTTTGTTTCAATGTTTTCCCAAGTCTTTCCTATTAGGGACGTCAAAACCAGGTCTTGTTTGGGAAAGGGTTAATCCACTGTTTATCACTATCTTTATAATGTTGACAGAGGTTATTTGTGCTTAGGCAGTGTAAACTTCGGCTGGAACAGTGCTGAAGCGATGGAACAGCCGTGCAAGACAACACTGCCGCCAACAATGTCGTCAGACTTTCACATTTTTGGACGTGGTGTGGAAGCACAGTTGTGCGTAGCTGGGCCTATAGGTTGAAATGTTTTCGCCGATAATCTTCAATATCTTTTTTAATACTTGACCAATTTGAATTCGGTTTGAAGCAGAAAAGGTGGGGAAATGCCAGGAATAATCTGGACATGTTGGATTTTTGAAAAATCAGCTGATAAAAAAGTTATTGAAGATAAACCAAAAGTTTATCTTCAATAACTTTTTTATCAGTTGATTTTTCAAAAATCAACCACGTCCATCTAATGTGTGAAGTCTGTCCACATTCTCTGCTTCAAACCGAATTGAAATCGGCCCAGTAATTACAAAAATATTGAATATTTTCTGAAAATATTGTATCACGTGATTATCCACCGTGATATAGGCGTACGTCAAGTCAGATTGTATCTTTTCATTAAACAGGTCATATTTGCAAAGGTTGAAATTGACATTGACATATTGTCAATCAAAATTGCAACGTGCATGTTGAGCAATATATCACGAGATCTTAAAATAGATCTGAGTCGCACACGTGAAAAATCATTTTTGACGTTTGTTTTTGAAAACATAATTGGCTCACACTGTTAAAATTTCGGCTTCAAAGGAGTTTGTGTAAATAGTAAAAACTGGTTGAGACGTTCAATTGGTGCAGTTGCCACATTTCTATTTTACTCAATGAAACGTAATGGTCAACGGCTCCTTTCATGTTTTATTTTGAAAAAAAAAATGGTGTGAAAAAGCTGAATTCCCACAAACAAGCACTGTATGGGTACATTCAAACGAAAAAGGCATCCTTGATATTTATACAAGTACTATATAGAATTAATATATGATATTTCATAATGATCGACGATAATAAGCACAATGATAACACGTCAATCTTGAGTTCAAGTTCGATAAGATATTGCTATGATGTGAACTAAAATGTAGGTAACCCATAAAACACTAGGAAACGTAAATTAATATGTACCCCCTACCCTCTTATGTAATTTGCTGTTCAAAAATCCACCCTAAAATTTATCATCTCTCTCACGGAAAAGGGCATTTAAGAAACAACATGCACATTCATCCTTTCCCTAACGACAAAAGGGGGAAGTGGTCCAAAATGAAAGCCATTGCAGATAACAAAATAAATGCCAAGAAACATAAAATATACTCCATGCCATAAAAAAGTAGTCACTTGTATAATGGAAAAAGGACGCCGATTTAATAATTATGAATAATTACTGGTTTTCATTTGACCCACGAATGTTGCAATGTGGCGTTTTCTATTTTAGCCCATCCAATACCCAATTTCCTCTAAATTGCTCTATTCATTGAATTTTTCTTGTGTCTATAGCAAGTTCTAAATCAAGAAAAGGTTTTCCACCCGATAAAACTTAAAGGTTCGATCTCATTTAGCTACATGTATTTGGAATTTCTATGAAATGCAAATTTTTGTATGTTTTGCACGAATCTACTTTTTAATGCCAAGCAAGTTACGGTTTAGACGACACTCACAGAAAATGGTTTAAGGAAATGTTGAGGTAAGAGCAGTCCACTTTTTTTAACTTGCGAACATTTTTAACTACTTTGAGAATATTTATACATCATTATTCACCACTATGTTCCTTTTTGCGTGACGTGTAAAATTTCAAATTTCTTTGCAAAAAAATCGTCTACTTAACAACCTTGTATTCTCACGGTACCACCCAGACTCGAGGTTCGATGTAGGCTAGACGATCAAAACATACGCTGATTGCAGTTACTACGAATAGAAACAATTATAGTTTTTATCCATTTTCAATTTGAATCACCTTTATACTACTCAAAATTTGTAAGCAGCCGCTTGATTTCAGTCGCGAACAATATATTTACCGACATAATAACAGCATTTTTTTTTTTGCCACCGAATATTATTATTTTCGAAGTAATACAGATTAATGAAATGGATATGTACAGAAATAATTGAAAATGATATCAATATAGTGATCAGAAATGCTTTGACTTTCGATTTTAAAATTGGTGGAGGGGTATTTCGCTGAGAATCAATTTCTACCAGGACAATATTGGACAAATCGATCATTTTATTTTTATTTTTTTTTCCTAAAAAAATGTTTCTCGATGAGTCGACTACCGATGGTAATAGTTAATCATAAAGAAATCCATGATTCATTTTTGTAGAGAATTTGACATTTCGTTTGTTGGGAGTCAAAACCTCGTAACTACAGACAATTTGTTGTTGCAAAGAGAGTAAATCGGCCAATTTCATAAAAGTCGGATTTTTGTCTTATAAATGTCACTTTAAACAAGAATCATGTATCACCAATCTATCAAGACCTGGGTAATTCGAGTGTAGTTCTTCGCGTTTCGTATGACATTGGTAGGACAAAAATACGTAAAAGTGATCCTATGAAATTGGTCCAGGTCTTTCATGTAATAGCCACACAATACATATAAAAAATTATAATCATCATCACGTTTTTACTCGGAAGATTCAAAGGGCAAATCACTCTATAAAAATTATAATAAAGCGATGACGGTGCACAAAGAATATGGGCGTTATTCATTTCTACGAATGCGCAATTTTCAAATTTTATTTTTTCCCAATTGAATTGTATCAATTAAAGTTGCAAGCGCATACATGCATGTGGTTTTTACTGTGGATTTGTAAATTTGATGTTCCCTTATAGAAGAATTCTTGCCTTGGCTTTGAGAGTAGAAATACATTTTCTGGATTGCTTACCGAGTATAATTCACTATGGTTGGAAACAAATGACAAATAAAAATGATCTACGGCTGCAGAACTATGCAGAGAATATGAACACACACGTGGAATCATTCTTAACGTGCCTGAAATATCAGCGGACCATATTCGTCACGCTGTAGAGGTCTTTTTTCCAGAGAAAGCTTTTGAAAGCATGGCTCGAAAAGAAAGCAAATCTTTAAGTTTACAATCAATGTGTTTTATTCAATAACACTTGAATTTGCGTTTAGTACGAGGGACGGTCGGAAAGTAGTTGGACTTTTGACAAGTTCTCTAAAACCATTCAACTTTTTCACAAAATTCTTTTTATACTGTTTGAACAAATTGTCCATCTATGTCTGTACAATTTTGCCATCTTCGTAGCAGCTTTATTATTCCCACTATGAACCATGACGTAGACCCACTGTAACAGGTACAGTGTAACAGCCGGTATCAAAGACAACCTGGTCTCAAATTTCTTCCCAGCAAGCATTTTTTCAGATCTAGACACAAATAAAAGTCACGTGGGGCGAGGTCTGGACTATAAGAAGGGTAAAACAACCATTGTCATGTGTAAGAGTTGATAATCTCCATTGTAGATGCGGTGGTATGGGAGCGTGCGTAATCGTAAAGTAGAAAACGTTCGTCTTTGCTAATCTGAGACGCGTTTACTTCAGCATTTATTCTTACATTTTTCTGAATTACTTCCGAATTGTACTTGGCAATTACAGTTTTTACCATTTGACATGAAACGAGTAACTACAAATTCCCAAAAGCAACAATTATGACTACCAACCGAAGGTAATAGCTTAATATTTTCAGGTGCGGGGAACCAGCTCGTTTCCATGAGTGCTGTGACTGATTTTTTATCCCAAGTTCGGAATTATGAATCCTTATTTAATCTCCAGTAATAATGTGGTTCAAGAACTTAACTCCCTCACGATTAAAATGACTAGAATGTTCTTTTGTTTTGGTTACCCTTGTTGTTCCTCTAACAAATAGCCTATGATACATAAACACCTATCACATATAAGTGGACAGAATATTGTATATATACAACTATCTTTGAAAATAACCCGACCAAATTATTGGCAAGTGGATGTAGATTCCACCAATATATAATGTGTTTATACAGTTGCAAATGGAGAGACAGCAGCACGAAAAGTCCAACTACTTTCCGACCGTCCCTCGTAGACCTTCTTTCACACACTTTGAAATTAACCACTCTATACTGTAATAATTATAATTTATATAAGTTTGGTTTGTTAAGCGATATTTCATAAATTCATAGTTCCTTATGTACAAACAAGAAGGAATCTTATTCGCTTCACCTTAACCCTTAGACAGGATAAGTTGAAGCTGGTAGTTTTTTGGATTTTAATACATAAAATAGTTCAGAGCACTGTCAACATTTTCAACATATTTTGAATATCAGAGGATCCCATCCGTCACTATATGAGAACAGATCTTCGGTTTATTAATGGGATTATGCTAATCTTACGTATTCGGTGATTGATAAATGATATGCAGAATAGAAGACGGTATTTGCTTAAAAATGATAATATATTAATAAATGGTAATGATAACACAAAGCGGCATTTCTGTTAGAGTAAAAGTTGAAATCCCAGTAGAAGGAAAGAACATATCTATACAGGGACAGCAAAATAAAATAAATCTACAGCAAAAGTAATTCGTTTCATACCCAAACATTGGTGTTCAAGATGAGCCATTGTTCAAAACATCAGACTTGGTTTTGATATGTGAACAGTTATCTCTTGGCATAATTATGATATCATCATTTGACCCAGGATCTGGAAAAACGTCCCTTAAGGCTTTTGAGCCCAACATAGATCCAGATCAGCCTGTGCATACGCACAGTCTGATCAGGATCCATGTTGTTCTCTAATAGTTTCTTCGTGACATGTAGTAACTTAAAGAGAGCAGCATTGGTGCATATTTGACTCCATTTGACAACAGGCTGATCTTGAAAATCAATTTTGAAAAATGCTATAAGGGACGTTTTGCCAGATCCCGGCTCATTTATAATAAGTCCAGTCACGATATAATGGCACATGTTTATAAAGTCCACCAATGGGGAAAGCGTTACAATTTTGCGTACGTTTTTTGGAATCTTGCAGGCGTCTCACAATAGTTGTTTACATAGATATATTCTGTAAAGATTATAACCATGATATGATATGGTGACCGGAATATAGTTTCGAATAACTAGCATGAGTCTTTTTTTTTAGAACACACATTTTGTTGTAGCAAATGTTTTGGTAATATTTCAGTTGTCCTGCAGAATTTTGATGTCGATTGCTAGTAACTATGTATTCTTTTATCATCTATTATGATCATAAGAGGGTGCTTGTTGCGTGTCATTTTACTTTTTAACCCTTTTGCAAAAAGTGCCAATTTCGACATCCAATGTAAACTATTATTTAGAAAACATTCACAAAAGATAAGTTATTGGTGACCAGAATTTTCTTCTTTCCACCCGATATTTTCTATAATAAAGCCTGTAGGCCTACATTTTCTGGCTTTGTAACATACATAATGCCACTTGCATCAGCATTCATTTTAGAATAGTGCTAATCATGTCGTTTAGTAAAGGTTTAACCCTTTTCCAAACGAAAAACTTCTAGAAAGGTCCACTTCAAAAACTGTAAAAAATGACAAAATGGGTGTTATTAAAAAAAGGATTTGTGTGAAATATAGCACAGAAAATATTGAGACAAAAGGAGAAACTGCTGAATATCAGCAGTTTCTTCTTTTGTTTCAATGTTTTCCCAAGCCATTTCTTCTAGGGACGTCAAAACCAGGTCTTGTTTGGGAAAGGGTTGAACCACACGTGAAGACAAAAAAATCTGTTAGATCTAGACCCCAAGTATTTCAACAATTTACGTGCGTCCATGATTGTTAATATTCGCTGATTCATTATGCAAATGCTGCCCATAGAAACATTTTAGGTGACGTCCGAAGATGTATTTTTAGTGGACATGTTTTTGTATAAAATGACAAAACCTGGCTTCTTTGGGATAGGGATAACCGTGCAATATCTACTCTCCAAGTATTTCAACAATTTACGTATGTCCATGATTTTTAATATCCACTGATTCATTATGCAAATACTGCCCACAGAAACGTTTTGTAGGTGACGTCCGAAACCGTAATATTTACCACTGGTATATCGAAACAAACGACACAATTGATATAAGGCATATAACAGACTCTTGGTCGTATAAATTTGGGCGTTCCACAGATGCTACATGTACTTAATTCTTTCAAAGACGTCATGAGTCTACAATGTTCCAATTCGAAAGCTGCTACAGATGACGAGACTTAATCGAATGGATTTTAAGAACATTCTATTAAGGAGTGAACATCAGGTACTTTTCCAAAAAATGTCGATCTCCATCAGAGATGGTCGTCAAACTTAACCAAAATTCGAAAATGTACTCTGTTAATCGGGTGTGGTATATTGCCTATGCAGATTTAAAAGGGGATAATGATTTTCAAATCGTGAAATATCATTTATAGAAGCTGTTCATCTTCATCAGAATCTATGAAATGGTTATTATTCAGAATCCTCTCCTCCTCTCCATAACATAAGGGTTCGGAATAGAAACAGTAACGTTAGAATGCCTTTACCCTTATTTTCTGTTACTCTGAGGTGGTATTCACCAACAAGCTAAATTCCAAGTATACCTTCGGAATAACACAACAATCAATTTGATCGGCCGAGACATGGATTGTATTGTATTTTTGATTCAGACAATCGATTTAGAAATGTTGATGAATTCGACCCCTGATATCGAAGCAACTAGACAAATATTTGCTTACCTTTCCTGAGAACGTTTTCAAAGACTGTATAATTCGTTGTTGTTGTACAATTCCAGCGTTCATTTCTAAACTGAAACTGGCACTCCCTGATCCCTAATTTGGCCCCTTCACTTATACACATTAGGGACTGGGGGTTACTCCGACATATCTCTTGTTGTTGGTACACAAGTCCGGGGATATCTGTACACGCGTCATCAAGCTGCGGCACGGACGCAACCGCGGACATACCCAAATATCTGCAAATATAGTGTAACAAAATTGAACCGGAATCTGGAAAAATGTCTCTTATCCCTTTCCCAAACAAGACCTAGTTTTGACGTCCCTGATAAGAAAGGCTTGGGAAAACATTGAGACAAAAGAAGAAACCGTTGATAATCAGCAGTTTCACCTTTTGCCTCAATATTTTCTGTGCTATATCCTACACAAATAATTATCTTTTTTCATCATCTTTTTTGTCATATGCTGCAGTGTTGAACTTAAACTACTCTAAAATTTTGTTGTTTGGGAAAGGGTTAAAGGCATTTGAGACAGCCATATTTCATGAGCAGCATGTGCCTAAATGGAGACTGTGGTAAAGATCCATGCTGCTTTTTATGAATGATACAGGTCACGAAGAAGCTATTAGAGAACAACATGGTTCCAGACCAGACTGCGTATTTACGCAGGCTGATCTGGAATCATGTTATGGTCAAAACCTTTCTCCAGATTATGGCTCAATTGTTGTTAGTTCAATACATAATAATTTACACAGTCATGGGCCTGTATAAAGATATACAATTTTAAGGAATCATGGTCAGGAAAATGGTCTTAATGGCATATGAGACCAACATAGAACTAGACCAGTCTGCGTATACACACAGTCTGATTAAGATCCATGCTGTTCTGCAACGCCTTGTTTATAACCAGTATCAACTGTTAGGTAACGGTCCGTCGTGGATCATGATCAGACTGACTACATTTAGAAAGAGGTTGATCTGGAGTCATGGTAGTATGGGAGGGGGGGGGGGTAGATAGGATCGATGCTGCTCTCCATTGTGTATACATTTGAATTCGTCTTTATAAAATGTTTTTAGTAAATTTTTGAAAAAGGACTAAAAGTAAAACTTTGTTTGATACATAATTATGCAGATTTTAATAGGACTACAAAATTTACATAACCATATCGATTATTTTTGGTACGATAATTTTAAACAATACAAATATAATACAAATAGGCATTTTATATATTAATGAATATGGTATTGCAGTACAAAGCATTTAATAAAATGAATTGTAAGAATGCAGATGAAATAATAATGATGATACTAGAAATGATGACCATGGTAATGGTGGTAATCCTAAATAAGACCGTCGTCGGCGCTAATACGGCCGTTATGACCATGGTCATAATCCAGATGGCCGCTCTCGTTCCCTCCCTCATCCGCCCCCGCTCCCCCTTCGGAGCTTGTTAAACACATTTGGCGTATTAGGGCCATACCACTTTTTACAAGCTGACGAGTGCCCTGGTTAAATCTGAAGTTATCTGCATAGCTTCATTTACTCTCCAAACCCGAGGTCTATTGATTAAACATCAAATGTGACCTCTGCCGTTTTTGATACTCCAACAGCCTATTTGGTCGTCATAATCTAATTTTAGCACATCATTTGAGTCATCGAATCAAAATCAGTCAGTTTTATCTTGCATGATCATTACGTATACATTACGTCGCTTCTATTTTTGGCCGAGGCCGGTAACATTTGAATTATCGAATCAAAATAATTCAGTTTTATCTTGTTTGATTACGTATACATTACGTCGCTTCTATTTTTGGCTGAAGCCGGTAATTTGAAGCGTCAGCCAATGAAAACTTGTATCAGAAATTTCAATTGTTTTTAAGTGTATTGGCAACGATTGGATACCGAAATCCCGCGAAGGCCCCGAGATTAGACGTGAAATGACCCCGCGAGAACAGAGCTCATTCTATCGAAATGGAATGAAGAGATAATGTGTTCTGTTCTTAAGAGAGTAAGCTTCATTATGATCTGGAAATTTGAATATTGTACTTTGCTTGAGAGAGAGTTAATGTCCCGATTAAGAGGGGGTCAAGGGATCCGTCCTCCTAGAATTTGTAAATGAATGGGTAATATTACAACTTTTTTTTTAATTTATGTGTCAATGCTTAAAAAATATGTGTTGACTAGAAAAAGAAAGTACCATGAATGACCTGAAATGCTGATTGTTGCGGTATTCGGGGTTTACACTTGTTCACACCATACAAACTATTTTGTTACTTGTAAATATTTAGGCAGAGTTAGGACCTGCCTGTACAACAAAACACATAAACACTGTAAACTGAGGTCTTAATGCGACATTAGGGACGGCGGAATCCAGTCAAAATAGAGTTTGACCTATATCTGTACACCATACATGTAGATTTAAGGTCAATTACAGACATGTTTCAAAATCTATCAGTAGATAATTTTATTGAAATCATTTTCATGAAAATCACAGCATAAAAATGGATTTGAAAAGTCCTTAAAAAAGAAGAGAAAAAACGTATAAAAAAGTTATTGACGACCAACCAAAAGTTTGGTTGATCGTCGATATTGTTATCGTTTTTTAAGGATTATAACGTTAAGCAAATCTTTGTCGTTAAACCTTCTTTGCTTCAAACCTTCTACAAATCAGCAATATATCAGTATATTAAGGTAGAATACCCGTATTGTGGCCTTTTTGAGATTCATAAAACATTTGATTTTTTTCGAGCGGCGTCGTTACGTATCCGAGCTTTTTCGGGCTCGGTCGTAAACATTAGGCGGTGCAAAGTTCCACCGCCGAATGTTTTCGACGTCGCCCGAATAATTCAGATAGGAGACTAGGCTCCACAACTAGCACCTTCACGGTGCTCTGTGTTATCAGTCCCACATATCAGTCGGTTTCAGTCAAATGGAGCCTAGTCCAGGGACTGAATTCTGACGTCGTGCGAATCTCATTAGGGGTAGACTACCTTAAAGAGACCCTTGCTAGGTTTTTGAACCTACAATCAGGAAAAATATCTTCAAAAAATACCACATGGATTGTTCAACATGTATGTGTAGATCATTTCTGTCCAAGGAAAATCGAAATGAAATGCATTTAGTCCTTCTAAGTCATGTCTTTTTCTAACTTTACCTATCCGAACTTTATATTTATAGTAACATATTATATATTATGAAAAAACTGGACCAATATAGTAAGTGAAAAACTTCGTCATCAGCGCTTTAATTCCTTTATTTTTTGTCCTAGATAATGCAACGCATCACGCAACGATGCAAAATATGACCCCCCCCCCCCTATGCTGTTAATGCCAGGGCCGCGTTTTACTAACATAGATTTTTGCAAATATCTAGCAATGGCCCATTTGATACATATCGAAAATGTGTCAGGTGATTCACCACCGTGACTATTCCGGGTGCAACGCCTCGTTTTATTCTAAACTGACTTATTTTCAAGGACATGACAGGAAGTAGTTGTTCATTTCACGTCATGTGATATCATTGAGAGCGCGTGCTAATATTGACAGGAGAAAACACGCCTCTTAAAGGTATGTCTTGTAAACAATTAACTTATTCTACTATATCTATGCTTTTCAACAAAAACCTCGTAAATGCATCTTGTGTTAAGCTGCAGTTACGAGGTTTTTGTCGAAAAGCGACGATGTATGCCTACCGATCTTCTCATCATTGAACAAATAATCGAACGGACGTAGATCTATCTCTATATATCAATAAACCATTTCGTGTGAATTTTACATCCTTATCTTTTCTCAAATGATAAAACTTCCGTGTGGTCCAAAGTCAAGGATGTTGCTGGCGAAAAAATGATGTTACAGTACAATACTTTATTGACGTAAACTTTACAGTTTCTGGTCAAACAACAATAATACAAACAAGCAAAAGCAACACGTGATAAAATAGTTATAGACAAATATACATTTATCCATCGTAGTCTATGGAAGAGAAACAGTACTCTCCATTGCCGAGCTCTACTGATTAAACCATCAAATATGACCTCTGCAGTTTTCGGTACGCCAACAGCCTATTTGGTCGTCATAATCTAATTATAACACACCATTTGAATTATCGAATCAAAATTATTCAGTTTTATCTTGCATGATCATTACGTATACATTACGTCGCTTCTATTTTTGGCTGAAGCCGGTAACATTTGAATTATCGAATCAAAATCATTCAGTTTGATCTGGTTTGATTACGTATACATTACGTTTTGGCTGAAGCCGGTAATTTGAAGCGTCAGCCAATGAAAATTTGTATCAGCTTTTTGAATTGTTTTGTTGTGTATCGCCAACGATTGGATACTGAAATCCCGCCAAGGCCCCGAGATTAGACGTGAAATGACCCCGCGAGAACAGAGCTCATTCTATCGAAATGGAATGTAGAGATAATGTGCTCTGTTCATAAGAGAGTAGAGAAACAGGTGAAAATTCAGATAATATGAAGCTGTATCTATAATCTTATAATACAGTTTGTATGTGATTTAGAATGGACAAAAGCCTCTTTAATAAATTTTGAGAAATTAATTAGACTGTTCTTTTTTAGAGTAACTGAACAACAAAACAAGCATATGCATATTTGGACGAATATAATACTTTCTTTGACATACTTTCTCCGTAATACAGAATATGCATCACAAATAGAAAAGAAAATGGAATTCATCTTCAATTCTATTCGAAAATATTTCAAATATTCTTTGATTTGTTTCAATTCTATTATTTCCATGTCTTCCTGATTCTATTCTCAGATAGTGGGATGAAAATCGAAGTTTAGCAATACAAGTGAACCATTTAAAAGGTAATATGTTCAATTAATGTTCAATTCAATTTGGACAGAGAGCACAATTTTGTATGTAGTTGAATATGTCAGAAAAAAGGATAAAGAATTTCGCCATTTTCTACTGTTGACTCCATTTTATTTTCCTGTTTCTGTTTCAAACGAGTTATATAAATTGAACATCAGAATAATGTGGGGACTGTCAGAGCAATTGCTTCCGTGTGGTGCACGACATTGGATCTAGGGCCAAAAAGAGATGTATCATTAAATAAGCATGTACCATGTTTTCTTTTTTTCTGCCGAGAACCAGTTCCCCATATCCATTACTGGAAATGGAAAGCGCCAACAAACATAATTATACTGACTTATAAGCTTTATGGACCCCACTACGGCTTCATGTGGGCCTAGATCATAGAAATGTCCCTACACCAACTTAGAAAATACCCTCACAACTTTATTTCTCCGAAATGGTCTCCAAAAGGGACATATTGGTGTAATTCATGTCATAAACTGATAGGCGGTACTTTTTGTAATTGTACTGTAATTGCTCTATATAAAACACCATAGAAAAAGATTAGTTGCATAAACCTTTTGTGCTTCAAGGTTTACCAAAATATCATTGGCCACTGCAGCTTCAAATTATTCTGCGGAGAACCTAGCCTTGTTTAAGGCCCTGTATATGTGTTTGTGCCTCTCGAAAAAATCAAGGCAGACAAACATCCAGAAATAAAGTATACTTAATTTCCTTGATCTAAAATATACAGGTTAAGATCAACACAGAGCAACAATTTTTTATGTACTTTATTTTCATATTTTTTTAATACAAATGATGTTATTCTTTACAGACTGACATCAGTCTACGGAGAACCCTGCTGCACGCCTCCATGGACAGACCTTTTCATACGATATACCTACTACCATTTTGAATAACTGGCATTGGCGCCTTTAATATACAAGTTTTAGAAACAATTCAGGAAATGCTTGCGTGCAAGGATCCAGGGGTGGGGCCCGGGGCCCTCTCGAATTTGTAAAAAAAATTCTAATCAAAATAATTATAAGGAATTATACTGGAAAACTCGGTCCACTCTGGGGAAAATGTCTGGTGCCACCCATGGCTTGTGAATAAGTGTGGTCGTACTCTTAATTCTACGTTTTTATTTGGCTAATATCCAATAGGATCAACGAAAGCAGTCATTTGTTTAGGAAATGGTAAGGGTAAAGCGAAGATATGCAACATCCTTTTAAATTCAAATGCAAATGAACATTAAAAAGTGTTCGGGGGAAATCATTAAGTAACACAGACGTTGTTAGTGACAATTATTTTGACGGATTACCTTATTTGGGCAATCCATCAAACATTTTAGTTTTACTTCACACTTTTTGTTTAACCCACATGTTTAATCAAGTAATGAACTTGAAATGATGATTTAGCGAATGATATATGTACGATCAAGGGTTATATCTCTGAACGATACTTATTCTAGAAATATACAGGTTATCTGATTGACCGAGACCTACGTCTCGTTCAATCAGATAACTTGTAAATTAGGAGTAGTAAAAAAGATTTACAAATGAATGCAGACTAAGACTGCATAGATTCCAACCTTGAGTGGACACGGGTACCACGGTTTCAGTTATCCCATGTACTTAAACTACTTTCTTAAATGGCATAAATTTCGACTGTAACATTTTTCAAACGTGCTACAAAAAGATGTCAGCATCAATAGGCCATTTATTTAAGCGTAACAATAATATTTTTTATTATGTTAATAAGTTGACACTGACCCGGTCATTTTATCAATTACACGTAATCGGTTTTCATTTACATTGTTCGAAAACGACATTAAATTTTTGCTGGTAAATAGATTCATCCAAACGAAAAGTATGAGAAAGGTTGGTCTATTCATTTTATGAAAATACTCTGACCTTGAAATTGACATTACATGACATTATGTATTAGAGACTGTATGGTTGATTCTACGCGAAATAACATAACATTCAAATGCACACAGCGCATTGAATGTTATAAATATCGCGTAGATTCGTACAGACTATATCTTACTTAGTGTTCGCTAGCGGTTGGAGACTGGGCGTGGCTATCTACAGGCGTCACGTAAATAAGCCGACAGCCAGTTTATGCGGAATAGAGGGGCGAAATTTTGAAATTTACTGCAATTTCATTGGTCCTAAAAGTAGGTCGAACACTAAATAATACACATAAACATATTTTCTCCTTATCCCCTACTGTTCAATCATTTGAAATAGCCGCATGCAACATCTTTGAATTTGGACTAATCCGAGGTTTCTCTGATGAAATTCGCTCTTTGATAATATGTTCATGTCACACATTTAAATGAGCGACATCAATATATCAAAGAGCGAATTTCATCAGAGAAAACTCGGAATAAATTTGGACCGGTCCAATATTTTGTCGTCTTTTTAAGGGCTAAATACATTATTTTGTAATCTAGCGTGCATCTGACGAAGACGGTCTCTCCATACAGAGTTAGTAGCTCTAATCCATCGATTTCGCCTGTGTTATCAGGACATACAGTTGGTCAATTTACAATTTTTGACATCAATAATTGCATCATGGTCGTTATTCAGCATTATACCATGGAAGCCTGTACCGTTGATCGACAGCAAACTCTTCACCTGTGACCGATGTATGGGTAAACGCAGATTTTGACAAAAAATATTTCTTTAACGTAGAATACCCGTAATGTGACCATTTTGAGATTCATAAAACATAGGATTTTTTTCGAGCGGCACCGTTACGTATCCGAACTTATTCGGGCGTGGTCGTAAGCATTCGGACAGTGGAAAGTTCCACCGTCGAATGTTTTCGACGTCGTCCGAATAATTCCGATGTCGCACGAAACTCATAAGGGGTAGACTACCTTAATATTTAAACGGACAGATTTGTAAAACTGTCGGAGTTAGGGTGCTTTCACCAAGTGTTAAACCTGTTCGTATCTTTCTCTATTCGAAACGAAACATTATAAATGTGCTTGACATCTGAAAGCTATTAATCACGTGGTCCTATTTAAAATAATTTTGATTTTGAATTGTCATGCAATTAAAAACAAATATCCACCCTTAAATTTGAAAAATCAATCGTCCCTAAAATGAAATTGATATTAAGCGATGAGAGATGATAGACATATTTAATGAATTATTTTCAAAATTTTGAATATAGTTGACGCCATGCAGATGCGATATCACACGAAATGATTTGAGAATGTGCCTTGTTGTACCCCCATTTTGACGCCAAATCGAAGCTTGTCAACAAAAACCTCGTAACTGAAGCTTACAACAAGCTGCAGTTACGATGGTTTTATTGAAAAGCGATGCAATACGTTTCTATACATGTGGCAAAACATCACGATGCTCTAGACGATGTACGTTATTTATGGAGTAGGGACTACAAATAGTTCGTTGTACTGGCCCAACATCGGTCACATTTCTTAGTGTTTGACCTTCATTTTGGACCAATGAAATTGTAGTATATTTAAAGATTTCACAGTTATATTTCGCATAAACAGGCTGCCGGCTAGTTTATGTGACGTCGGTACAAAGCCACGCCCCCGTCTCCAATGAACTGCGAGCGAACACTTTAAGTAAGATAGAGTTTGTATATTAGATTCTATGCGATATAAGCATTCAATGCGCTGCGCGCATTTGAAATTTTATTTCGCATAGAATCTACTATACAGCCTCTATCTAATACATAGACTTAAAATATAATTTGGCTATTCTTTCTTTTTCGAAATATTTCCAGGGTTTTATCTATCAGAGACGCCATTACAAGCCATGGTTTAGGAATTGGGTTACATAAAAGGGCAAAGATGTGGAATGTCCGCCATACTGCCGGACAATGGACGGCGATGCCGAAAATGGCGTCAACTGTTGATGAGTTTCGTAGTTACGATTAGCTCGTTTCCAAAACGGCAAAAATTTAGACCGACCCAAACTCAAAAAATGCTGCAGACGACAATATCAAGCGAACGAATATTTACAATATTTGTCTTTCTGGACAATAAACATTTTGTGAAATGAAGAAATTGCTTGACACGAGCAATTTCTTCTTTTCTAAAAATGTTTTCTAAAGCCATCACCTTGCAAGCAGTCCAATGGGGCCACAGTGTGGTAATGGGATAAATGCGCGCATGTATGGAGATCCATCAATTTGAAGAAATTCTTATTAATCTACGGTATCAAATGACCTGTTTATCGTTTTCCAGCAGAGATTTGAATTCATTTTGTACCATGCATAATAAACACACCTATGAAAAATATGCACTATGATTATATATCGAAAGAAGATGGTCCTGAATTGGACATGTAGGCCTACCCCACAAAGATAAAACAACAATTCACACAGAGGAAACAGCAATCCCTGGAATGAGATTGGGTTTCAAACCAAAAAAAGAAGAGAAACAGGGGTAGATTCGCATGTCATTAAGGTAGAATACTCGTAATGTGGCCATTTGAAATTAAAAAAAAAACATCGGATTTGTTCGAGCGTCGTCGTTACGTATCAGAACCTATTAGGGCGCGGTCATAAACATTCGGCGGTAGAAAGTTCCACCGCCGAATGTTTTCGACTTCGCCCGAATAATTCCGAGGTTGTGCGAATCTCATTAGGGGTGGACCACCTTAATCTACCTATCTGAGCTGGGCCCTCTGGGATAGTAAATTACATGGAACTACTTTCAATGTGTCAGCGACAGTGAAAAGCGTGGAGGGGGTCTATTCTGGAATAGGCGATTCGGTCTATAAGCCAGACAACTCTCCGTAAGATATGATGGCATGCGATTACAACAGCAAGACTGGAGGAATCCTGCAGGATAACAGGTCAGAAAGACGCGAAAGCAGAGGGACAAAATAGTGTCATCAATACAACTAGTGACGATCATGTACGCAGAATGGATCAATTAATTATTTTGAAAAGAGGAAAAAATCAATGGTGAGAAAAAAGCTGTCATACCTGACTACTTTACTTCAACTTGTAAACATTAAATAGGCTAAATTGAATCAAATAGAGAATTTATGTATCATTTATCTAATGAAGCATTTCGTTTATGACTAGGATAGAAGAGAAAAAGTGAAGGTGTTTTGATTTTATAGGTCCTGTAACTTTTTAAACATCCGTTTGATGTGGGACGTTTTTATTCATAAGTGTGACTTTGCATATTTTCGCCACATTTTGTGACATCCATACAAGCGACCTTAATTTACTCTCTTGCAGTGTGTCTATCCCAAAAATGTTTTGGCATCTACAAACTTCAGAAATCATTGAGAGAATTGGAGAAAAAAAACTGAAGCAAGTACATGCGCATGTATATTGTCAATTCATCTTAATGCATTCAATATTGTATTCAACAATTCAAGAAATAGATCTACACAGAATAAGATACCCTGACCCTCCCTGGAAAAAATCTTGGGCTTGGACCCCCCCCCCTGGAAAAATCCTGGATCCGCCCTTGCTGATAGTGTCTCAATATCTTCTGTTTCTTCTATCTCCATCCAATTCCATTTTCTTATCAGTGGCAGTTTGATGTCTATTTTTTGTCGCTTGGAAAATAGTTAATCTAGATTATAATCACATTGTTTATTCCTTGGTTTAGGGATAAAGTTATTTGGCCAAAATCTCTAACGCTAAAGACAGTCTAACATTTTTACCCATTCCTACAATATGGCGATTTTTGACGCCATAAGATATAAGGGTTTTTGAAAACACTTCACCAATTGAAAACAATGCTTGTGATAATCATTTTCTTCATTTATCTCTTTTCTCTACACAAAAAGACCAAAAACTGTAAAATATGATTCACTTAACCCATTACCAAACAATGACTCTTTTTGGCTCCCCACAGAATAATGACTTTGGAAAACATTGTGGAAAATGACAAGCAATTTCTTCATTTTCCACAATGTTTTCTAGCCTCAAAGACAACAAAATGTAAAATCTTATCAACTGGATAATAAGGTCTGCAACTTCTTTCCATTTGAACCGGTCCAAATTTTTATCGTTTGGTAATGGGTTGAAATTAGTATTTCTGTAGCATCTTTTTTTTTTACGAGTCTAAAAGATGCCGCCTTGGAACGAGTTATTTCAAAATCATTGAAAATTTACGTTTTCTCTAGCTTTAAAGCATTTGTTATTCTCCGAGATTTCCAAAACAGAATAGAAAAAAATAGTTTTAAAAAGTATAAACACGAATAGGGGCCTATAGTGTTGTGTGTGAACTTTTAAATGTACTTGCCAGAAACAAGACAGCCCCCCCCCCCCCAAAAAAAACACCCTAAATTTCTAAAACAATGAGTCTTTTATATATTCTTTCATAAACAATGACTGCTGCTGCTGATGATGATGTTGTTGTTGTTGTTGTTGCTGCTGCTGTTGTTGTCGTTGCCGTCGTTGTTGTTGTTGCTGTTGTTGTTGCCGTCGTTGTTGTTGTTGTCGTTGTCGTCGTCGTCGTCGTTGTCGTCGTCGTCGTTGTTGTTGTTGTTGTTGTTGTTGTCGTTGTTGTTGTTGGTGGTGGTGTTGTTGTTGTTGTTGGTGGTGGTGGTGTTGTTGTTGTCGTCGTCGTCGTCGTCGTCGTCGGTGTTGTCAATGAAATTTTAAAAGCAAACGATGGTATTCTATAACGACTCTGCATATTACTTCTTTTTCACCATCATTGTTTTTCAATCTACAGCAAACTAATTTCCCACATACGGAAAGTGTTTTATTTATCTGCAAGTCCTTACAATGGGAGCATGCCTGATTTTGCCGCTTTGAAAAGGGTTAACCATTCCCCAAACAAGACCTGTTTTTGACGTCCCGAATAAAAAAGACTTTGGAAAACGTTGAGACAAAAGAATTTTTGTCACAATATTTTCTGCGCTATATTGTACACAAATCCTGTCTTTATCAACAGCAATTTTGTCGTCTGGAGCAGCTTTCGAATTGGAATACTCTAAATTCCTGCGATTCGTGAAAGGGTTAATGAGACTAAAAAAAGTACATATAAGTTTGCTATGTCGTTTATGAAATTGAAAACTGATAACCACGCGCGAGTTATCGTGCCTAACTAGTGTTTCATCCGGCGTTAACACTTTCCCAAACGGCAAAAAATATACTTTTCCCATTTGAAAGTTGCTGCAGTCGACAATATAGATGTTAATAGAAGTAGGATTTGTAGACACTGTGCACTGAAAACATTGAGACAAAAGGAGAAAACGCTGGTTATCATCATTTCTTCTTTTGTCTCAATGTTTTCTCAACACATGTACCAGGCACGTCAGGGTGAGGGGCTAGATTGAGACAGGTTAAAACAGCGGGGATGGTGTTCAATATTACCCAATCTATTTTACCATCGCGCGGTAATACAAATGGATCAGGATCTGGAAAAAGGGCTCTTATAGCATTTTAGTCAGACATGCCTCAAGATCAGCATGTGTCTATGGGAAGTCGTTTTGGAATATATGCTACTCTCATATGTTATGTCATGATAAAGCTAGTGAAGTGCAATATGGTTCTCGATCAGACTGTGTGTATACGCAGACTGATCAGGAACCATGTAGGGCTCAAAAGCCTGAAGGTATATAGCCCAACAATAAAAACACCACTTTCTAGCCATACGAAATGCATCAAATTACACAGGCCTGTAAGTACACTTCACATAGGTTGACTCACCGTGTCGGATTTCAAGATTATGCTTCAAGAAGAAAATAATTTGCAAATATTATTTTACTCTATATTCATATGCAAGGGGTTAATTTTGAACATTTTTGTCAATTATTTCCATAAGTATGCATTAATTCAAAATTCTAAACCGTTCAAAATGCTTATGCTATTTGTATTTGGAATGGAAATGTAACACGGTTTAAGAATTACTGGCACTTTTCAAATTTCGCATCTGGCTCCTTATGTGCTAATGATGCGTTGCATGCCTTAGAGGACTTTTTTCAGATCCTGGCTCAAATGTATTAGGCTAATAGACGTAATTTCCGTCCTAAACAAGTCCTGGTTTTCAAGTTTTTAGGAGAACAAAGATATGAAACAATGATAGAAAAGAAGAAATTACTTGAACAGTTTATCCTTTCCTTTACTGTTTTATACTTTCCATCAATACAGCCTGTTCTACATTTGTAAAACATCATAATATTCTACAGTTTGCGTATTATAATTATTTCTTCGTCACTCACTAATTCCTTTCAAATTTAACTAATCTGGCATTTGCTGTTTAAATTTTACAAACAAAGAATGATTGAAAGAGAATGTTGATTTTTTAACCTAATTCTAAACTAAAAACAAGATGTGTTTGTGAAACACAAATGCCCCCGAAATGGCCATTTTCTAAAATGTTAAGTTTTCGTAGAGTAAAGGGTTGATAAGGGTTAAAGAATGACCTTGAAGAAGGTCGTATTGTATGGGACAGATAGATATCATTGAAAGGAAGTTACATACCAAATTTCAGCTTTGTATGTTGAATACTTTTGGAGAAAAGGCAAATGTTAAGTTTTCGGACAGACAGACGGACGGACGGACAGACAGACAGACAGACGGACACGAGTAAAACAATATGCCCCCGATCTCTCGATACGGTGGCATAATAAGACCAAGATTTGATTAAAATAAGCCAATGAAATAGACCAAAAATTGTTCACGAGCAAATAAAGCCTATATGAAAGTATCACAGATTTCATTTCATATGGCACAGATTTAGCTTTTATTATCATAAATTGAAATTACACGCCTGTTCTTTTCTAAAATAACAATTCAGTAATATTTTCTTGCAAACCTGTTATATCTGTATACTATGATTCAAGTCTTTTTCGAGAATGTTATGCTATATGCGAAATATGAACACATTTTGCATAGATGTCAGTCTCAGGTCAAATAAAATCCGTAATACAGTTGAAACTCGTTATATCGAAGTCGTGTCGAAACTTATTTCACCTCGAGATCTACGGAGTTTGACTTATCCGATTTCTGTTTAGTTTCGGTTAAAATGATATTAGATAGTTTTTGTTGGTCATCGAGTGTGTTTCGAACAATTCTTCTCCTTTTCTTAATATATTTTCAATGGACATATTTTTAAACGGTTTTGTTCTACTTTTTTGATATCTATTATTGGGGACGATACCAAGTTTTTGCTTAGACTCAACCCTTTCCCAAACAACACCTGGTTTTTGACGTCCCAAGTAAAAATGCTTGGGAAAACATTGAGACAAAAGAAGAAACTGCTGATAACCAGCAGTTTCTTCTTTTGTCTCAATATTTTCTGTGCTATATTTTACACAAATACTGCATTTATCAATTTCCATTTTGACATCTGCAGCCGCTTTCTACGTGGAATAGTCCAATTTTTCGTCGTTTTGGGAAAAGTTGAGATTTCAGAAATTCGACATATCCGATGTCGAGATAACGTGTGTCAAATGTATAGAGAAAGAGAAAGTGTATATCAACAAAAATCATGTTTTTCTTGTTTTATGTTTTTTGTAGCTGAAAACTGCAAAAGTAATTAAATTCGTCTAGATGCATGCTCTTAGATCATACGTTATTCTCACTTTAATCTCGTTCTCAAGTGGTTAGATTGCCGTTTACAATGCGCTTTCCTTGCTCTTTGAGATTTCTTGATAGTGAAAAAAGATGTAAGTTTTAAAAAGTTCATGTCACAGCAAAAGTGTGAAGGATTGAGGGATCTTACTCCTTCATAATGAAAACACATGAAAATCATGTAAATATTTTAGGAAAAGAAATGTCTGAAATGATCTGGGTTTTTTTCTCCCAAAACTACCCACTTTATTATTTACGAAAAAGAAAATTTAAAAATCACACTATTTGGTGACATTGTAAATTGGACTTTCCTACGCGTACTTTAGTCCTTCTCCAAATATCGGCATTTTGGAATGGTCCCAAATGAACCCAAAGCAGACACAATTTAAATGTTACTCCATAATTTATACAATACAAATTAGTAAGGGTCAGGAGAAAATGCTTATTTTTCCCTTCTTTATGGTCAATACAAGGATTCCTGCACTAATACAAAGACCTGTATATAGGTTTGTCAAATACAAGCACATGATGAAGTTAGTTGTCAGTAGAATTGAAAGCTTGAGACCCCTTCCGTAAACAGAATTTCTTTCATTTGCAACAGCGATTTTTAAAGTGACATTTCAGAATTATTTCTACATGAATTTTACTTTTATTCTATCTGAAAGAGCATCTTTTCTTATGAAAATTCTGAAAATTTCAAGCCAAAATATTGAACCATTTACGAGAAATATATATTTTTGTGCTAAAATTAAACAAATTGTTGTGGACAACAGTTCAGATTTGTATAGAATTTGTTATTTTTGTCTTAACTTTAAAGGCGTATTTTTCGCTTATAAATAACAACTTCTAAGAACTGATAGCATTAATTTCTTCGCATTAGAATAAACAATCTTTGCATCAAAACATACTCTTAAAAAATGAAATAAATGTGAAATGTCACTTTAATATTCCGAGAGAAATTTCTTTTTTGATTTACAGAGCTAAAGATAAGAGGAGTCTTTGACCTTTTAGAATGAAACATTTCAATTATATTCCATCAAACCATATGTTATGGGTACTCATTGGAATAGTCTCGGCGAGACTATTCAAATGAGTATCTACAACATGGGATCTGGATTTGATATAAGAGATTTAAGATGTCTTGACCCCTTCTTATCTGTTGCTCTGGATATAGTTTAGATCTAGTCAAATATTAACTGAATTATGTCTACATTCAGTCTTAACCCATTACCAAAAGGCAAACTTTTAGGCTGGTCCAAATTCAAAGATGTTGCAGACGACAATTTTAAGTGAATGAAATTTTACATTTTTGGTCTTTTTACGTAGAAAACATTGTGGGAAATGAAGAAATTGCTTGTCACAAGCAATTTCTTCATTTTCCACAATGTTTTCCAAAGTCATTATCTAAAAGGGTGTCAAAAGGCGTCAATGTGTGGGAATGGCTTAAACTCAGGGCGACGAATCACGTGACAAAACAAATCTCAGAAAATCGCCAAAAATTGAGTGCGTTACCAATTCAAAAACGAGTGGAAGCAGAAAAGAGATTGAAAAACCTCGGATTATCATATCTGGATTTGGTGGAAAATTTAACCCTTTCCTTGTTAGGAAAGGCTTGAGAAAAAATTGAGGCAAAAGAAGGAAATGCTGATAATCAGCATTTTCTCCTTTTGCCTCAATATTTTCTGGGTTATTTTGTACATATTTTATATAAAAAAAAAACAACCATTTTGTCGTCTGCATCAGCTTTCTAATTGGAACACCCTAAAATTTTGTTGTTTGGGAAAGGGTTAAACAACATGCGATAAAAAAAAAGTTACGACCGATCAAAATTGTTTGGGAAATGGTTAATTCTCTTCTCGAGCCCAAAACTCAAATCTTCTCAAATTTTCTAGCAAATGCGTTTCGATTAAATATACATCCGTGTTATGATGGGTTCTTTTGAACTAGCAAGGTAATCTGACTTTTTGTTGGCAAATTGTTTTTGCCACCTGTCTGTAATTCAAATTAATTTAGCAATGACTTGTAACCGTAGAAAAAAAATGAGCTACTTAACTCCTTCTTAAAAGACGAAATTTTACGGTACCCAAAATTGAAAGCTGATGCATAAAAATGGATGTTGACAAAGATGATAAAAAAAGTGATATGTTTAAAATATGACAAAGAAAAAGGTTGATGCAAAAAGAAACATTGCTGATGAACAACATTTCTTCTTTTGTCTCAATGCTTTCTATGGTATTTTTGAACTTTTTTTTTCGTTTTTACTTCAAGACATGGAAAGGGTTAAATTATGATATCAAGGGATCACTTGCTGTTCAAGAACCATAATAACCTTATTTATATAGATTAGTTCTTAATTCATTACAGCAGTTTAAACAGTTTCAGAAACGCCTCTCAAAAATAGCTTTTATGCTATTTAACCTTGATTAATTGATTTGGTTAAAAATAAAAGGCGAAGGAAAATTAACAGGTATATAGAGTTTAGAATCAATCTGTAAGGGTAGATAATTACGTAAATAAAGAGATATTCAAACTCATTCGGGGAAAATACCATCTAATAAATACATGCATGTGATTCAATTGTAAAAAACTGCTCTATCATATCGAACATTTTGTCTGATGGACAGTCTTTTCCTATTTAGCTAATATTCGATATGAAAAGTCTATACAACTTGGTCAAGAAGATAATTTAAGAAATTAATAAATCAATAAATCAAATGATCGCTAATTTTAGATCCATTTATTAATCGCTACCGGTTTCATTAAACTTATCGCCTCATAATTTGAACGAAGCCAGTAGCTAGAATAAAATACAAAGATGGACGATTGTTTTTTTTCAAATTTATCTTGAGTATTTAGAATACATTTTAACGTTATACTTACATCCAGCTTGCGTCAGCATACCAAGCAAAGGTAAATCCAAAAAGTAACAAAATTAAAATCCATCTGTTGAAACACAGTGAATTTTCCATACTGTATTTAACCACTTCGAACACATCAACAATTTAAAAACAAGCAAATATAATAGACACGATTCATTTAGTTTCGCAACATCACTTAGCCGACGTCCTTAAGTCGAAATTTATTACCCATTTACCTGAATGTTTTTATTCTTTCTTGATCGATTCGTTCCGAGTCAATTACTGCATTTTTTAAACAACGAAATAAAAGTTATATTGTCACGCATCGTAAAAAGCGAATATAATTTATATTATAACGTTATTCATTGTCTGAGTCATTGATGAGGATTCATTTATCTGAAAAATAAAATCATTATGATAACATCTTTTCTGTTATTTTTTCAAAAAAAAAAAAAAAAATAGGGAGGGGGGGATGCTATTGTTTTGAAAAAAGGATACTTTGGGTGGTTGTATACTTGTAAGTTGTAGATACAGCTTTCAAACTAAACTGTTAATTCTTAAGTTTTTGTTTTAATGAACACTTTTGTTGCATACTTCTATCGGCGAATTGCGGAAAGTGATTAATTCATCAAATGATTTTTTTAATCTTGTTTGTTTTCCATGGATGTTATCTTACAAAAAAATATGCGATAAAAATGTCCTTTTTCTAAAGAGAAATATAACAAGATTGGTATGAAAATATACCCGTTCAACAATTTATGATAATAACAGAAAACTTTTAATAAAAAAATACTATGTAATTGTTTGATAACCACTATTTTCTCCTCTTCCAAAGATATGTCTTTCCTTTCCGTTTACCGTTTAAACTATTCAATCTCAGTGCGTTTGACGCCTGTAATAATCTTTTTTTTTTTTTTTTTTTTTTTTTTTTTTTTTTAATCTTGTTAAACATTTCCAAAAACAATACCTGAAATCCCTAAACTTAAAAAAGCTTCGGAAAACATTTAGCCAAATGAAAGACTGGTTATACCCAGGATTTCGCTTTTTGTCTCTATTTTTTGTACTTTATTGAACAAAAAAATCCTATCTTTATCATCACCAATTTGTCATCTACAACAGATGTCAAATCGGAACAGTCTAGAATTTTCCATTTAGAAAAGGGTTAATTAAACAATAAATAAAATCCACACTTTTACAAATTCCGAATGTAAGATTTCACTGTAAGATCGGAGACATTTTCCTCATTGGTGAAGACAGCAAATTGAGAATGTCATAAGGTGAGTGTAAACCACGTCCTGATTGGCTACTGAGTGTCACGTGCTATCAATACCTTTCATAGGCAGAGTAACAGATAAGATGGACAAAATTATTCTAATTTTGTTATTTTTAATTCAACCCTTATATTATGGGTACTCATTTGAATCGTCTCGATGAGACGATTCAAATGAGTACCCACAATATAGGGTTTGGTGAACAATAAATGAAATATTGCATTTTGGAAAGCCGTTAAGCATTTTCTCTTAAAAGATATTTGAATTTCAAACGGAGAGTTTATTTAATCGTGTTTTACAACTATTTAACTTTTACGCCGTGAATAGAAAAATATTTTTGCGGTTGGGGAAAAAGAGAAATTATAATTGAGATCTGCATATTGATATTGAAAATCATCGGAATGGAAAAAGAGATAAAAAGGAGAATCGTATTTATGTTCGCTGTCTCTTTAACCAATGAATTTGACATCTATTGGTGTATAACAACAAAGAGTTGTGTTTTATCAATTAACTTTCATTTGGACCCTTTTCCAAAAAAAGATCTAGTTTTGACGTCTCCCAAATAAGAAGAAATACTGATATCCAGCATTTTCTCTCAATATTTATGGCATATAATCGAACATTTCGTGGGTTTATTTGAGTTCATGTCAGCATCTCTTTTATTCCAAACATCTGTAATTATGCCGTTTATGACAGGTTTAACAAAGTAAACAAAGTAATTAGTAGAATGCACCCTGAGTTGAAATGCATTTGAGTCGGGATCTAGAAAAAATGCATTTCAGCATTTCACTCCATGGACTAAGCCCCAGTAGACTGGAAACGTTTGATATATCCACTGATAACGCAGAGCTACTCGAAGTAGCTGTTTTACTGCATAAGTCCTAGGACTAATTTGGGACAATTATACTTCCAGATCAGACTGTGCTTAAGTGCAAGTCGACCAGGACCTATGATGCTCTCTAAATTGCTTCTAGTCAGAAGGAAGTTTTAAGTAAACAACTTGGATTTTGATCTGATCAAAAAGTATGCCCAAGCTTATTTTTCAGATAATTTCGCATAAAAAATCGAATTAGTCGTAATGATGTTTAGATACACTCGTTGCTTTCCTTTTGTATTTTTTTTTATTTTTGTTTGTTTTTTTAACATGTTTCATACGCAGGGGTGTTTAAACTTATTTGTTTTACAACAATCGACACGAAGCTAGAAACTTATTTTAATTTACTCTCGATTCTGCTCCATTGAAAATACTCAAGTACTCGCGCTGAATGTGGGCCAATGAGAAGCCAAGAACAACCTCCGCTTCCTGGATCGAACTCGGAACCTCTTGATTGTGAATCTGACGCTCTACCTCTCGACCACGGACACCACGTATCTTGCTCCATATCTTGCACTGTTTATCAAGGATTAACCCTTTCCAAAACGACAAAATTTTAGGGTGATCCACTTCAAATACTGCCACAAATGACAAAGTAGATGTAATTAAAGACAGGATTTGTGTAAAATAGGACATAGAAAATATTGAGACAAAAGGAGAAACTGCTGGTTTTCAGCAGTTTCTTCTTTTGTTTCAATGTTTTCCCAAGCCTTTTCTATGAGGGACGTCAAAACCAGGTCTTGTTTGGGAATGGTTTAAATGGGAAAAAATGTTGTAAATTTGATTGTGAGATTTAAAGGTACCCATGCTAGGTTGTCGAAGGTAAACAATTCAATAAATATTGTGTGGAACAGTCAACCTGCATTATCTAGATTATTTTTCCAAGGAAATTTCAAGCCAAGTTCATTTAGGCCTTCTAGATCAAATATGTATATAACTGACTTGCCCGCCATTTATAATCATAGTATTTTTTTACTTTTTTTTTTTTTGGAAACTGGGCCTTGATAGATAGTGAAAAGGTTCGGCAACAGCGCTAAAATGGCTTTCTTTTTGACCATAGATAATGCCATGCATCAGGAAACAATACAAACTCTGACTGTCCCCTTGTTGTTCTGATCCCTGAAAACGCTTGCCTGGGTCCCTTTAAGGATTACACCATTTTATACATTTTCAGTAAAGGGTGCATTTATAGTATCACGTTTGATGGGGGCCTAATTTCTGCGTTCAATTCCTTTCTTTAGTTGACAAGATGAATTCAATTAAAAACGTATTTGACGCTTCATAAACCAGGTCGAATTTGTTCATCCTTCGATTACCTGCACATCTTCCCTGCGATTTCAAAACGTCATTTAACCCTTTCCCAAACAAGATCTGGTTTTGACGTCCCTATTAGAAAAGGTTTAGGAAAACAATGAGACAAAAGAAGAAACTGCTGATAACCAGCAGTTTCTCCTTTTGTCTCAATATTTTCTGTGCCATATTGTACACAAATCCTATCTTTAATAACATCCATATAGTCATTTGTGGCAGTTTTTGAAGTGGATCACCCTAAAATTTTGACATTTGGGGAAGGGTTAAACCTTTTCCCAAACGTCAAATAATATGGTGGTCCGTAGTGAAAGCTGCGCGGACGTTCATAAAGAAATGATTTGTGTATAGTGCTGTAACACATAAAGTTATAAACGTTAATTTTGAGACTTCATATACCAGATCGAATTAATTCATCATTAGATTGCAATCACATCTTCCTTGCGATTCGAACCCCTCATTAAGGTAGTCAATCTCTAATGAGATTCACGCGACGTCGGAATTATTCGTGCTTTCTCGCCGAATGTTCACGACGTCGCTCAAACACGTTCGGATACGTAACGAATGTTAAAGGGGCCCATGCTAGCTTTTTCACAACATGGAGACATTCATTTTTTATTTATGTGTGGTGCATTGCATTATCTAGGGCAAAAAAGAAAGGAATTTTAGCGCTATAATACCAGGGTTTTCACTATCTTTCAAGGTTCGATTTCCCATAAATGTAACTACAATGTATAAATATAAATGGCGGATAAGTAAATTATACACAGACTTGATCCAGAATGACTTAATGAACACCATTTGAAGTTTCCTTGGACAGAAATAATCCAGATATGCAGGTTGACCATTCCATGTAATACGAGGTTTGTTGAATATATTTTTATCTTCGTCAACCTAGCATGGATCCCTTTATCGACGACGCACGAAAAAAAAATCCCCAATTTGAAAGCTGATACAAACAACAAGAAATGTGTGTTGATATAAATAATTTATATTATAATTTATGCATTTAATATTGCGCAGAAAATTTAGAAGAGCATGCTGACCACAAGCATTTCCTTCTTTTACCTAAAAATTTTCCCAAATTGTAAAAGACCCCACTGTTGGACTTTGGAAATCAATGTTTTCTACCCAGAGAGACAAAAAGACGCAGAATTCCATTAATTTGAAATCATTTTCTGTACAAGTTTTGATATGGACAGAGTCTAATATTTGTGCAGTCAGGTAATGGATTAAGGACGTCAAATACCAGGGATTTTTCGGGGGAAAGAGTTAGAACTGTTCCCCACGACGTTGCTGTCGTTTAAACCCGATGTCCTATAGCTAAATGAGATCAGAGTATAAATGAATTAAGGGCATCCTTAAAGTAAAATCATTTAAACGAAAAATATCGCTTTCAACGCCAAGAGTGTTTCTTTTACCATTTTCGTCAATAGAAGATATTTTACCATCTTGAGAGCGTCAGATTACCCTTTGCTTCTTTCCACACGTTCGTGCAGCTAGTCGGCATATCGAGATTCACACGACGACGGAATTTTTCGTGCGACGTCGTAAATGTTCGGTGGAATCCGATCTACACGGATTAGTTACGAATCTTGTAGGAAAATTTCGCTCTTTCGGCACCGAATTATTTAGGTAAGACCTGGGTAATGGGCTATGTGACCAGTTGTGGATCGAAATCTTTATGATGCGAATAGTCGATTTCAAGGGAAGTAATTTTAATTGCTCTCAAAATTTGGATTTTTTACTTTTGTTGGGTTTTCCCCCCACTCTTCATACAATTTAAAGGGCGACGGTAACAGATGGTCTAATTGCAAAAAATGAAATTTTTTGAAAAAATATGCAAAACTTTTGTGTTGACAACCTCGGGATGGTTAATAATATGCGATTCAGACAGAGAATGAGCCGAAATTACAAGACAGATAGCTGAATTTAGGGAGAATCCAAACCTAAATTCAACCCCATCACTGATGGGGTTAGAATTATTTTAAAATTGTTGCACATGCGCATACAGCGCGGACCATGATTCAAACGAGATTCATACTTGAATTTCAATATGACGTCATCATGTATGTTGTGACGTCATTTAAGAAAGTCGCATGTCCTACTGTTTTGACCTACTTTCGATATCGCGTCATGAATTTGGTATCAAATTGCGAAAAAATGAGTCGTTGCTTCAAAAGCTTAAAAAGTGTACATTTCGTTTGTATTTGACAATTTTTGGGTCCAAATCTGGGAAATAGTAGCTTTAAAAACATTTGTACTTTTTTTTTTTTTTTTTTTTTTTTTTTTTTTTTTTTTTTTTTTAGAATATTCCCCGGAAACCTGAGCACGCTCAATTATTTCCGTTATTACGAAAACAGGCGATATTGCATTTAACGGTACTTTGAAAATGCTCGGACTTACGGGCGTCACGGAATAAGTCGAAATATAGCGATTATTCCGCAAGTGCATTACACAGGTCCCATTTCCACATAATGCCGATTTCCGACGCCCGAAAGATAAAGGCCGTAGAAAACATAAATAATTAGAAATTGTTGGTTATCATTAATTTCTTCTTTTGTCTCAATGTTTAACCAGCGAGGTCAAAATCGGGTATGGTTTTGGACAGGGTAAAACTGTTTTTCCAAAAAATACTATGTACTCTAAGGACATTTTTAAGTTCATTTTCACAAAAGTTAATTAATATCCGCCGCTTTTCTAGTGGCCCACCACCAATATAATATGTCATTAACTTCGAAGAATTTTGTTGTTTGGCGGAACAGATTAGAGCCTGTTAATGCTATTTAGTCTGTCATTACTTTTATTACGCTGTAAAGTAGAAACCGAGAAGGTGTGTTAAGAATTCATTTAAGGCTGGAAATTACAGTATTATACAATAAATAGGGGTGTTTAATAAACGGTTTGCTGTGCGGTCAAAATTTGATCATTTTATGGTGGTGCAGATTGCGTCATTTATTTGTCTGAATCCGGTTATTTACATATTTTAGATATAGTCCACCAATATCAACCCGTCTCATCTTAAATTCATGGGTGAAAGTTTTCCGTATTATTACGGATTTCCGTATTTTGGACGGCCGCCGGGGCCGTTTTTCCAAATCGCGTAAATCCGTTGAGAAAAGTTGGGGGGGGGGGGGGGGGGGGGGTTGGTAACCCCTTTCTCTTGTTGATCTGAAGATACCTGGAGATCCTATCTCAATTCAATACCGGGAAGACCAGAACAAAAACATTTTATTACCCATCTAGTCAGCTTAAAAATGGAAAACCCCGTGGGATCACATCAAAGAAACGATCTCATCCGAAAACTTACTCGTAACTACTCGGCTGATTCCGTGATGACGGTCCCGAAATATGCATCCGACAATTACCAAACAAAGAGTTTTCCGTTGCCGAAGATCGATCCACGGACATAAATTATAGATTGGCTTGTCTGGATCTAGCGACCGGTAGGCGATCATAGACGGCATAAAAAGTCATGGGCATTTTCTTACCTTCGTTTCAGACCAGAATAAATTTTTCAGCACACACGTTTTGATTCTTGTGCATGTGTAATCATTAGCCCCAAATGTGTAATTCATGGATATTTATATAGATCTACATTCATGTTCAATTTTCGTCATTTTGTTTACCCCCTTCCCAAACAGAAACATTTTAGACTGCTCCATTTTTAAAGGTGTTGCAGACGACATAACTTACTTTATGGAAAGTATTTATCGTGGGGACGGAGAAATGGCTGATTATCGACGATTTCTTCTTTTCTCTCAATGTTTCCCTTATCTATTTATTCCAATGACGTCGAAATCAAGTACTGTTTGTGAAAGGATTTAAAAGAGAGGTTGGGGAACGTCGGCAAGCATAAGCACGAGTCAGGTAGATCTGCCTCTGCAAGAATTTTTCTTTTCACTAACGAAAGAGACTCGGGGTAAATTTTCTTTGCCCACGATTGACATCTAGATCTTTTAGTAAACATTGCTTGTAAAACACAGATTGGTTGAAAAAGAGGATTGTCCCCGCCCATTCATTGACTTGCAAGTTGATTGACATGCTTCTCAGACGAATAAATAGGTCAGATCTCTCGTGTTAAAAAACCAATATGACGTCATGATGGCGTTGCGTCTACTCAATCTGGGCTTGAAAAGTGACTTCAAAAACACGGCGAACACCTGCTTAGTTATTTCGGGGACTGTTTCATAGTACGTTGATTGGATTATTACCGTTGAAATTTTGGATAATAGGCTAACAAGGTAGCATTTTCTTCGTTTCATAATGACATTATCGCTTGCCGACCGAAATCTAAATAACCTAGATCTATAATTTTGCTTTAGCTGCAACTTTACATCAGAAAATTGGCATGATTTAGAATTCAAATTAATCATCGAGTGTCCGTCGATGCAGTCGACGTTTCTGCGATGAAATCTCTTATTATTTGTCACCGAAAAATTAACGTGAAATAAAAATAATCTTGTGGAGAGAGAAAGGGAGTTGATTCGTGAATAAAACGTTAATTGGAGATTCAAATTCTTGATTTATCACGACTTTGTGTAATTACGAGCTTAAAAAGACTAAAGTTACACAAACATAAACCGTTATAGCACATTGGTTATCTTTGTGAATTTTAAATATTACGTACATATTTCTAAACTGAAATGATATCCATCACCAGAAATATCCTCAAGAGGGGGACAAAAGTGCAATTTCGGAAACTGCGTGTACACAAAAGCAATGTTCAATGACTCGCCAGGACGGATCGAGGATTATTTTCGAGGGGGGGGGGGCAGTCGTATCAAGATATTTTGAGATTGTAAACTTTCAATAGTTATTCAAATATAGCTAAGTGTAGTTGCATTGATGTATCAAAAAAAAAAGAAAAAAAATCCAAACTTGATTTTCACAAATCAAGACTGATCTGTCAATGGTAGCAAAACCCTGAAATATGCACACATTTTGAAAATTGTTGCCATGTCATACTAGAATCTAACAATTCTTATTTTAAAAATGAAAGAAAAAAAAAATAGAACAGTGAATCATATTGAGTTATAATTTGAAACTGAATGATAATTGATCTGGAAAACTTGCACTAAAAGATGGTAGTATAGCGTCATGAACGCCTTCCTAGGGTTTTTTAAAACGCTATTTCTCGAGAGCTCCCGGGGGCCTCCGGCCCCCTGGACCCCTGGCCAGGGCGTTGCCCTGGACCCACCGGGGGCCCTGCGGCCCCCTGGCCCCCAGCTCTAAAGTTCAGTATTTTGAAATTTTCTAACTTTCACCCATGAATTTCGTCGGCAAAGTCCGTTATTATAGCACCCACCTTGCCGAAGTGGTGCCATTGCATATCGTCGCTTTTTTAACAAAGACCTCGTAAATGCAGTTTTAAATAAGCTGCAGTTACGCGTCCCTTGACAGCCAGAAGTGGCTATCAGCAGTTAAATTTTAACTGCTGATAGCAACTTCTGGCTGTCAAGGAACGTACGAAGTTTTTGTTGAAAAGTAAATACATTTACAGACGTACTGGCTTAATTATGTCGCACAATACTCAATGATGGTATGTAGCACCTACAAAATTACAACTGAATCATTAATAGACAGCAAATAAATTTGAAATACCCAAATAAATTGTAGACGACTAATTATACTTTACATACGTTAATACATGTAATGATACTTTTCTCTCGTTTGTTTGTCGAAACTTGGGATTCAAAAACACCAAATTGCTTAGTAAGACATATTTTATTTTCTTTTAGTTTCTATTTCGTCGTCTCTATCTTGCAAATTGGAACAACATAAATCTGTATCGTTTATGCAGTATCGAAGACAACATATTTGTCATATTTTATTTATTTAGCTATAAGATATTTTACAAGAGTCTGTATTTGAACATTTCAAGTACAATCTGATTGGATGCTAAAAAAGGATGCCCAACATCACTTCTTCACGTCTTAGACTACAAGGTCTCTAATTTCAACCATGGAATATTTTATAGCGTAGATGTTCCAGTAAAGTATTTCTTCCTTTCTTTATAGCTTGTTCTGGAACATGATAACAAATTAAACAAAAAGACCGAAACGAACAAATGAAATAAAAACGCTTTTTACAACGCGGAGAAAGGGTAGACTTTAGCAATAAGCAAAATTATGTTTGGGACATGTATAAATGGGACTAGATGGAATGCCGTTGATACCCAAGATGATAGGAAATTTATTTTACGCTACTTACACATGCTTTCCTTCCAAGGTCACATCACTACAGCTTAAACAATCTGTAGTTACGAGGTTTTCAGGAAAAGCGGAATGATAGGTGGCGATAGTGTTTTGATTTTTTGATCGGAAGGGCGCGGACGGACGAAAGACGTGGTTGTTATACATGTGCATTTCCCATTGAAATAACGGTACTGATTTAAAGTGTACAAATGTTAGAAACCAACATTGACATTATTTGTCGATGCTTTGGAAATCCCAACATAAAATGAATATCGAAATCATACAAAAATTAAAATGGACTATTTTGTAATGGCAAAAATGTCGATCCTGGTCAGACTCTGTGGCGGCCTAGAACAGCCAGGTCCGATATCTTTCACTCTTTCAACAAGACCCTGTCTTACACGACACCATGCAAATAGGCTAATGTATTCCCCAGGCCATATTCCAATAAAATAAAATAAAAACCCGAACGTTTAGTCGCAATATTCGACTACAGAAAAGGCAAAAGCGGCCATAAATCTCTTTATTGCGCTCTGTCGCCGAAAACCAGTAATTTTCTTAAGAGTATTAATTTGCCCACACAGGCTGTTCATGGCTTTGACCCCTAATTAACCGTTACCTTAGTAACCGCTGGGTTGAGTCGCGGGTTTGAGCCTTTCAGTGACGTTGTTGAGCCAAACAAAGTCGTCGGCCAAATCTTAAACATTCAAAATTAATGCATCGACCGCTTGTTCAATTTTCTATACAGATATTTTCTGTGTATGATAAACACAATAATTCGGCTGTTAGCACTTGTTGGGTCTTCTGCAACTTCATTGAACTTAGACCACCCAAAATAATTATCCTTTAGAAAGAATATTCGCCGCTTTTTCAACAAAAACACCGTAACTGCAGCTTAAACAAGCTGCAGTTGCGAAGTTTTCGTTGAAAAGAATTGGCATAATACATCGCAATCTTACGCCTTGTAATGGTAAAAGCTCGACAGTGGGCAGTAAAAGCGTTATATCCTGCCATAACAATGCTTCGTTTTTCTCCTCCGACCACAAATTAAAGGCAATAAAATAAATAGCATTATGAAGAATGTAGCCCGTCTTTACCAATATTTACACAATTACAAGATCAAAGAACCAATCATGGTCTTTACCCTTCAGACTTAACGAAATTGATTTTTTTTTTCAAAGTTGGATGTTGGTCTAGCTGTTAGGTAGAATTGAGGTCGGTCCGTGCAGTGCTCCATACATATTTGGTATGGACTTTAAAAAGAAAAGGACCAGAGAGGCAACAGCCTATCGACGATCTCTACAAAGAAGTAAAAGTAAGAAAAAAGGGATAAATTCGGACCAAATAAATCAGGTACAAATCGATATAGTCTACTTGGGGGTGGGGTATGTGTGTGTGTGTGTGTGGGGGGGGGAGGGGTGGAAGGGGGGGGGGGGGTCTAAAATTACTTGTCTTGTCCAACGCTACCCCAAACGACGAAGTTTTCAGGTGGTCTAATTTGAAAACTATGTAGATCTACTGCAGACAACAAAAACATAATTATGTTTCAATAGGTAAACCCTTCAGCTGGGAATCGAACCGTAGACTTAGAGATTTACAGCCCTGTACGTGTTTACCATCTGACTGTCCGTTCCTAAAAATCAGGTTTTGCTAATCTACCAATTTTAAAAAAATGCCCTTGCAACTTTTGTTTGACACTTTTAATGTTAAATGATCGTTTGACTGATGACCAAGCAATACCAATTATGCCAGGATCAGTTTACGAGGTGTGAAACAATAAATAAGATAGGATACCATCTATAACATCTATTCTCATGACCTTGATATGAGCAAATAGATCGACTAAGGAAAATATGTTCAGTTGATTGATCTAGCTGAATTATTCAAATGGAGAAAAGTCGAATAATTATTAGATAGCTTTTGGCCGACCACTTCCGGTGCGGAGCTGGTAAGTTTGTCTATTCGAAAACTGATCAAAGCGCCGAAAGGCACTGATCGGTGGCACGTTTTAGAGAAACTGGTCACCATCTATTGTTTCGAATTAAATCTGTAATTTCTCCTTTTCCTTCGTCATTATTCCGTTAAATATATGGTCATGAGATTGATCGATGACACGTTTTAGAGCGCCGGGTCACCAACTATTTAGTTTAAAATAGTCTCTTTATATGTTCAATTGACTCCTTATATCAAAGCTTTGTAATATTTACTTTATCTCCAATATACCACACAAGTGTAAACTTTCTCATCTTTTTTATGGCCAAACTTCCATTCAGAAGATATTTGATCTTTTAACCCTTTCCTGGTGAACAGTGGACAGAATTTACACTAATTGAAATGGGGAAAAAATAATATCACATTGTATAACTCATTAACTAAAATCAGAAATGTTTGGAGAGGAAAATATTGCAGGAAACGGAAGAAATGTCAGTGAACATACTGTATATCTTATAGCAAAGAACCTTATTCGCCCCCTCTCCCTCCAGTGAACCGAATACATATGACTAGGGATTTGGAAAAAGGACAGAAAGCATTTATATTAACATTATCAATGATTCCGTGCCATCCTGTGCGCGCGTGCAGTTTGATCAGGACCCATACTGCTTTCCTCATTACCACACAATGACTCTTTTTTACTCTGAACAAAATAATGGCCATGGAAAAACATCGTGGAAAATGAAGAAATTGCTTGTGACAAGCAATTTCTTCATTTCCCACAATGTTTTCCATCGAAAAAGACATAAAAATCAAACATTCCATTCACTTGAAATTGTCGTCTGCAGGCTCTTTCAGTTTGGACCGCCCTAAAACTTTGTCGTTTGGTAATGTGTTAACGTTGCTACCGGTCATGGTGAAGCTATTAGAATACCAGATTAGAGATTGGACATAGATCAGACTAGATCCCGGCTCCTATGGTTTTGGACGCAGGAAAGTGGGTAAATTTAAACCCTTGCCTAGAATAGATCCTCCGGATGTTCTATGCCATAGACAAGACGGTTATGTTTCTTCTATATTTGGACACATATGACATTTCATTTCTTAGGAAACGGTCAAAATGAATTGATCCTGATTTGTATAGTTCTAATCTAGTCGCATGATTAGTCAACTTTCCGTTATATCCTACGGTTTGGGAAACCACAGAAGGGAAGTAAATGCTCATTTACACTTCGATTGCAAATCAGGATTATTCCCCTTGTCGAAACTTGTGCCTGTTCTTCAGACGTTCTTTTGAATGCATTTATTTAACATCGATTGGGAAGCAAATTTCTTCACCTTATTTTAATCACTCTCGATTGAGCTTCGGTGAAATCTACCAGTACTCGCGCCGAATATGTGGGCCAATGCGAAGCCAAGAACAACTTTCGCTACCGGGTATAGAACTCGGAACCTCTTCCCGCAAGGCTCTCTAAGGGCAACATGTAATCTCGATCTACAAGAATTTGGACTAGCACCTCAAATTAAAAGGAGTTGCAGACGACATATAAAGTGTTTATGTTTGTGTGTTATTGCTTAAAATATATAGAGCAAAAAGAAGAAATTGCTGATCATCAGCAATTTCTTCTTTACTATAAATGTTTTCTGTAAGGATTTCTTCTAGGGGCGACAAAACCAGGTCGTTTGAGCCACAATTCATTGAATGGTAACTGGCCAAGTGTAGCAGTTTGCCTAAGTCCCTGTCAATCCATGAGAGATCAGCAAAGACAAGACTTTGTACAGACAGGTGAACAGACAGACGTTGGTCATTAAGGTAGTCCACCCCTAATGAGATTCTGCGATGGCAAACTTTTTCGTGCGACGCCGTTAACATTTGTTACGTATCCGAACCTATTCGGGCAAAGTCATGAACGTTCGGTGGTGGATCATTCCACCGCTGAATGTTTAAATCATCTTCCGAATAATTCTATCGTCGCGTGAATCTCATTAGGGGTGAACTAGGCCTACCATAAGACATTACATGCTTTGACTGTTCCATTAGAGAATTAATTCATTCTGAATTCTTACTGTTTGCATGAGGACCATAAAGTTTTCATGAGCTTTACTAAAACCATTTTCCAAACCAGGCCAGGTTTGAGGTCCCTGATAGAAACAAGAGCTGTCCGAAGACAGCGCACTCGACTTTCTAAGTTGCATAGTATAAAGGGGGCATAACTCCAAATATAGTGGAGTCAGGGTCATGGGCCCTGGTAGTAAGGTAGAGGGTGTGATGGTGAATAAGTATTCCAAGTTTGGGTTCAATCCCTTTGATAGTATGGAAGTTATTGATGTTTGAAAAAACTTTTAACCTTTGTTGCAACGCCGACGCCAACGCCGACGCCGACGCCCGGGTGACAGTATAAGCTCTCATTTTCTTCGAAAAGTCGAGCTAAAAATGAAACAGAGAAAATAATGAAACAGAAGAAGAAAGTGCTGATAGTCAGTATTTTCTCCTTTTGTTTCAATCTGTGTTATGTTGTATACAAGTCCAACTTTCATCAACACCCATTTTGTCGTCTTCAGTAGCTTATTAATTGAAAGAAATTACTTGTTCAAAAAAGTCTAAGGAGATAAGAAAGTGTGGTGAACACCACTTTCTCCAATGCTCCCCAGGTTGAAGTAAAATATCAACTCCCTTTTCACAATAAGTCATTGTGTGATTGTCATGCCCAACTACTATGAACCACAACAAATTATGCCCTCCGTGAAAAAGGTGGACTCGCCGTTTAAATCACTTGTACCCCTTTCCCAAATGGCAAAAAATGGGCTTCCTCAATTTTAAAATCCAATGCAAACGATAAAATATTGGTTATTCATGGTAAGATATATTTGCAATTTACAATGAACAAAGAAAATATTGTGACAAAAGGGAGAAAATGTTGGTTTGATTATCAGCAATTTCTTCCTTTCTCCCAATGTTTTCTACACGGAAATACAAAAATGAATCGAAAATGGCATTTATTGTTGTCTACAATATCCTTTTGACAAGGCTAATTAGTAAATTTGCCATTTGGAAAAGGTTTTAAGACAGCCTTTCTCATAAGTCACCATCAAAATCACAGAAATGGACAAGATGAAAACATAACAAATTTTGAGCTTTCAAAAATGATACTGTTTTTATTTCATTTTATAATTTAACATATGAAACCCTACAACCATGTGTGCTAACTAAATAATGAACATGCATACCTAGTTTATATAAAAATGCACTCAAAACAAGTGTGGAAAGAAAACATTTACACTCTCTCTAGCCAGTTCATCAACAAAATTAACTTTCAAAGATTTGGTAAAAACATATAACATAGCAAGTATCTAAATGTATCACAAGACTTGAAGTTTTTAACAATCTAAAATTGAAAACATAATTTGTATACAGAGAAAAACAGTCCAACAACCGATGATTCCATTATACATTGCTCTTGTCCAAACAGGTGTTCAGTGAATGATTTCTGTACATGCCACAGGTACCGAGGTGCTGGAATAAAAAGAGACAAATATTAATCCTTTTCCAAACATCAAAAATTAAACCCACTACTAGACAGCAAAATTTTAGACTTGTACAATTTCAAAGATGTTGCAGGCAACATTTTCAAGTGATTGAAATTTAACATTTCTGGTCTTTCCGAGTAGAAAACATAGTGGGAAATTAAGAAATTGCTTGTCACAAGCAATTTCTTCATTTGCCACATGTTTTCCATAGTCTTAAATCATCTTGTGGGATGTCAACTAAAAGTGTCAGTGAGTGGTAATGGGTTAATCCTTGCCCTGCTGACTTTTGTTTTAATTTGAAACAAACCAACATAAGGCCAATTCAAGAGACGTTTTAATAAGATCAGCTCCAGATTTTACCACTATAATGGAGTATAGAGCAGGCAGTGTAGGCTAAAATTAGACTGCATGTCTGTGAAGGTTTATCTTAGTCTATACTGCTTGGCTGCCAAAGGATTGGTCACAACAGTGAATTGATGTGAACAACATGAGAACTTGAGTCTTGAGAAGGGTTAACCCTTTTCAAAACAGCAAAAAATTAAGAAAGTTATTAAGACGAAAAATGGAAGTTGATGTACATGGATGAAGGGATCAGAAACCAAAGCACAGAGGTGACCAATGCACAGAGATATGGAAAATGGTCACTAATAGCATTTGAAACAGTCACATGTCCAGATCAGTATAGCATGTACCAAAGTGAAGTCTGATCAGAATCCATGCTGATATGTTACGGTTTCTACTGGTAATTGAAGAAGCTATTGGAGAATAACATGTGTATATGCAGGCTGACATTGAACCATGTTTTTCTCAAATGCCATAGAGGGCCATCGTACAGATTCTGGCTTATTTAATTCTAACACTTTCCCAAACAATAAAAATTTAAGGTGCTCTGATTTGAAATCTGCTGCAGACGACAAAATGTTAGTAAATGCAAATAGGGTTCGTGTAAAGTAGAGTTCAGAAAAAATTGATATTGTCTATACTCAGCTAAAGTTTAAAGATATTTAGTATGATTATAGATGATCCAATTGAACTGAAACCTGAACCCTTATTCACCAATGTTTCTAAATTGATTTTCTAAAGTAAAATTCCATTACAACCAATCAGAGTGGCCGAGACAAATTTAAACAAAAGAATCGGCCACTCTGATTGGTGAGTATGTAACATTACTTTAGAAAATCAATTTAGAAACGTTGGTAAATACGGGCCAGAGATAAAGGGTGTTTATGGCACTTGAGCCCAAGAATGATCAATATCAGCCAGTGCATACTTAGTATACATAAGCACAAACTGATCAATATCCATTTGATTATGTTAAAACATTACATTTCAAATAGGAAATGATGTAATAGCCAAACATGGATCCTGATCAGATGGTCTAATAGTACAAGCTGAAATGAATCTACATATGGTTATTGTAACCCTTTCTTACCTCTGAGAATTTCTGTGATCTACAATGAAATGATGTTGGCATGGTGTGAACAGAGGGGGCTTTTGCACCGTAAGTGCAAGCTGTGGTTCTGTACATAGGATGCTGTGGTTTACCACCGTAACCCTGGATCCAATCTGCAGAAAAAAATATTAATGGCTTTTCAAAATGCCATCTTTTATTTATTGTCCATCAAAACCCTATGTTGTGGGTACTCATTTGAAGTACACACAACATGGCGTTTGGAATTGAAATAACAAAGTTAGAATGTTTTCCCCCTGCTTATCTGTAGCTCTGAAAATATTGCACAAATATTACATAAATTAATTTACTACTAAAAGGCAAAACTTTAGACTGGTCTGAATTCAAAGATGTTGCAAACGACGATATTAAAGTTTATAGTAAATGAAATCTTACGTTGTTTTATCTATTTGGGTATGAAACATTGCGAGAAATAAAGAAATTGCTTGCAATAAGCAATTTCCTAATCATCCACAATTTTTTCAGATGGGGTATATAAATTATATTGTGAGGTGTCAAAGTGTCATTAAGGCTTAAGCTGAAATGGGTTGAAAAAGACATGTTTGTGAAATAGACAAAACACTGATCATCACTTTTTTTTCTTTCTGTGGATGCTTTCAAAAACCTTTTTCAGAGTTTCAACCGACTTTCAAACCTGGGGGTAAAAGTTAAAAACATACTTTTACAGCATGCATGTAACCCCTCTATAACAGACAAAGAAGGACTCTTGCAAAAACTGGGGGTACAAGGTTCAATTTGGGGGATAAAAAAAATTGAGGTTTTCGGAAACACTGTTTTTTTTATTCAAAAAGCAATCAAAACCAATCATCATAATTTTAAAATAAAAACAGCTATGATTATAAAATACCTGGATTTTCGAATCTGTTAGGTATATTGTTAGTTCTGTAATAGTCTGATGTTTTGGCTCCCTGTGGTATACCACCAGCCTGGGTGTTGGACTCTTGTTGCACTTGCTGAAAATAAAGGTGAACCATTGAATAGAGAATGTGCTGGCTATCAGCCTGTATCAGGCACAAATCATGAAAATAAACCTTTCCTAAAATAATTGATTGGGGTTTAACCCGTCCATCAATTACTAACTATGGTCATTTCACAGCAGCTGGAGCATGTGAGCATGGATTCCTGTTGTTTGAACTTGTTTCTCATACCAGTACTACAACAACATCCTTACTGAGCCCCCCAGCTGCTCCCCCACATATATATTAACACTCTTTCCTAAAAGGCTAAATGTTCTGTTGGGCAGAAGCAAGTTTTTTTATGAAAGAAACCATAAGTGAACATGGAAAAATTAAAACTATTTAATAGCCACAAGCATAGACATCTATATTCATGCGATATTTTCCATGGGCAAGAACTCTGACATTAAAAAGACCTTGTTTTGCTATATTTACAACATTCAATTCAGAAACCCTTGTGGGAAAAAGAAAGCAATAGTGTTAACTATAATGTAGTGATGTTGGGCGGATTCACTACCAAGTACCCGGCTAGCTCAGTGGTTAGAGCGTCAGACTCATAATTCAATGTGGGTTCTGCTACCTAGAAATACACCAGTAGTCACGCCAAATGTGTGGGCTATTTAGCAGCCAAGAACAACCTCTGCTGTCAGAAGTTGCAAGGCCTCCGCTTTGCCTCTCGACCATGGACACCACACACCTCATGTTTACATTAGTGATAAAAAAATCCTGGGAAGTTTCTAGTTAGCCGGTCCCCAAACTAAATGGTCACCAGTAAAGTGACAAAATAGAGTAATTTTTCATCAATACAGAAGAAAATGAGTGGGGGTGTGGGGGCAGCAGCCCCCATAAATAATTTCAAAATGAAATAAAGCGGGGGTTTTGGGGCAGCAGCCCAAAAATACTTCTAGTAAATAGGGACCAATATACTAGATGTGTTCCCCAAAATCCTTTTCCCTCTATGATTCCTAAACCAATTTTTGTAGATTTTCTATTTTCAGTAGCATTTCTTTGAGTCTAAGTTTCAATTTTGACCAATCTAAAACTTCGTCACTTTGGAAAAGGTTTACAGAATAAATAGAAATCAATTTGTCGGCAACTTATCCGGTTATTTATTCATCTTTTTTGCTTTAATAATATACAATATCTTGAAACAAACTTGAAATTTTAAAAACAAAAATATTGAAACAGAAAGTGTGGAAGTCAGACTAAATTGACGCTATTTTAAAATAGCAGATAAACCATTCGTCACTGGAAACAGACAACCAATAAATGAATGCTTCATGGTGGTAATACCGGGGTCAATGGAATTGACCACGGCTTACGGTATTGTGGGCGTATAGTTTTGAGCGATTTTGTTACTTTGTGAGTTTGGCTCAAGCTGTCTTAGTCTCGTTTTGAATTCCTTCCGGCAATCGGATTTCTCGGTAGTCTTTTTGCCGGGCTTTATCCAAGATGTTGAGATTGGTGAATTGGTTCAGTGTAAAATTACATCCGTTATCTGAATCTCCGTATCAACGAACTATACAAGTTTAGTGAACCAGTCAACTCTTTTATTTGTAATGTCATAGCGGATATGACGTCACGTCATTTTTCTGCGTGCCCACGACGTTGACGTTCCCGCGCATTATCAGAACGTCATGCGACGTTATTTTGCGGGTCCTTTTGCAAAGAAATGGTACTGTTAAAAACAAAACCTTTTAGAAGGAAACATTGGGGGAAATGTAAGCAAAACTACTTATTTTAGAACAGTTGATGAAAGAATGTCTAAAAGCAAACTATACATATAGATTTTCTACAGGTACTATATAGATTACAAAGAAGCTGTTGATAAAGATAGGACCTGTATAATTACTAAATAGAAAAGAAAGTATTGCGACAAAGGGAGATGTTTGTTTTTGGCAATTCATTTTACCGGGGTCAATGGAATTGACCACGGCTTACGGTATTGTGGGCGTATAGTTTTGAGCGATTTTGTTACTTTGTGAGTTTGGCTCAAGCTGTCTTAGTCTCGTTTTGAATTCCTTCCGGCAATCGGATTTCTCGGTAGTCTTTTTGCCGGGCTTTATCCAAGATGTTGAGATTTGTGAATTGGTTTAGTGTAAAATTACATCCGTTATCTGAATCTCCGTATCAACGAACTATACAAGTTTAGTGAACCAGTCAACTCTTTTATTTGTAATGTCATAGCGGATATGACGTCACGTCATTTTTCTGCGTGCCCACGACGTTGACGTTCCCGCGCATTATCAGAACGTCATGCGACGTTATTTTGCGGGTCCTTTTGCAAAGAAATGGTACTGTTAAAAACAAAACCTTTTAGAAGGAAACATTGGGGGAAATGTAAGCAAAACTACTTATTTTAGAACAGTTGATGAAAGAATGTCTAAAAGCAAACTATACATATAGATTTTCTACAGGTATTGTGTTTGTAGATTGACATGATTGAGCGTTACCTGTAATAGCATAGTAAAACTCAATCATGTCAATCTGCAAACATAATACTATATAGATTACAAAGAAGCTGTTGATAAAGATAGGACCTGTATAATTACTAAATAGAAAAGAAAGTATTGCGACAAAGGGAGATGTTTGTTTTTGGCAATTCATTTTGTCTCCACGTTTTCTTAAGCTTACTTCGCTAGGGTCTTCATAATTTGATTTGTAAGGGTTTAGCCTGAGTATAGACTGGTCCAATTTTACCCTTTCCCGAACGACAAATTTTATGGTTGTCATATTTTAAAGTTGCCGTTGATGACACAATACTTATTTAGGACTTATACAGATGTGATTTGTGTGCAGTAGGCCTATGCCCCTTTCAACTGATATGGTAATATCGCTGAGACTGGAGCTCCTAACCGTAGATTAGGCTCCTATCGATATTTTCTCACCAGTAGAGCCACAATATCAAATCCGATCATCCAGCTCCTCTTACTTCTACAGGGTGTACAACGTTCGAACTGCATTATGGGTAATTTCAGCTCCGCCGTGGAGAATTTTGTTGAAAATTTCCTCGACTCAGGTAAGTGTTTATCAAATATTTCCGCCAATTCACGACCGATTTTGAAAAACTAACGTGGAGTGCCCCCGCCTTAACGAAAGCAATCATCGGATGTTGATTTCACGTCCCTGCACATAGTAATAAAAAAGTTATTGAAGAACGAAATTTGGAAAATGCGTTTTCTGATGGCACCGCCGTGGAGAAATTTACAATGCTTTTGAAGGAATGGAGCTAAAATACCATTGTCTGAGTACGAAAGCATGCTGTGTGTCATCAGAACGAGCCTAACCGTGGGCCACCTGACCATAACCCTCAGAAATCTGATTGAAACCGTGAAATTTAAGCAGTTTGCAAAATTGCTCCGCCGTGGAGAGTGCAATAATAAGCTCCGCCGTGGAGTAAAACATGTTAAAAGACATGCATTGTACTTTGCCACCGATAGGAAACGGATCGAACCATACAAATGCATCTTTGTATATCACCTATGTATTATCTTACTTAGATCATGTCTATGTACGAAGTTAGATCGTAAAATTATACACGGTGTCTCAAAATGCAATCCATCCTTCTAGCGCAACAACTCTATGAATCCTAGATACCGATTTCCATGTTTTCATGTATGAATACCGGTATGTAAGTACGGGAGACCGGGTCTATCTGTTACACGGGGCAAGTTGTTACACCTACGGCTGCACGACAATGACTTCACGCACAATGTTCTAAATTTCATGATATGGTATCTTTTTGCTTTATTTTTGTTCTATATAAACTTCTCAAAAGTCAATCTCGAAGATTTAGATAAAAATGCAAATTAATGAAATTATAATTGAAAATCTGAAAAAAAATCGTGTGCAAGTAAATTGTCTTTGAAATTTCCATTTGACTCCGTTCACCCGGGTAGCTCATCTTACATTATAAATGTGTTTTCACAGAAAAATAAATCTATGTTTCTTTGAAATCGATCTTTTCTACAAATGCCACACTGCTTACCCATGAGATTATCCGAAAGTTCAAAAATGCGAATGGGGCAAGTTGTTACATATGGTTTGGGCAAGTTGTTACACTGTAATGATACAGTAGGCCTATTGTGAATTTGTTTGGTCTCGTAATACAGCATATTCTTCTTTTCCTACAATGATGTCAAGCGATTTTGTGCTTCAAACACAGTTAACCAAGTTTTCTCCTCTGGAAGTAATAAAAAGGCCCCAAGATATATGAAACGCCTTGTGGAATAGGGTCGTGGTGGTAAATGGTAAAGACACCGACCTTAACAGGTAGGACGAACTGTCCATGATGACCAGAACCGAAACGTTTAGCCCTATAATGATTTGCTGACTTTGAAATGGTAAATCCATCTCTTTTGTGGTCATCCTTGCTGCCCAAGTTCGTCAAATATGACTGACTTCCGGAAGCCATATACATGTACCTGAAAATGTCTCGATCAACGACTTCAAAGTTGGTTACAATATTTTCGTCCAGGGTAACAGTAGGTCTTGTCCCAGGTGTACCTTTTTTACAAAAACGAATCATATAAAAATCCTTTCAAATTATGCTATAGCCATGATTCATGAAAGCTAACAGCACGAGTTTTTTTATAGATCTTTTAAAACACGAAAAAGCAAATCAGAAAAAAGCACCGATTTCTTTGATGGCATTTGATTATCATATAAAAGTGAATATATTGCTGTAATGCTTCAGAAACAGATAATCCAGCTCCCATGTAACTATTAAGGGCTATTGATGGCTAAACCACATGTCAACCATATGACATCTTGGAAAAATGTATAAAATGAGTATCAATACTAGTTAAGCTATGGCTAGAAAAATAATTTGCAGATAATTTGCAGAAGTAATTGCACCCTGATTAATCCAAATAGGGAAACGTTTTCAAATAAATGAGTACAATTTCTATGCAATCGAAAAGAATATAAAGCTGTAACAATCTTTTACTGAATCATTGGAGGCCTTCCACATCATGTAAATTTATTAGTGTCTCTTGGAGCAAAAACATTACATTGGTTAAAACTTGGAAGGGGAACTTTGGGTGCTTTACCGTACGGGTTCTAGACGTCTTTTCTATTTCATAACATTTGGCTTGACCTTTATTGCATGTCATAATGTCACTAATGACGGTGCATACACAATGTTACCAAATAGTAAAGAAACTGGCATTGTGTACATGTATACCTATTTTGCCTTCCATATATGTAATTTTGTAAATAAAAGTAATATTTATATTTAATCTATATTTTTCTTCAATGAGTTTTTGGGCATGAATATTGCTTTAGGTTTGTACTGTACGCTACTGTTGATTTTACTGAATAAAAATGTTTTTAGGAGCACGGTCAAATTTTTACTGGAAACAAGTTTTGGACCAAAATATCACATTCATCAATAATGTGTAATAAAAAATACATTGTTACCGGATTTGGATTTCTATGTAATTTAGCTCAAAGTAAGAGGAAACATGTAGTATGTTTTTGTGATAATATGGTATCTTGACAAAGTCTCCAACATACTTAACTTTGGAACTTAAGTTTACTCTTTTCGCAATTTTTACTGAAAAATATACACATTTTAATGATTAGTAATTTAATAAAAAATAACATTCACAATAATTTCCTCAAACACATTTTCTGATATGAATGTTATGCCTTATGTGTCTCAGAGCAAATTCAATTGACAGATCTTGAAAATACATAAAACTAAGGTTTTGGGACACATGAAAATGGGGACATGTTTCGTGTCATAGCGGGAATAAGTCAAGGTACCTTTTTTGGAATCAAGTTTTGATTACTAGTATCTAAGATACTAATTGCATTTTCATGGCTTGTTCCATTATCACCATGCAGAATTAAAGAAAATTCATGCATGGGCAGATTACACCCACTTTCAAAGATAATTTACTTTCATACGATTTATTTCAGATTTTCAATTATAACTTGCATTCTTATCTAAATGTCCAAGATGGACTTTTGAGAAGTTGATATAAAAGAAAAAGAAAAGATAAAAGATACCATATCATCAAACTTAGAACATTGTGCGTGAGGTCATTGTCCTTTAACTGTAAGTGTAACAACTTACCCCGTGTAACAGATAGACCCGTTCTCCCCTACTAACATATCCATACATGAAAACATGGAAATCGGTATATGATCAACGAGATTGTAAAATGATATAAAACACTTTGTGAGCTGCCTTAGCCATTTCCTAAACAAGACATGGTTTTGGTGTTCCTAGTAGGAATATGATATTATTTCGATAACATACAGGGAGAAGAAGATTATCATTTTTTCAAAAATATATTCTTATTTTTCCTTTCATTCTTATGATATCAATTTTTTGTTGTCTACAACTATTTTTGAATTGAGACAGTCTAAACTGGGGTCATTCGGGAAAAGATTAAAAACAAATTCATTTTAACGGCGAACCACTTAAATTGTACAATTACGGAGACTCATGAAAATCAACGGAAAATAGCAAATACGTAAAATCTTGTGGTTGCGGGCATATAAAGTTATTCTAAAATATGAGTTATTTTAAGGGCGTTTAGGAGTATTCTCCGAGTAAAGCATTAAAACAATCGGACGTTAAGTTTGTCATGTCAAATGTACATTTTACGGTCTTACTACGTACAAAGACAGGATCTAAGTAAGATAATACCTTGGTGATATACAAGGATGCATTTGTATGGTTCGATCCGTTTCCTATCGGTGGCAAAGCACAATGCATGTCTTTTAACATGTTTTTACTCCACGGCAGAGCTTTTTATTGCACTCTCCACGGCGGAGCAATTCTGCAAACTGCTTAAATTTCACAGTTTCAATCAGATTTCTGAGGGTTATGGCCAGGCGGACAGCAGTTAGGCTTATTCTGATAACACACAGCATGCTTTCGTACTCGGGCAATGGCATTTTAGCTCATTTTCTACAAAAGCATTGTAAATTTCTCCACGGCGGTGCCATCAGAAAACGCATTTTCAAAATTTCGTTCTTCAATAACTTTTTTATTACTATGTGCAGGGACGTGAAATTAATATCGATGATTGCTTTCGTTAAGGCGGGGGCACTCCGCGTTAGTTTTTCAAAATCGGTCGTGAATTGGCGGAAATATTTGATAAACACTTACCTGAGTCGAGGAAATTTTCAACAAAATTCTCCACGGCGGAGCTGAAATTACCCATAATGCAGTTCGAACGTTGTACACCCTGTTCTAAGATGATTCACATCCATTGGTTAAAGATTTATGACTTTTTTAAGTTGTCAGCGAGTATATTAGCCGACTCGGGGTTCGAAATCGCGGCCCATGGATGCAAAGACTCCGCTGTCACCGACTGGGCATCTGGGCTCGGCACTTCTACCGTTGGACTTAAATCAATAAACAATTTCTTACAAATTCAAAAGCGTAATTCTCATGCTTTGCTATTTTTTAAAGAAAAAATCAATAGCGGCTGTTGACCCCTAGCTGCGATATCGTAGCCACAAACTTGATGATGGGTATTGGTTTGTGGCTACGAGTCCACCCTATTCCTTTTTGTGGAGCAAGACAAAAGAGTGGAAAACACATTTTCTTGCATAATTTTTTTTGAAATCAGAATACTAACATATCTAATCAGATGTGTATCCCATAAAAAGATATTCCATGGCACAAATTCAGTTAAAAAGTATCAACAAGAATTGTTATCAATTATTTCTTCCAACGGAAAATTCAAGTCTCAGTAGAACAAAATGGGTGGGTACTCCGCTTCAAAATTGAATTGAACTTTATTTGAAAGTGATTTCAACATAAAACTACGCTGGATTGACAGAAAAATAGTTAACCTGTTGTCAGGTAACATTCTTACTACATTCCATAGCTTTATTTTGAAGTTTGACTATGCTAAAGTTGCTGGAATGAATCATTCCAGCACCTGCTCCATTGCAACGAATAGGAAGGAATTGTAACCGAAACCCAGATCAAAATTCAAAAAGGTTTCGGTTACATTATTGCAACTAGTTGACCCCGGTCAGAGGCTTTGCCTTTTTTCATATTAAAATGAAAAAATACTCTACTTACTTCCATGGTGTTTGATTGTAGGCTTTCAAATGAAGATCGATCAGTTTCGTGAACACAATGATTGTTGTGTTTTTGTGTTACCAAGGACGTCACTTCCGGTTTAGGTTTAGACTAAAACAGTAACCCCCCCCCCCCCCGCACGTCCAGCACCTAGCCCATTCCTCCAGCCAGTCCCCTTGAACGAAAACTTAGAAAAAAGAAGAAAACGACGAATTGATCTAAGACTTTTCACAGTTTTTGTTCCATAAACTTAAATAATATGATATGTGTTTTCTGCTATCATTATTTTGTTTTTCTTCTAGAACTAGATATAGGGCCTAGCCTACAAGTTTGGACTAGGCCTAATCCAAATCTTTATTGTTTAGAAAGACGGTTTGTGGAAAGATTAGTCTTGCACGCCACGTGATTTTAATGATAATATGATCTTTAACCCTTCTTCAGGCGACAAACTCTAATCCTTTCCAAATAATCCGCGACCCTATTTGAAAGCTGTGGCTGGCGAAAAAAAGGAGTGTTAAAAATAACCTAATTTAGGCCTAGGCTTAGCCTATTCAAACTAACAAAGAACAAATCGAGGCAAAATGAGAACATTTTTGTTATCGCAGGAAAGACAAATGATGTTAACCCTTTCCCAAACAAGGCCTGGTTTTGACGCCCATAATAGAAAAGGCTTGGGAAAACATTGAAACAAAAGAAGAAACTGCTGATAACCAGCAGTTTCTCCTTTTGTCTCAATATTTTCTGTGCCATATTTCACACATATCCTATCTTTATCAACATCCATTTTGTCGTCTATTGCGGATTTCTAATTGGATCATCCCAAAATTGTGTCGTTTGGGAAAGGGTTAACCCATGTCTGCCACAGATCCTGGATTTCTGTGAAGGGGGTTCGTACATAGAAATGAGGGAGGTTGTTTTCCTAAAATAAACAATTTCAAAACGACTGAATTTCTGCACATGAATAATCGGGCTAGAGATGTGGTTCTTTGCCACACCCCGAACCCCCTCTATCTGCCACTGCATGTCACGCGCACTTCGACAAAGGAAAGTTTTATAGACATTGAGTGAAGATCATTCTGCATAGAAGTGCTGTCGCATCCTAGTAGTCGCAACTCGTTATCTCGACATCGGATAAGTCGAATTTTCGCTTAAGTCGAAGTTAAAGTCTGATCCTGTCCTCACCAATGGATATCAAACAGTTTAAACGAAATAATTTAGAAATAAATATGCTTATACCCGATTGTAATTTAGCCTGAAATGGATACAAAATTGCTCGTTCGAAAGATGTGTTTGATTAGGAAAGAGTTAAATGACTTCGAGTAGGCCATATAGGTCCCGATAAATGACATGGCAGAGTATATCTAGCTGTTAGCTAGAGAAATTCTGCCAGGTCATTTATCGTGGCCAATAAGTATAGTTGTCATTTATAAAGAAAATCATGCACGACATTGAGCCAATAGAGGAAATGCTGATGAGCACCATTCTGTCTTTTTCCATAAATATTTCCATTCTAAATTATATGCACAAAAGACATATTTATCTATGTCTAATTTTGCTGTGTTGAACAAAAGTCAAATCGAATCAGTTTTCCATTTAATCGTATGTGACAGGGTTAAATAAAAGCAAAATCAACGAATCTCAATTTGATATCTCCCAGAGGAGCGCTTTGATCAAATAATAGCCCTAGTGCCAATTGAAAATAAACCATAATCTTGGAAAAAGGTCACTGATAACGTTTCAGATTACCTCATTTCCTGATCAGCCAGTGCCTAAGTAAGAATCTGATCAAGATCCGTGTCACTCTCTTACGGTTGCAACACATCACGTGAAAACTATGAGTGAACGACATGGAACCTGATTAGAAGGCGCATAAGCACAGACTGTTCTAGATAATTATGTTTGTTTCAAATGCCATGTGCACAGGCCCCTTTTCCAGATCCCGTTTCACTTTTTTTGATATGTAGGACACGTGCCTTCGATACATGTAAATAAATTATATTTGTTTGTTTGGATTTTTTTCTTCCCATCGGCGGATCCAGAGGGGTTCGGGGGTTCAAAGGAACCCCGTATGTAGACTGATCAATTCATTTTTTTTCACGCAGAAATTTAATCAAAATTATGTTATACTTGTAAAACGAGCCCCTCTTTAAAAAAAAACCCGACCCCCCCCCCCCCCCCCCCCCCTCAGAGAAATGCTGGACCCGTCGCTGTTTGACCCCCATCCATAGTTGCACTCGATTCTTTGATTGTTTTCCACCCGGATCATAGATCTCTCTGTCTGTCAAGTCTGTCTGCCTCTCTGTTGGTTTTCCTGTCTGTCAGTCGTGTTTCCCTTCATTAGACACAATGAGGTCACAATTATCACTGGCAATTAGACGGGCTTTATATTCTGATGCATTAACCCATTACCAGAAAGCAAAATTATAGACTGGCCAAAATCCAAATATTTTGTACACGACAATCTTAAGGTTTACGAACTAAGAATGAAATGCAGAGCCAGAGGCGAAATTTGAAAAGAGTCAGTAATTTCTAAATTGTGTTACATTTCCATTCCAAATACAAACATAAGCATTTTGTATGATTTAGAATTTTGAATTAATGCATATTAATTTTATGGAAATATCTGACAAAAATGTTCAAAATTACCCTTGCATATGAATATAGAGTAAAATAATATTTGTAAATTATTTTCTTCTTGAAGCATAATCTTGAAATCCGGCACGGTGAATCAACTTATGTGAAGTGTATTTACAAGTGTGTATAATTTGATGCATTTCTTATGGCTAGAAAGTGTTGTTTTCATTCTCAGTTCGTAAACCTTAAGTTGATATATTTTTGAAAATATTCCGTTTTGGGGTTAGAAAACAATTTCTACATTTTCCACAATGTTTTCCCAAGCCATTTCATGAAAGGGGTTCAAAAGGCGTCGCTGCGCAGTAATGGGTTGACAAAGTTTATTTTAATTACCAATGTCTAAAGCAACTACAGTCGACACTCGTTGTGTCGAAATCGGAAGGGCCGTCAAAATACCTCGACATATCCGGAGTTCGACTCATCCGATTTTGTTGGGTTTCGATAACATTGATATTTGATCGATTTTTAAACTAATCAAGTACGATTATTCTTGAAATATATTAGGAAAAGGAAAAAAATTTGCTCTTCTCGAGCAATTTCTATCCTTTTCCTACTATATTTCAATGGATATATTCAGTTAAAATTATCTTATTTGAAACAATTATACATTGATGAGGATGGAACCAGATTGTAACTTCGACTTAAGCGAAAATTTGATTTATCCGATGTCGACATAACGAGTATCGACTGTAAGTGGTTTTGCTCCAGCTCGATCTGACAGTATCTACAGAAAGCAAGATAGCAAGATGAGTGTAATACATGTATTACTAAAAATGAAATCACACACGTATGCATGTATTTTCTCTTTTGGCTTTTCCAAATTCTCTTTTGCATGATTGGCATCGAAACTAGGAAAGGATTAAGCACATTAAATTTTCCAACAGAAAAAAGTCGGACAAAAAGGGAGCTAGAAAGCGAAATAAGAAATATCTTCCGAAAGTGGTTAGGTCATGCCGTCATGTCCATCTACTTTGGCTTCTTTATTATCAATAAAAGGAACTCACCGGGAAACTATTTAATGTCTTTTTTATGTCTCAGTAATGTCTGCGCTTTTTCGTAGGCAAACATATTTCATAATTATGTCTGTACCAACATCGACTTTGTCCTCTGCAACGGTTCTAAAGTCGGAAAAGTCTTACAGTCCGACAGTATGTCGTAATAGGGCACGAATTTATCTGGAGTTAACCATGACGTAATTTCAGACAAACAAAAAGTATTTCGTGGGTGTTGTTATAAAATCTCGAAACTACGGCTTGATTCAAGCTGTCGTTACGAGATTTTATAACAACACCGACGGGCTATCAAAACAAAGCGATAAACCTAGTCTATTTTTAGCATAAAATTATTTTGCCATTAAATTTGTTATGCACCTAAGACATATATCAAAGCGTCTATATATTGCTTTCGGACCGAAAAGCGTTGTGCAACGCGCCTAAGATTGAGAAAGTAGGCCTATCCTGGAAAATATCTTCAACCATTCCCCCAAATAAGCAATGGTTTGCTGTCCGAAATTTACAATGTTTGGAAAAAGCACCAGGCCTACGACAAAGGAAGTATCATAATTTTCTCTCTTTGCCCAAACAACTTCTATGCTATAATGAAAGCGAACCGTATTATATCTTAATCTGTATCCGTTTTCTCGGCTGCAGTAGATTTCAAATTGGAATATTCACACAATTTTTGGTGGATTGGATTGGAAAAGATTTAAAGGGACATACCATTCCAATGCCATTTTTTAAAAGTATGTCTAGATGCAAAGATTGGTTAATCTAATGCTGTTATCAGTTTTTTGAACTTGTTATTTATAAGCGAAAAAATATGCATTTAATGTTGAGACAGAAATGGCAAATTGCCAATTCCATATAAATCTGAACTGTTGTACACAACACTTTGTTTTATCTTAACACAAAAATATATATTTCTCGTAAACGGTTCAATATTTTGGCTTGAAATTTTCAGAATTTTCATAAGAAAATGTGTTCTTTCGGATAAAAAGTAAAACTTACGGAATTAAATGTGAAATGTCCTTTTAAGCATCGGAGGCTGTTGATTTTTTCTAACCAACCTGTACAGTGTGCTTACGTTCAGTCTGGCCAAGAATCAAGTAACTCTCCCACGATTAATTAACTCTTTCCCCATACAAGACCTGGTTTTGACGTCTATAACAGAAAATTCTTGGGAAAACATTGAAACAAAAGAAGAAACTTCTGATAACCAGCAGTTCCTCCTTTTGCCTCAATATTTTGTTAGCTATATTGCACACACATCTTATCTTTTATTCAAATATAATTTGTCATCTGCTGCTGCTTTTAAATTAGACCACCATAAATTTTGTTGTTTGGAAAAGGGTTAAAACAGTTCATGAAGCAGCAAATAAAGAATACCGTGGATCTTGAGCAGACTCCGTTTATAAACAGGCTGATCCGGATCGTGGTTGGTTTCAAATGCTAGAATGGCCCTTCCACATATACCGGCTCAAATAGTCATTTATGAATTACAAAATTAATGTAACCTACTTCATAAATTTGATTCGGAAAATTCGTTGACTAATTTTGATAGTGAATACATTCTGTGGAATTACGTGATACCGATAGCATAATGTGATTGTTGTTTTGTGGAAATGCTCTATTTTTGTCTGCTTTTGATGAAGGAATTATACGCGGAAGAATGAAGATTTAATTACGCTCTTTGAAATTTCCACTTATTTTTATACTTAATGATCTGTTTATCAACTGTAAACGTCAGGTGCTGGCTAGCCTTATTGACTAGAGTCTTCTCGAAAATCCATAACGATGCTTTTCAACGAAAACCTTGTATCTGCAGCTTGTTTTAAGCTGCAGTAACGAGGTTTTCGTAGAAAAACGACGATAATTTGATGTGAAAACTGAACACCTTTCTAACCCCTTCGCTTCCAGAGATTTATTTCAAAATGGCTCCGTATTTGCCAGGCCATTTCTAGGATTTGAAAAAAAATGGTGTTTTCTATAAAGATAAGCATGAAATATATAATTATTATAGTTCTTTATAAAAACCATATAAAACTTACCAAAGTGTCGTTTTCAATCTTTAATCCACCATTTTAGTCTCATTTTCAGATATTTTTGCAAAAAAACTATTTGACGAAAAACGGGTATACCCGTCCCGAGGCACTTTGACGATATGTTCGCAGGACGGGTATACCTGTCAAGGGGCAGTGAAAGGGCTAAATCCTTTAGATTACAAGGTCCCATATTTCACGGCCACCAATCCCTCTCATTCATTGCGAAATGCTTTGAGCGAAATCTCAGAAGAGTGACTTCCGGCTATGAAGAAACGGGACCCATTTTCAGTAAGTAAACACACGTTGTTACTTTAAATCGGTGATTTTGCTAGTAATGGGTTGAATCTCAAAAATCGCGGAATGCTATTCGATGTGGTAATGAATGATGTGTTATATTGCCAAACCCCTTTGTTCTAGCTTACAGAGTAAACTTGCAATTACTTTCGAAGTGAGTGCACACACTTATGTTTACAAACCAAACGACACATAAACGACACATAAACGACTCCTACGGCGCTATCATATGCATTTTTCGAATGAGACATGTTCAGTTTACTATTTTATGGTCTCTTTTAGTATTCCGCACGTACGATTTTGAAAACCTTTGTTTATTTATTAGAAAAACAAGTACGCAATAAAGAAGAGCAGTAAGCTATGAAGAAGCGAGAGTAGCTATGAATAAAGGGGACCAAGCTATGAAGAAGCGCGGACTTCATAATTCTTTCTTGGCACTCACATATACTGAATTGCTGTGACGTAACGTCAAAAGTTGCGGACCAAGCCAAAATCGGCTATGCACTTCTGTTTAAAACCGCATATTTGTTATTTTTATTTGAGAAACACACATGTATTTGGTATCATATAAAAGATATTGAATTGTTATTTATTAATATATGTCGAATTTCAACATTGTTTGAATACAGACAATTTGATAAAGAAAATAAATAAACTCTGACGCAGAAAATGACGTCGTCACGTGTAACAGAAATTACCAAACAAACTCGCGAGAATCCCAATAGAATAAAAAGTAAGACTTTTTAAAGCGTACAAACTTTGGCAAATTACGTCAGTGATGTCACAGAAGGTATAGCGTAAATCTTACGGCAGTTGGATGGTGTAAATAAACTATGGAGGAATGGAAAGAAAGAGATAAGTAGCGTCACGCTGTTAAAAAAACGTCATTTTTTCGGTATGTCTAATTTTTAAATCTAATTTATTTTTCCAATAGCGATTAGAAATCAATATAAAAAATTTTGGGACATACATCTGAGCTCTAGTTTTTGTAGTTGATTTTTTGTCTTGATTGGAGTTGAAGAAAATCATTATTTTATTGTGTTTGTAGCGTCTTAAAAATGTCACATTTTCACTAAAACGGTCCCAAATGCAAGGGTGAATTTTTCATATATAGCTTTTTTTCTAAGAAAATCAAAATATTTTGAATTTGAATTGATTGTCGACATACATCTCGGATAACATTTGAAAAAATAAATGCATTTGTCAATATCTCTTCAACTAGCGAAGATATAGAGTGTGATGTAGCGTCTTAAAAATGTCACAAAAACGCGTTTTTGACGATTTGACGTCATGTTGATTTTTTCGGTATGTCTAATTTTTAAATCTAATTTATTTTTCCAATAGCGATTAGAAATCAATACAAAAAAAAATTTGGGACATACATTTGAGCTCTAGTTTTTGTAGTTAATTTTTTGCCTTGATTGTAGTTGAAGAAAATCATTATTTTATTGTGTTTGTAGCGTCTTAAAAATGTCACATTTTCACTAAAACGGTCCCAAATGCAAGGGTGAATTTTTCATATATAGCTTTTTTTCTAAGAAAATCAAAATATATTTTGAATTTGAATTGATTTTCGACATACATCTCGGATAAAATTTGAAAAAAATAAATGCATTTGTCAATATCTCTTCAACTGGCGAAGATATAGAGTGCGATGTAGCGTCTTAAAAATGTCACAAAACGCGTTTTTGACGATTTGACGTCATGTTGATTTGTGAAGAACTATTCATGGCGTTTTACGATCATGTATCGATGCTCTAGATCCACTTGTTTTATCGTTGTTTGTTTGACTATCTTGCTATTTGTGGTCTACGCAACTTAAGGTTAAAATTTGAGACCCGTAACAGAAAAAAGAAAGAAAAGCATTGACCAAGGCATAAGAAAACGTTGAGATAATAGAAGACATTTTTTAAGTAAAGCATTTCATTGATTTCATCTAATATGTTGCAGCATTTAGTCTCGGAGTTTCATTTTTCCTACATATAATGCATTTGTTGTAGACCCCATTTAAAAGAATATTCTATCTTTTGTCTGCTAACGAGTAAACTTGAAGACGATTATTTAGTAAGTATTTTCACATTTTTTATTTTTATTTGTTTATTTATTTTTATTTTTATTTTTTTTACATTTGCGCAAGTAGAAATATCTTAATAACAAAAATATGCATACTTGACAAGTCATATTTAGCGTATTAAACGTTTCCATTTCTCCTACAGGTGTAAAATATTCACTTTCAATATTCATTAGATCTTGATTTTTCAATACTTACGAAATAATTCTGTTGTTTATTTGTTGATAGTTGAGATTATTAATTTTGTACGGTGCTATTTTCATGTATGCATGTATTGGTATTATTGTGAAAATGTTTTCTTTAGGCCAACATTGAAAATTTGTCATTTCTCATGTTTTGGGGAAAGTTATAACTTTCTTTACACCTTCGCGTAACATTAACGTCGGAAAACGGTCGATATGCGTGTTACAACGTTGGTCCGCAACTTTTGACGTTACGTCTATGCGTTTAGGAAGAATTGAAGACAGAAATTCCATTTTTTTTTTACAAATTTCCATTTGAAAAATCAAATTCTAGACGATAGAACGATATTTATTGTTATGCAGCTTAAACATGTATTTAATTCCGACCGGTAACTTACAGGCGCGTAGGACTGGAAACATTTTTAATGGGGGAGGGGGGTTAAAGCCCCTGTTCTGGCTATTGTCGGAATTTTGGAGGAACTGAATTGGATTTCCCCAAAAGTTTTCAGTGCAAAATAATGACAATTCAGCATTTTGGGCAGACCTATTTGGAGGTGGGGGTCTTAGCCCCTCCATGCCCCCACTTGTTACTACGGGCCTGACTTATCATCACGTGCATTCTTAGAACATACATGAGAATTGTTACTAAAAATAGTAACAAATCGACATTATCAAAACGAGGCTCCCAAAACATGCGGAGAAAACAATGACGTCGCACGTGCATTCAATCAATATACAGCAATAAAGCGCACGTGCATTCAATATACAGTAATAAAGCGAAGTTATAAGTGGAACAAAAATAATAAAATTGAATGAATTCGTTAATAGCCAGTAAGATGGTTATTTTATTGGATTTACAGTCAACCGTTCCCCGTTTAAAAATTTCGACTTTTGCCTCTAAGGACGACTTCCGGAGGCTGTCGTGTGTGTGTGTGTGTGTGGGGGGGGGTCTTAGAGGAAATACTGTAAAAGTCTATTTATTCGCTAGGACTTAATTTTCGCTAATTTTCGCGAGTAGGCTATCTCGCGAATTCATCAATTTCGTGAATATATCAGTCTCAGAATGCCGGAGATTGCCGATGGTTCTTCGGAATCCGGAACATTCCAAAATTTTATATGTTCATTAAAACACTTCAAATCGGAAATTTTGATCGTGACCCACTTTTCAATGTATGAACAATTTAATTAACATCATAATGCTATATTATTATGATGATATACATTGTACATGATTGCAAATACAAAGTATAAATGTTACCTGTGTTTTCCTAGAATATGGTCGTAAAAGGGTGACCTCTATATCGTTTACAATTCAGAAGTACAGTACATTTAATGGAAAAATGAAGCAGATACGTTCTTATGTAATTCATTTTTGTCATACATGTAGGGACAATACATGTATTGTCTTTTTAACCCTTTCCCAAACGACAAAATTTTAGACTACCCCAATTTGAAAGCTGATGCAGACGACAAAAATGATGCTAAAGAGGAAGGATTTGTGTAAAAGATAGCACAGAAAATATTGAGACAAAAGGAGAAACTGCTGGTTATCAGCAGTTTCTTCTTTTGTCTCAATGTTTTTCCAAACCATTTCTTCTTGGGATGTCGAAACCAGGTCTTGTTTGGGAAAGGGTTAACACTTACATATGAAAAGGTGTGAAAACAATTATAAAGAGAAGACAGGTGTGATAAACATTTTGTCTAACCATCGCTTGTGTATTTATGGGGGTTAAACGGACATGTACGGAACATAACGAAGCGAATATTTCCGGAAAACAACGGAAATACCCGAGCTTTACATCAAACACGCGCGAACTTATAAACTCGCGAATAAATCCCAGACAACGTAATCGCGAAATGTTGAGCTCGCGAAAATAAAGACTTTTACAGTAACCTAATTCTGACCAACTTTTAGATTGATCGGACAAAAATGTGGCCTCTAGAGTGCCTACAAGAAAAAATAACCGACGGACGCATGACGGACACAACGCAATGACAAAAGCTCGACTGGCCGCTAAAACATGTAAATAAGACCTGTTTTCATTCAAAATACATACAATGTATCTTGCGTAGGCTTAAAATTATTAAAATGTTAGGGTTCTTATACGGTTTACCAAGTTTTGCCTTAATAGTTTACAATGACATTGGCGTCCGCATGTGCAGGCCTATGTTATTTACATAATTATATCATCATTCCAAATATAACAACATTGTATACTGAAAAGTCTTGAAGTAGGCTAATTTGGAAATTAGATTGATCTTACAATCCCAAATGTGAAATAGTATTAACAATAAATTCGTATCACTTTCCGAGCGAAAATTATAGCGAAAAGGCAAAATTAAGTCAAAACCTGACGCTTTGAATATCCGAGCTCTTATTCATAGCCTATTATATCTTCTTCATATCTAGTCCCCTTTATTCATAGCTGATCTCTCTTCTTCATAGCGTATTACTTTTTTATTTTTTTCTCTCTATCAGAAAATCAGTCTTGGATTTTAATGGATATATATATATATATATATATATATATATATATATATATATATATATATATATATATATATATATATATATATATACTTAAACACACCAACTTATTGGGACTCTACTCTAAAACCAACTTATTGGGCCCAACCAGAAATAGCCGTATTATGAACATGTACATGGGTTCAACTTTCTTCTTACTGTCTTGATAGAACACGTATACGAATATATATGTGAAAATCAAAGGAGAAGAGGGTAAACCATGCTACACCAACTTGTTGGGTCAGGCCCAATAAATACTTGGGGCTTTGACCCAATAATGTTGTATAAAATATCGACCCAATAATAGAATATATACATGACCCAATAATGGTGTATAAATGATTGACCCAATAGTAGAATATACATGACCCAATAATGTTGTATAAAATATTGGCCCAATATTAGAATATACACTTAAAGACACTTCTAACGCAACACTTACCTTTTTGGTAATAACTTGAAATTTAATGAACCATTTTTGATCAAATTTTCAACAAATTTAATTCATTCACACTTGCATAATATCTATTATTTTCATAAAGAAACACTGAGTAGAAATGATCTAATTTGCAGTTCATATAATATGACTAGAAAACAAAAAGTCGCAAAAAAGCTGTTCGAGCTGATAACGTAAATTAATGTTATTCATGTCACATCAGTAAAGTTGATGACATTCTGCTAACATTCTGTGTGTCCGTCATGGACCTAAATGACACGAAGACACTCCCTTCTTATTCATAAAGCATAATTGATGACAAATCTTTGCGGGATCATTCTTAACTGGTCCCTTTTAAGTTCCTGTTCTAATTTTGACAATTTTTTGGAACAAAAGGGCGAAAAGTAACAAATTCAATGATTTTGTTCATTGCTGACACTTACAAAACACTATTTCATAAACAAAATAGGTGCAACTGAATTTTATTATTGCTTCGCACGTGAAAGCATGTTATCAAATCTTATGAAGCAGAGTGGTATGAGATATGAGCATGATTTGGTGACGCTACTTTGATGCTATTGAATTCTGCAATTGCCTGGGGTTTTGTGACTTTTCATATTTGAGTCTTAGTGAAAAACCTTAATATTTTTTAAGTTCGGATCAGTCGATTTTGATGAAATTTACAGAAAACATGTTAACGTAGTTGATTTATATTTTCTTGAAATTTCATGAAATATACTGCATTATTTATTTACTTATGATGAAAAATGTAAGTGTTGCGTTGGAAGTGTCTTTAAGTGTACATGACCCAATAAAAGTATATACATGGTCCAGTAATCGTAGTTAAATGATGACTCACCTTGGGCTAATATTTGCTAAATCTTGCCATTATAATTGAGTTTCCAAAGATAACAATATTTTGAATTTGAATGTCAGCCAATCCCTGTATTAGAGATTTGATTACTAGATCTGTTTTCTTCAGATCTTTAAACTCACATTTAAACGCAAAATATCTGTACCTTGTTGTAGCGAAAAACGTCCCTCGCTTTGGCCGAGTTCACCACCAGTGATTATGACACGGAAGAATCCATACATGCCAGCAATAATACACTGTCAAGCTGAGTCGATAGTTTCCATAAGAATTTTTACTTTGTATTCTGCACATGCTTCTCGTGCCAATCTATATCCGAGAGAGATTATTCCGCATCACAATTACTCATTGCATGTTCAGCAGGTTCGGGTCAATATTTACGGACTATTAAACACATTGACAGGAAACAAGCACGTTTTTCGGGCTTATTTAAGACGTAGTATGTAACTAGTGAATACATGAAGCTGCTGATATAAGCACATCAATATGTTTTTACATAATATATGTTTCATATATCATTCTAAAAAAAGTTGCAATCCAAAAGACAATACATTGTGCTTGTTATTTGTAAGAAAGCACCTTTTCCCGCCATCTTGAATTCTTAGAGATGCAATTTTACCTGGTCTTTCATTGCAGATATTGACTTTCACAATCTTAATTAAAATCAGGTACTTTATTTAAAGAGAATAAAGGATATGTTAACAATATGACATGAAATTTTAAAGACTCATTTATATTCGTATACATGTTCTATCGAGACAATAGTAAGAAACTTGAACCCGTGTACATGTCCATAATACGGCTATTTATGGTTGGGCCCAATAAATGGGTTTCAGAGTAGAGACCCAATAAGTTGGTGAGATTAAGTATGATACATGTATATCATGTATATACCATGTGTATCATGTATATACCGGTATATATTTTGGAAACCTACTTGCATGCCATAAGGACTTAAGGCACATAACTCTATGGACTTATGTGCAACTTCCATATATATCTGTGATAATATTTTTTATATAACGACAATTCCTTTCTATTTTGCACATGCTTTTGTGAACATAATACCAGCTCTAAACAACGATTCGTTACTCTGACATTTGTTAAAAGGAATTTTTACCCTTTTCGGGCTTTTTTTTTTACTATTCAGCACTTGATAGTAGCGCTTGACTGTCCTGAGAATCTCTTGTTTTGGTTATTAAGAAAAATGTTAGTGTTGCTTTAAAGTGTCCCTGAGTGTAGCTAAGCTGCATTGAATGAATGTACATAAATATAAATATTGCCGGTTGTACAGACTACCTAAAGATAACAGACATTGTAGTTTGTGTCTGACAAAAAATAGTAACAACAAAATTAATTAGGAAAAAATCCCAATTTTTAGCTTCTGGCTAACGGGTGACGGCCAGTGAGCTACTGCTATGGCGGTGTGTCCATTTTGCGTCTGTCGACAAAATTCTATCCGGAATTTCTGAGAAAGTCTAAAGGTACAAACTGCACAGTTTCTTTTGTGTTTAAATGAAATTCTGTGTCTGGAACACATAAAAATTGGTATTTTAACACAGTCGTATGTGACAAGGTCAGGTTAAATACAACATCACGACCGGAAAAACATCAAAAGTACAGCATATTTTTGGACGCTGATTTGTATGTAACAAGACACAACTCTGCGTCCACATCGCTCCACTGTTTTTCACTGTCAACTTTTACTTTTTACAGTCATGTTAGGTCATTGAACATACTATCAGGTAAAAGAAATCAAGAGCTGTAGTACGGATTGGCCAATCTGAGTAATCATTTCTGTCCGAAATTCGAATGCAGTTAATTTAGTACTACCAAACTTAGTATTTAATTAAAGTAACACTTGGAAAACATTGATAAAACTGGACCTTGATAGGTAAAATTAGCTAGAATTGTTTTCCTTTTGATCTCTGATAATGCAGTGCACCATTCAATGACGCAAATTCTGACGGTCCGATCTTTTTCTCAAACCTTAAATATCTAGCATGAGCCCCTTTAAGCCATGATGAAAAAGTGCTTAGGAGGTGGAACAACAGTTCAGTACAACACCCCGTCATATGCACGACAAAACAACATATAGTAACGGGAAAAGTAATTGTGCGGTATTTCTTTACTTTATTTATATGAATTTATTAATTTTTAGTTTAGATTGGAGACATTTACATGAAATATCTCTTGTATGGGTCCGACTTAGTGTCTTTAATTACACACACACGGACGTTCGACGTTAACGCGTTATTTGATACGTTTATGTAACTAGACAGCCCTGGCGGTCTGGAAGCGCTCCACAGGCCTGACTGTTTGTCTTGTTGAATGCAACTTCAAAGGTTCAGGCTGCGCAAACAAGCAAATGCATGACCAAGCTGAAAATTACAAGCAAATAGGATCGTATGGTCAGTAAGATTCTGTGAAAGTTCCGTATTGATTAGTAAATACTAATGGTTGTCATAGAGAAAATAAAGCCGAAATGGCAGTTTTGTCAATTTCAAGGGCACATAACTCATGATATAGAATTCAGATCAAGCTGAAAAATAAGCCAAGGTAAGATCTTATGATAACCAACATTCTATACAAGTTTTGTCCTGATTGATCAATATTTGTAGTTGTTAGAGTGAAAACAAACCTGTACGAAAAAAGAGGCGGATTCCGCTTGGAAAACAGGCGTAAATGGGGCGTAAATGAGGCGTAAATGGCAGTTTACGCTTGTAACAGTGGCGGATTTATACTTTACGCCTCAGTCACTGTGTATAGTAGTGACGGAAATTAAAGGCGTAAAATGAAAAGGAGGCGAAATTTTATCACAACAGGCGTAATTTAAAACTTTAATTTTTGAGCAGGCGTAATTTTTGGACTTAGCCATTTTAACAAGGCGGAATAGCTGTTTCTTACAGCAGAAAATAACTTTAACTTTCCAGGGAGACGGAATTTTTGGACTTAGAAATTTTTGACGTGATTCCAATATACAAGCCATTTTCATTTGGCACTGCATAAGATAAAAGCAAAGAAAAGGCTTTTGTTAAGAAGGTCAAACTCCAAATTCAAGGTCACAAGGTCAAGTTCCAAGATTGATGGTCTTGGTAGGAGGTATGCAAGAGTAAAATATCAAGACTCCATCTGTAATAGTGATTAGTATATAGGCCATGTTAAAGTTCTTGTAAAGTATATGCCTTAAGGTAAAGGTCCTAATGCCAAAGGTCATGGTCCCAAATGAAAGGTCTATCTAAAAGTTCTATCCTTATGTGAAATATCAAAGCTCTATATCTTACACTACAGTGTATGAGATGTAGGCCATTTTAAACGGTAGGTCAAACTTCAAGGTCAAGGTCACAAGGTCTTAATTCCTGATTGAAAGTAAATGTCAGGTAGTATCTTTGTGTGAAATATCAAGGCTCTACATGTATCTAAACAAGAAGTGCTTGTAAAACATAATATCTCCCCTCAAGGGCCTACCTTTAATGTAGGTCAAAGTTGAGGTCAAGGTCACAAGGTCCAAGGTCAGGATCAAATGTGAAAGGTCTTGGTAGGAGGTGTCCATGTGTGAAATATAAAGTCTGTATGTGTAAAAGCAGATGAAATATAGGCCAGATTATAGTTCTTTAAAGTAGGTCGAATGCCAAGGTCAAGGTCAAATGCAAAAGGTCATGGTAGGAGGTGTCCATGTGTGATATCAAGGCTGTGCATGTAAAAGGACATGAGATAGAGGCCAGATTAAAGTTTTTAAAGTAGGTCAAAGTCCAAGGTCAAGGTCACAAGGTCCAATGTCATGGTCAAATGTGAACAGTCTTGGTAGGAGGTGTCCATGTGTGCAATATCAATAATGTATGTGTAAAAGGACATGAGATAGAGGCTGGGTTAAAGTTTTTAAAAAGTAGGTCAAATGCCAAGGTCAAATGTGAAAGGTGTTGGTGGGAGGTGTCTATGTGAGAAATATCAAGGCTGTATGTGTAAAAGAGCATGATATATCGGCCAGTTTAAAAAAAATAAAAGTAGGTCAAACTTCAAGGTCAAGGTCACAAGGTCCAAGGTCATGATTCCAAATGAAAGGTCTTGGCAGGAGGTATCCATGTGTGAAATATCAAGGCTCTATCAATAATAGTGCATGAGATATAGGCCAGGTTAAAGTTTTTTAAAAATAGGTCAAACTACAAGGTCAAGGTCACTAGGCCAAAGGTCATGGTCCCAAATAAAAGGTATTGGCAGGAAGTATCCATGTGTGAAATATTATGGCTGTATCTCAAATAGTGCTTGAGATATATGGTTCATAAGATATAGAATTAACTTTGTGAAAATAAGGCCTCCCAGTCTATTTTCTCCTAGTCTAAAAACCATTTCCTACTTCCTGTTTAGAAAATTGGAGGGAATTTTGCTTCTCTGACTTTTTGCAAAGTAAGTGTTTGAGATATGAAATCAAACATTGATATTGATGAATCCAGGACATACAGGGGCTCACTAAAAGGTAGGACCAAGAGAGGCAACATTGGTGAGTCTTATTTTGACTAAATTAAACAAATTGAAATGTTCATTTTTACCATTCCCCACCCACATATTATGTAGTAAATATCTAGGAGGCGTAATTATGAGGCGGATTCCGCCCGTAATTTCTTAATAATTCCAAGCGGAATCCGCCTCATAATTCTATCTAGTTACGCCTCCTAGCAATTACGCCTGTAAAAAAATCCGCTTCATTTGCATATTCCGTCTCTAAAAATTCCGGTTAATTAACATTTTACGCCTCTAAATTACGCTTGGTTTCCGCTTGGTTTCCGTCTCATTCTTATATTTCTTTAAACAAGCAAATACTAGCGGAAAATGAGACGGATTCCGTCTTATACTTCCGTTTCATTTACGCCTCTTTTACGGGCGTAATTTTTCGTACAGGAAGTCTCAATAGAGCCGAAAATGGCAATTTTGTCAATTTCAAGGGCACATAACTCATGATGTGAAATTCAGACCAAGCTGAAAATTATACCAAGGCAAGATCTCATAGTCAACTACATTCTGTCCTAAGTTTGTCTTGATTGGTCAATATTTGTAGTTGCTAGAGTGAAAACAAAGTCAAAATAGAGCCGAAAATGGCAATTTGGTCAATTTCAAGGACACATAACTCATGATGTAAAATTCAGACCAAGCTGAAAATTATATCAAGGCAAGATCTTATAGTCAACTACATTCTGTCCTAAGTTTGTCTTGATTGGTCAATATTTGTAGTTGCTAGAGTGAAAACAAAGTCAAAATAGAGCCGAAAATTGCATTTTTGTCAATTTCAAGGGCACATAACTCATGATATAAAATTCAAATCAAGCTGAAAATTACACCCAGGCAGGATATTATGATTACATATATTCTTTCAGAGTTTTGTCTTGATTGATCAATATTTGTAGATTTTAGAGTACAAATAAAGTCAAAACCAGCTATTTTTGACATTCAAGGGCAGATAACTCAGGTTTTTCTAATTCAATCCAAATTCTTTGAAGGAATCTGAGAGAGAGTCGTCCAATGATCATTCCTGTGAAGTTTGTTTGAAATCCATCATGTAGTTTCTGAGAAGATTTTTAAAGAAAAAGTTTACGGACGGACGCACGACGGACACAACGCCATGACAATAGCCCGCTGGTCTGACGGCCAGTGGAGCTAAAATGCACGTTTATATGCATATTCCAGACTGTAATGCTCATGAAAGAGGCCGTCCTACGTTTTTGTGAGAGAAACGTAGTATCAGAATTTTGAGGCAATTTCAAAAACTTGGCAGCATCAGTGATTTGCAAAACTCGAGGCGTCCACACGTAACGGGGGGGGGGGGGGGGGGGGGAGGGACAATAGAGGGACTACAGAAATGCTTCCATTTTTATTAAATAAAAATTGATACAATAAAGGGTCATGAATATACAAATGTACCTTTTTATTGGGTCCTAAATATATATATATATATACCGGTATAGGCTACTACTATTGGGTCATCAAATACTATTATTGGGTCATATATATACTATTATTGGGTCATATATATACTATTATTGGGTCATATATATAATATGTATGCAACACACACAGGTTCTGTGTACTTTTTGTGCAACATGAAAGAAACCAGGAAACCACAACATAGGGCGATCAAAGGACTTAGTGCAAAAATTCAAACACAATCTATTCATTATTTTTCATATTGTGGTCAGACGGACGGACGGACAGACAATCAGACGTGTGGACGGTTAGCGATTACAATAGCTCACCCTTAAGCACTTTGTGCTCAGATGAGCTAAAAAGAAGACAGTGATTAGCAGTGATGCGATATGGACGCAGAGTAGTATTCAACCGGACCTTAATGCCGGGTCACATGCAATTGTGTTAGAAAATATACTGAACCTCAAAAATAACGCACCACTTACATTTTCACCATATCTTTCTTTATTGCGTTACTTTTTCAAACTGTACAACCACTACCCAAACTGATATCAGTTTATTCGTTTCCGATAAAAAAAAATTGCTTGGCTACATTAAGGCAATCAAGCGCGACGAGAGCGCAAACGTGACTACCCTCTAAAGTGAAAGTCACAAAACCAGAACTACGAATGACCACTTTACAGAATAATACAGTCTGTGCTTCGTCAGCGCATGGAACTGACCACAATTTGGATTCTGGTCGATGGCATGACACTCCACTTTTCCTTAATCACTTCGCACTTTAACAAGCATACATTTTGAGCTGCAGTTGGAACCATTGGCGCACCCCTTTCCGGGCAGCAAAGTACTGTCCCATTTTATTGGAAACGTTCTTTAAGCCAGTCAAAAGTCTTGTGATGAAATCCCATAATGTGTGCAATAGATCGTGACGTCATCACTGCATGCAGCATCCCAATAGCAAGGTTGAAAGTCTTGACACTGTTTAAAGCATCAAAAACTTCCGACCGATGAAACGTATGGGTGTTTTCTTTCTTTCATCGACTGCATGTACCATATGCACCGATATGCTGGTTTGTGCACGATGTCAATACTGCGGCAGATGCAGAAAACCTGTTTACCAAGTTTGGACGGCTAGCGTCACGGATGCATGGATTTTGTGCTTAAGAGTGTTTTGTATGCATGGCTAGTGTCCGGCGGATACCAAATAATACTGTGCCAACAAAATGAAAGATTTTGTTGAAAAAATATAAAACAAGAAAAAGTGGTGCGTAATTTCTGAGCTCCAGTATATGCTGTACTGCAGACGAGTTCTGAACACAGAATTGTGTATGTGATAAGGCCTTTACAGCCTTTGTGAATTGTGTTTGACTGCTGTTCCACTAGTACTGCCAAATCACGGCTTATTCCCTTCCGGAAAAAGACTGATTTCACGTCCATATTGGCAAAGGCTTAAGAAAATATTGAGACAGTGGAAGAAAATGCTCAATATCAGCTTTTTCTGCCATTGTCCTAACACTTCCTCTGCTATATCATACTCAATTTCAATCTTCATCTACATCCTTTTGTCATCTGCAGCAGCTTTCAAATTGGACCGTCATAAAATATTGTTGTTTGGGAAAGGCTTATGCACTGTCACATCATGGCCTATATCGTCAAGACAGTGAAAAAAGTAGTGAGTAGCAGTGAAGCGATGTGAACGCAGTTGTTTTTGACCGTCCCTTAAGGCTTGGTCACATGCAATTAGGCATCCAAAAATGCACAGTACGACAGACTTTTTTTGACGTGTTCCGGCCGTGATGTGGGTGCGGATTTGTGTACACATGATCATGCCTTTACATTAGTCTTCATGGATAAATTGGCTAAGGCTGATAAGAGTTTTAACGTCCCACTCAATTGCTAAGGTCATACGGAGACGGGACCTTGCTTTAAAGTCTAATCCGAAAGACTGGAGAGGTGTGGGATTCGAATCTGCGACTATTGTGTAACAAGTCCAGCGCGTTACAAATGCACCAAATCCGCCCCCGTGGAAAAGTTGGACCCGGTCAAATACAACTCTTCGTTCATATCGCGTCCACATCACGTCTCAAATCTATTAGACGTTGTTGATGTTTGACGTGGTAACAATTTTAGTCATGCCCTGTAGGGATTATTGCACTCAAATGCTGTTCCACTGCCAAAGTTATGCCATATCACGGCTTAAGCCTTGCCGAACAAGACCTTGATTTAACGCCCACGAAATTGCTGATTATCAGTATTTTCTGCCTTTGGCCATCATTTTCTCTGCTATATATAAATAAAATTCAATTTTGTCTACATAAATTTTATTTTTCTTCAGTAGCAGCTTTCAAACAGTCGCGTAAATGCCTTATTGGATGAGACGTATGTCAGATGCATTGTGTAAAATTTAGAGTTCCAATGGATGGTAAAAGCCATCCCAGAAAGGGCATCAACCCAACCTGGATTCGGACCCAAATTGATGGTCTGTGACGTTACCGACATAACTTCTTTTGTAATTCTATTGTTTCGATTAACACTGGTGGTGAACTAGCGACGTTTTTCGCTACAACAGGGTGTAGATATTTTGCGTTTAAATGTGAGTTCATAGATCTTTTACTAATGACAATGAACCTGTTCTAGAAACAGACCGGGTTTACCGTTTTGTATTGACAAAATGTCGGTGTTGTTATAAAATCTCGTAACAACGGCTTCGGTAAAGCCGCAGTTACGTGATTTTATAACAACACCGACGGAATACATTGTTCGCGAAAAAAAAGTCCATCGCTTTCGCCGAGTTCACCATCAGTGATTAACATGGACTAGTCTGATAAGCCAGTAATTCGGGAAAGCTGATAGTGAGTAGTCTCTCAGTTTTAAAAGCTGTCTGGAACACGTGTAAAAGCACAAGACATGTCAGTTAATATGTTTGAATCTTTATTTTCAAATTCAAATTGCTCTAACAACAAAACTGTATGTAACTAAATATCTATCGGTTTGGACCAACCTTTTAACAAGAGGGCCATGATGGCCCTATATAGCTCCACTGGCTTTTAGACTTTTAGGCTACGAATTCTTTCAAGGAATACAATAGAGGTCTATCCAAAGAAGATTCCTGCTTCACCACAATGAAATCCAATAAGTGGTTATCGAAGAGTAATGTTTTTAAAAATTTCTTAAAATTACACCATTTCATAAAGCAAAATATAGCCCAGCCCACAGTGGCCATGTTTTTCATTCGGTGACTTCTTTTTTCAAAGAATCCTGTGGAGAACTGTACATTGAACATTCAGGCTAAATTACAATGAATCCCAATAAGGCGTCTTGGAGAAGAAGATTTTTAAAGATTTTTCGAAAATTCAATTTAATCAATTTATTTAAAATTTCAATTCTAAAGAGAAATTATTTTTTGAAGGAATTTGGAAGAGATTTGTGCAAGGAAGATTCCTGTGAAGTTTACTTAAAATTGGTCCAATAGTTTTGGAGAAGAATTTAAAGATTTTTTGAAAATGTAATCAATTTAATGTAATTAAAATTCAAGTTCTACACGGAATTTAATTTTTTGAAAGCATTTGGAAAATGTTCATGCAAAGATTCCTGTGAAGTTTGGATGAAATTGGTACAGTAGTTTTGGAAAAGACGTTTTAAATAAAAGTTGATGCATGCACAGATTCACGCACATACGCACGCACAGGTGGACGGACAGACACAGGGCCATGACATAAGCCCCGCTGGCTTTTGGCCAGTGGAGCTAAAAATTACTTTGAAAAATTACAAGGAAAAAAGCACATGGTATGGCAGCAGCATCATGTTTATTTCCACCTATTTTTCCTAAAAATTTATCCGATACAGCTTTAATTGTAACGAAATACTCATTGGTTGGCATTCATTTTTTCCAAAGCATCATCTTAATGATAGAATGGTGATTAACCAAAATTGGTTGGTAACTTTTTATCAAGTGTTTTTAAGATCTACCACATGCAATAAATCCTTGAATCCACTAGCTAGATTTATGGACTTGATGACAACATTTTGCTTGACAGAAACAATTAAGCTGACATTACAGGTTGACTAATTCATAACTAAATACTTGTGTACATTATTGACAAATTTTCAAATGATAAATGGCATGGAAAATGCTGTAGACGATAATATTGGTGTTGAAACCAACAAATATTTTACAAAATAGCAGAAAAAATATTGAGAAAAAAATAAGAAAATGTTGGTTATCAGCATTTACTTCTTTTGTCTCAATGTTTTCCTGAGCCTTTCCTTCTACAGACGTCAAAAGCAGTTCTTGATTGGGGAAAGGTCAAGTTCAACTTTGGTACATGTAGCCATGGTGTAATTTACACATTACCAGGCAGTGAAACTTCCGGCTAAATTCTAAGGTGTTGCAGACGGCAATTTTAAAGTGACATAAATTTTAAACTGATACGTCTTTATATGAAAAATCATCATAGGAAATGAAGATACTGCTCGTCAAAAGCAATTTCTTCATTTTCTACGATATTTTCTTAAGGCTTTGTCTTGTTGGGCATCAAAAGGCATCCCTGTGTGGTTATGGGTTTTCCCCATGTTTAACATTAAAACACTACAATACAACAAGCTTTCAAGGCCAATGCTATATAGATAATAAATCGATAAATGTAAAACTACACTGTTTATGTACAGGGTGAACCACACCAGTTTTAATCTTAACCCATTACCAAACGACAAAATTTGGACCTGTCCGAATTCAAAGATGTTGCAGATGATAATTTCAAGTGAATAAAATTCGACATTTTTCTGGTCATATTGGGTAGAAAACATTGTGGGAAATGAAGAAATTGCTTGTCCAACACCGTTATCTTGTGAGGAGTCAAAAGGAGTCACTGTGTGGTAATGGGTTAAACAGTATGGCTGAAAATCACATGACACAACAACTGCAGAAAATCTTCAATAATCATACATGTACATCAACTCTTTCCCAAACAGCAAAAATTAAGGGTTGTCCAATTTGAAAGCTGCCCCAAGCAAAATTGATACCGAGTGTGATAAAGAACAGAATTATATGTGATAAAGCCCAGACAATATCGAGACAAAAGGAGAAAACGCTGATAATCGACATTTTCTTCTTTGGTCCCAATCCTTCTCAAGCCTTTTACAATATATTCGTCAAAACCAAGTCTTGTTTGGGAAAGAGGTAATACAAAACTGATTCAAATCAGAGGCGTAAAAATGGACTTTGTTGGTTGTGATGACTCTTTTTAAACATTCCATGATAAAACAGAGGACATTGATGGTCCTTAATCGCTCACCTGAACTAAGATGTCACAAGGTGAGAAATGATTGCACCTTTTCCTGTGATATCAAAAAGAACATTCCTTTTTTTAAATAGGCTCCATCCTTGTGACTAGACAAACAATCTGACTAAGTTTCATGAATATTGAAAAAAAAAAGTTATGGTCTCTAAAGCGCTAACAAGGATTTTGTCTTTAAGGCCACTTTTCCAATACTATCCCATGGAACATTTCTATTTTCCTCAGATTTCATTGTTGTGACAAACATTCTGATCTCAAGTTTCATGAACATTAGAACAAAATTGTGGCCTCCAGACTGCTAACAAGAATTTTGTCATTAAGGCACCTTTTCCTGTAATATCCAACGGAACATTCCCATTTTCAAAAAGAGTTGATTCTTGTGACTAAGACATACATTCTAATCAAGTTTCAGGAACATTGGGCCAAAACTGTAGCATGTAGAGTGCTAACAAGGATTTTGTCTTTTAGGCCCCTTTTTACATGGTATCAATGAGAATGTTCCCATTTTCAATAGGGTAATTGTTGACGCACACAACAGACATTCAATGATCACAAACGCTCTGCTCACCTTTGAGCACGCTTTGCTCAGGTGAGCTAAAAAAGTTATTGACGACCAGATAAAATTTTGTTTAGTTATCAATAACTCTTTTATCAGATGTCCCTCCGACACAATTAAGGTATAGTTTGAATGTTCCTTAAAAACGATTCAGCAGTTTTCCCCAGGGCACCATTTTACGACATTTTCCTGAAAATAGAACATAAAAATATTTGCTGGATTCCGTAATGCATTACAAGTCAGCAAATTTTGGGACTGTTCCATTTGCAAAGACCTTGCAGACGACAATTTTAAGTTGATATGAATTTTAAAGAACACTATAATCATTTTAAAGTATGATAAATTTGAAACAAGGTTGTATAAATTCAAAATCTCATCCAAAGGTCTTTAGTCTGACAGTGGATTGCTGATTATCACAAAATCAATCAGTAGATTAGAATTAATCAACTAGAAAGCCCTGAAGGGATTGAATCGCTCCACAGGCCTGAATTTCTTATCAAAGCAAATCTAAGTTTTGACTAAGTCCAATCTAAATTTTCCAAAACTCATGGTTCTTTGAGCAAAAACAAAGAACAATAGTGCCAAGATGGCCCTAGATCGCTCACCTGAAAGAAGTTTGAGACATACTACATGCAGAATAAAGAAGAGATTATCAAGATAAACATTTTGAACAAATTTCACAATAATTGAGCAAATACAAGATTTGACCCAGTGACCTAGTTTTAGATGTAGCATGACCCACTTTTCACATGACCAAGATGTCATAAAGTTAAACATTCTGCACAAATTTTCACAATGATTGAGAAAATATTGTGATTCTTACAGCAACTACAAGATCTGACCCAGTTTTTTTAAATCATATGGCCCAAGTTTTCAATGACCTAGACATCAAAATTAGCATCCTGAGCAATTTTCGCAATAATTGCGCCATAACTGGAACTTTGAGAGTAAAAAGAAGAATTTCATTACATTTGACCTTGTGGCCTAGTTTTTGACTTCACATGACTTGCTTTTTAGCAGGATCTAGATATCTAAATGAAAAACATAGAGCAATTTCTACAAGGTTTTAACCAAAAATGGCACTTCTAGACTAAACATAGGGATTTTTGACATTTCACCTTGTGACCTAGTTTTTGACCTTGCATGACCCACTTTTTTCATGACCAATATATCAATTATAAAAAACATTTTGAGCAATTTTCTGAACAAATTAGACAAAATGGCCACTTCCATAGAAAAAAGAAAGATTTTACAACATTTGATCTAGTGACCTAGTTTAAGACCTTGCATAACCTACTTTTTACATGACCTTTAAATCATTGAAAAAATCATTCTGGGCAATTTTAATGACAATTTAGCAAAATTGAGAACTTCCAAAGCAAGAAGAATGATTTAATAAAATTTGACCTAGTGACCTATGTTTTGTCCCCAAATGACCCAATTTTTAAGTGCACCTATACACCCACAAAAAAAGAGATTCTGAGCAATTTTCACAAGATTTAAGCCAAAACTGGAACTTCTAGAGCAAAAAGGATTTTCAATCATTTGACCTAGTGACATAGTTTTTGAGCTGGCATGGCCTACTTTTCATCATGACCTAGATATCATCAAGGAAACATTCTGGTTAATTTTCACAATAATTGAGCTAATACTGTGACCCCTAGAGCAAAAATAAGATTTGACCTAGTAACCTTTTTGACCTCATTCTGATTACTATCCCAATTCTTTGAAGTACTTTAGGAGGGCTGAGGAGAAGAATTTTTTATAATTGTGGATGGACGGATGAACAGACAGCCGGACGCCGAACAACAGACCGATCACAATACCTCACCTCGAGCACTTTGTGCTCAGGTGAGCTAAAAATACAGCAATGTAGTCAAGGCAAAAAGAAAGTAAATAATTAAGTAATATTTTAGGACTGTTAGATTGGTAATGAAGTTGAAAACTTTTGTCAAATTCAAGGGCATATAATTCAGGATGAAAGATTCTGATAAAGCTGAAAATTACACTCACAAAAGATCTAATGGTCACCAACATTCTGTCCAACATTTGTCTAAATTGGTAAATATTTGTGACTGAAAGAGTGAGAGAAGAACAAAAACATAGTCAACAAGAGCTGTCACTGTAAGATGACAATGCCCCCAACACCGCTTTGATTTTAAATCATGGCCAATCTATGTTCAAGGTCAAGGACATCCAGGGGTCAAGGTCACCAAAGTATGTGCCTACAGAAAGGTAATGTACCAAGGAATGTTGTGGTAAAGTATGAAGCGAATATGTTAAGTAATAAGGAAGTTATGGCCAATGTTAAAGTTTTTGGACGGAATGACGGACAGACGGACGGACAGACAGACGGACGGACAAGTCAAATTTATGATGCCTCCCTATCGGGGGCATAAAAACTAAAATTTTCTCAAACTCAAGGGCACATAACACTGGATGTGGTTTACTTATCAAGCAGAAAATTACACACATTGAAGATCTTAAAGTAAAATATTTTTTCTGTCCAAGTTTTGTCTTGATTGGTAAATATTTATGCTTGCTAGAGAAAACAAGATAAAAAAAACCATTTTTTTCTAATTCAAGGGCACATAACTCAGAATCTAAAATTCCAATCAAGATGAAAATTACACACGGGCAGGATATAATGAATACCAACATTAATGATTATGTCCAAATTTTGGCTCGATTGGTAAGTATTTGTAGTTGTTAGAGTGAAAACAAAGTCAAAACAGCTATTTTTGACATTCAAGGGCAGATATCTCAGGTCTTTCTAGTTCAATCAATTCTTTTTAAGGAATTTGAGAAGAGGTCATCCCACAGACCCAAGAATGATTCATGTGAAATTTGGTTGAAATCTATTCTGTAGCTTTTGAGAAGATTTTGAAAGAAAAAGTTGACGACTTGAAGGATGGACGCAAGACGGACACAGCGCCATGACAATAGCCCGCTGGCCTGACGGCCAGTGGGGCTAAAAATGAGCAGATGTCATATTTTTGGTTTATCTAAATAATACAGAGACTACATGTACAGTCTTTCAGGCTAGGCCCTTTTTCTATCAGCATCATTACCTCATATTCATAGATATTCATAGTCTGCTCACAATCCCAGTCTTCCCCTGCAAGTTCTGTCTCCCTCTCTGCCTTATAGAACTCCAAAACCTGGTCATTCTCAGGATATCTCATCATTGGGCCCACCGTACCACTTGCCATCTCGAAGGTCGTATGAACTCATCAATGTAGATGTTTCTCATTCAAGTCTTCACTTCCTCATCATTATCTCTACCATTGTTTTCAGTCTGAAATCAATGTCACAAAGTTATGCATTCTTAACCTATTAGTACATTACTGCTCATTGACGGTGAATCTTTTTGACTACCTACAAGATAATGGAATCGGAAAACACAATTGAACAAGAGGCCCAAGATGGCCTGTATCCCTCCAGTGGCTTCAATTAGAGAATTACATCATGAATTGGGCCTCTAGAATTCATACAAGGTTTTTCCAAGATTTGACCCCGTTACCTAGTTATTGACCCCAGTAGACCAAATTTTAAACTCATCCCAGATTTCCTTTTGACGATCATTCTGACCAAATTTCAGATTGATCAGGGAAAAAAAAGTGGCCTCTAAAGTGCAACCAGATTTTCTGAGATTTGACCTTGTGACCACGTTTTTTACCACAGTGGATCCAAATTTGAACGTGTACCAGATTTGATCAAGACTCTCATTCAGACCAAATTTCAGATTGATCAGGCAAAATGTGAAAAATGTGACCTCTAGAGTGCATACAAGGTTTTTCTAAGAGTTGAATTTGGATTTTTTTTAAGGAATTTGAAAGAGTCATGCAAGGAAGATTAATGTAAAGGTTGGTTGAACTTGAAATTGATCTAGTACTTTTAGAGAAGATTCTTAAAGATTTTTCAAAAATTTGAATTAATTAATTTTATTTAAATTCAATTTCTAAACGGATTTTATCTTTTTTAAAGAATTAAGGAGAGATTCATGCAAGGAAGATTCCTGTAAAAGTTGGTTGAAATTTGTCAAGTAGTTTTGGAGAAGAAGAATGTGAAAAAAAAGTTCACAAACGGACGGACAGATGGATGGACGACAAACACAGGGCCATGACATAAGCCCCGCTGGCCTTTGGCCAGTGGAGCTAAAAATGGGTGCGAATGCATCTTTAAGCTTACAGTGAAAGTTGATTATTGTCCCTTATGTACTCTCACAAGCAAATGCTATAACAAGATTTTTTTGTGAAACACCAGTCCCTGAAATGGCTAATGTTGTCATGTTAAGTTTCCCACAGGCAGATGGACAGACGGCCTGCCAGACAACGGTAAAACAATATGCCCGCAATCTTTCGATATAATATTCTGATTTCAGCATGACAAAAGATCGAAATAGTTACAACGAAATGGTAAATGAACTTACAAATACACAAAACATCTTCTGTGTCAACGTGACTCAAAATTCTGAGACCTTCCAATGTCAAGTTGGGGTGTCTTGGATTTGGCTCAAGTTTTGTGTCACATTTATTGGTACGAGTGGATTTCAATTTTTGTGAGCAAGTTGTCCAATACTCGTGGTGTATCCATCATCCACATAATCCTTGCACATGATTTCTGAAATGGCAGAAAATGTAAATAAGTAAAGCATTACCAGACTGCAAAAGTTTAACCCATTCCCAAACAAGACCTGGTTTTGACGTCCCTAAATGAACAAGAGCTTCGCAGAGCAGTGCATAAAAAATTAAGATGAAAATCAACAAAGGACAATAACTCCATAAAAATGGTTTCCTCTTTTGTGCACTGCACTTCTCTATATTGGAAGTATATACACCTATGACGTTTGGTAAAAGTTGGGTCTTTGGCCCAATAATGATATATATATACAAAATGTGGACCCAATAGTAGTATATATATGACCCAATATTATTATATACAAAACGGCGGCATTATGATGATGTAAACATACCCAGTAATAAGATCTATCTATGATTCTACCTTGCACGCTCTTTGAGTTATGCTCTGGACAAAAGCAAGATGAAAATTAACAAAAGGCCATTTGAATCACTCCATAAATATGGTTACCATTGCACTTTTCCATATAGTGAAGTCTATCCAAAACTTAAAAGTTAGATCTTTTGCCCATTAATGATTTATACAAAATGGCCCAATAGTAATATATCGTATAGATGACCCAATACTATTATATAAAATGATGACTAAATCAGGTTTAAAGACATGCATAATTTACGCATCAAAATTGAAAAGCTGATAGAGAAACTTGGTGCCAGCACTAAAATTCCTTTCTTTTTGGCACTAGATAATGCAATGTACCACACAACAATATAAACTGTGATTGCCCCCATGTTGTTCTGATCCCTGAAAAACCTAGCATATGCCCCTTTAAACATTATTTGTCAGGAATGGGGTTGATTAAAATGGGATATTTTGTCTGAAGGGAGGCATCTATGAGGACAGGAATAATTACTTGTGAAAGCATGACTTATTTATGAAAATCGGCTTCTAGTGGCTTTTTTGTGAAAGGGTATAGAAGGTTGTAAAACAAAATCAAATTGCAATAAGGGTTAGGAAACATTGCCTCGATAAAGGATAAGAAGATTTTGTCTAGGAATACCACTTTGTGACTGAGCTTTTCTGGCCCTCTGATTCTGTGCAAACAGTGTTATCATTGACTTCAAAAATTATTTTATCATGCTATTGTGTCAACATTGACCTGATATCAGCTGTCCGATAACATTAAGTTATATCAGTCACTTATTTTTAGAACTAATTTGCATATTCTCGCGAGATCTCGTTGGAACTACTTTTCAAACCTCGCCAATTCAAAATTGTAAAAAATTATTGGGCCTTCATGAATTCATAACTCGTTGCATATAATTTGACTTGTAAAAATTGACTGGTGTGACACCAATGATCTAAAATTAGACCAAGACATAAACAGTTGTGACATCGTCACATGTGACGTCATACTATGTATTTGTGTAGAACAGATCTGTGTTTTTAGTATGTTGACGTTTCAGTGGTGACATTTTCAAGTTTGTTTTTGTGAATTTACAAGTAAATACCAACTACATAAGCATTCGAGAATAGAAGATTTATTTAGTGATATAAAAGGCTTATACAAACAATGTTTTGTGTAGATTATATTGTGTTGAGAAAAGTGAAACTGACATACATGTCCCATAGGAAAGAATGGCAAAGCGTAATAAATGTATGTGTGAAGATTCTTGACTCACGCCGAAAGTTCTGTCATTGAATAACCAATATAAAGGTACGTTCTGAACATTGCTTTATGTTTCATTTGTTCTTCAGTTGTTTTATCATTTTCTGCATTTGCATATTATGGAATTGAAAGCTTGTCGTACACAAATTACAAGAAAATTACACGTACATGACGTACATGACGATAGCCTAATATTTTACTACTGATCCGCCATCAATGCCGATCCAAATCTGTTTCGAAGCGACGATAAATGTACGGACATTGGAGTTCAGTTGTGTACACAAAAATTTCTATAAAATGCAAATGAAGTCAACTGCATTATTCACAATTCTTTGGATTCAAACATTGCCGTGTAAATTACTAGTGAAATTATATCTATATTCATCGGAAGCCGACATTTTGATTTCATACTGCTGTGTGATTTTTTCGTTGCGCAATAATTTATACGTTAAAAATCTTAGAATAACCCCAAATTACGTGTTAAATAAGCTATTTTTATTTATTTATTATGATTTTCGATGATAGCATGATAAATATAATAACAGGTGACTGTCTTCTGATATCAAAGTTATCTGGCTCGGCAGGTAGAAATTATCAGGACTCGGCAGAGCCTCGTCCTGATAAATTCTCCCAACCTCACCAGATAACTTTGATATCAGAAGACAGTCACCTGTTATTATATATTTCTATCCCAAAAGTCACAAAGTTTCAAAATTTGATCATATTGAAAATGTTGTCTGCAACTTGTTTCAATTAGGACAACCTTACTATTTTTGTTGTTTGGTAATGGGTTAAACTTGGCCAAGTTCTTGTCAAGACAAGAGTTGTCCGCAGACAACGTAGCTTGCCTATACGAGAGCTTGTCACAAAATAAAAGAGTCCAAATCAGGGGTGTAAAATATGCCCCCAATCATTCTATACCGGGGCATAAAAATAAACCCCGCCTACAGCAGCCATGTTTTTCATCAGCTCAATTTATTTTTACGAAATCAAATAGAGAACTTCACATCGAACATTAAAACTAAATTACAACAAAATCCAATGACCCGTTATGAAAAAGAAGATTTTTAAAGATTCGTCTAAAATCTAATTAAATCAATTTAATCAAAATTTAGGTTCTGCACTGAGATTTCTTCTTGAACGAATTTGGAAGAGGTTTATGCAAAGACAATTCCTGTGAAGTTTGGTTGAAATTGGTCCGGAAGTTTTGGAGTAGTCAAGATTTATCAAAAATTCAATCTAATTAAACAAGAGCCGTCATAGACGGATTATGCTCCCCGAATAAGTGTTTGGCACAAAATAAAAAGTATCATACAATAAGCCCCCTTTTGCCATGACAGATTTTTTGTACACACATTTTTATAGATTAAGGTCTAGAACATCTCATTTATCACATACGTACAAAATTTCATTAAATTCTGCCCATTAGATGAAGAGAGATTAGAGAAAAACTAATTTTTACATTTAGGCTCCTTTTTCTATGACGCAGCCTCTAAATTAAGTAACGGATAAAAAAGATCCTTAGGGATTATCCAAGGGAGTTCACATGTGAAGTTTCATTGAATTTGGTCCAAGGGTTGTTGAGATCTGACTGTGGACAGACTGACACACAGACGGACGGACAGTGTGGCGACTATATGCTCCCCAACAATTTGTTCGTGGAGCATGATAAATCAAAATTTAAGTAGTGCACAAATTTTTTTTTTTTGGACATGTTTGAAAGAGGTTTATGCAAGGAAAATGCCTTTGATATTTGGTTAAAATTGATCCAGTAGCTTTTGGAGCAGAAGATTTTTAAATATTCTTCTAATAAAATCTAATTTAATTCAATTGATTAAAATTTAAATTCTACACAGATTTTATTTTTTCTTTTTTAAGGAATTTTGAAGAGCTTCATGCAAGGAAGATTCCTGTGAAGTTTGGTTGAAATTGGTCCAGTAGTTTTGTTTTGGAGTAGAAGATTCTTCTAAAATCTAATTAAATGAATTTTGTTAAAATTTAAGTTCTGCATGGATTTTATTTTCTTAACCCTTTACCAAACAGCAACATTTTGGGTTGGTCCAAATTGAAAGCAGTTGCAGACAACAACTTTTATGCTGAAAAAGATAAAATTTACGTACAATATGGCACAGAAAATATTGAGACAAAAGGAGAAACTGCTGGTTATCAGCAGTTTCTTCTTTTGCCTCAATGTTTTCCCAAGCCTATTCAATTAGAGACGTCAAAACCAGGTCTTGTTTGGGAAAGGTTTAAATTAAAGCAAATTGGAAGAGGTTCATACAAGGAGAATTCCTGCGAAATTTGCTTAAATGGATGAAGTAGTTTTTGAGATGTTTAATGAAAAAGTTGACACACAGAGGGACAGACACACGACGGACACAGGGCCATGACATAAGTCCATTGGCCTACGGCCAGTGGAGATAATAAACTAAGAATACCAAAAAATACTCTCACCTTCTCTATGATTGATCAGATCAGCAAAGATGACTCTCCAGTCTTATACAGGACTTGTACAAAGTGAGTTTTTTTCAATAGCATCGGTTAAAGCACTGCCTGTGTTAAAAAAAACAGTCATTAGACAACTACACACTTTGACTTCTGCAATGACTAAGGATTTTGCTATGGACTAAAAAGTATTACATGACCCTATTCCAATACCAGTATATAAAATTGCCCAATATTTGTTTCCAATTGAGATGACAAAGGTATATACATGACCCCATACTGGTATATAAAATGATCCAATATTTGTTTAGAATGCTATCATGATTCACGCCATAATGAAATCCAGGCCCCGGTTTTTCGAAAAAAATTAAGTATGTTCTCATGCTCAAGTCTGAGCACCGTACTCAAATCGCAAGAAATCCATGTGAACTTCAATTGAATACCCTTATATGTTGGAGAGTATTCTTTTGAAGTTAAGTATGTTCTCATGAGTATGTACTTAAGTTTTTTCGAGAAACGGGGGCCTGGTCTTAATCGCAATATTAACTGGCTCTTGTATAAGTTCATCAGGTTGCCAATAATCATTCTGTTTGTAGAAATATTTTCTATGATTTACATGATTGGCTTTGAATTGTATATATATTTAATTAAGAAGAACTCACCATTCTCCAAGATAAGTTGCTGTCAGTCCCAGTCACACCATAGTAACAAGCCACCTCCTCTTCAGGTTTAATGTCACGCTCATCTGAACAAGTGACCACACTGGTATTTCAAAATGCAGTTTGTCCATTTTCTTTCAACACTATCATTGATGATCTTCTCCGCTTTCTTTGTTGTAGTAGATCTAGCATCAATACTGAAATTGGAAGGAAGATGAACAAGAGGGCCAAGATGGCCCTGTATCGCTCCACTGGCTTTTAGACAATTAGACTACAAACTTCTTCAAGGAATACAATAGAGGTCTATCCAAAGAAGATTCATGCTACGCCAGAATGAAATCCAATTAGTAATTAAGGAGCAGAAATGTTTCTAAAATTTTGTTAAAATTACACTGTTTCATATAGCGAAAAATAAACCTAGCCCACAGCGGCCAGGCTTTTCATCCGATCGTGAAGGAATTTGGGAGAGATTCATGCAAGGAAGATTCCTGTGAATTTTGGTTGAAATTGGTCCTGTAGTTTTGGAGAAGAAGATTGTTAAACAATTATTCGAAAATTCAATTTAATTAAATTTATTAAAATTTAAGTTCTACACGGAATTTTTTTTTAAGGAATTTAAAGGAGATTCATGCAAGGAAGATTCATGTGAAGTTTGGTTAAAATTGGTCCAATAGTTTTGGAAAAGAAGATTTTTCAAAAAATTAATCTAATTTCATTAATCAAAATTTAAGTTTTACACAGAATTTATTTTTTTGGAGGAATTAAGAAGAGATTCATGCAAGGAACATTTCTGTAAAGTTTGGTTGAAATTGGTCCAGTAGTTTTGGAGAAAAAGAATTTTTAAAGATTTTTTGAAAATTTAAATCAATTAAATTAATCAAAATTCAAGTTCTGCGTGGATTTTAATCGTTTGAAGGAATTAAGAAGAGATTCATTCAAGGAAGATTTCTGTGAAGTTTGGTTGAAATTGGTCCAGTAGTTTTGGAGAAGAATTTTTTTTAAAGATTTTTCGAAAATTTAAATCAATTAAATTAATCAAAATTCAAGTCTTTCACGGATTTTATTCTTTTGAAGGAATTTGGTAGAGATTCATACAAGGAAGATTTCTGTAAAGTTTGGTTGAAATTGGTCCGGTAGTTTTTGAGAAGAAGAATTTTTTAAAGATTTTTTGAAAATTTAATTCAATTTAATTAATTAAAATTAAGTTCTGCGCGGATTTTAATCTTTTGAAGGAATTTGGTAGAGATTCATGCAAGGAAGATTTCTGTGAAGTTTGGTTGACAATGGTCCAGTAGTTTTGGAGAAGAAGAATTTTTAAAGATTTTTTCTAAAATTTAAATCAATTAAATTAATTAAAATTCAAGTTCTGCACGGATTTTATCCTTTTGAAGGAATTTGGTAAAATTCATGCAAGGAAGATTTCTGTGGAGTTTGGTTGAAATTGGTCCAGTAGTTTGGGAGAAGAAAATTTTTTAAAGATTTTTCAAAAATTAATTCAATTAAATTAATTTAAATTCAAGTACTGCACAGATTTTATTCTTTTGAAGGAATTTGGTAGAGATTCATGCAAGGATGATTCGTGTGAAGTTTGGTTGAAATTGGTCCAGTAGTTTTGGAGAAGAAGATGTTTGAAAATTGTTTACGCACGGACGGACGGACGCACGGACGCACGCACGCACGACGGACACAGGGCCATGACATAAGCCCCGCTGGCCTTCGGCCAGTGGAGCTAAAATTTTACATAAGGATGGTTGGTTTATCAGGGTTTACGCCGTTTTCAATTACTAAGGTCATATCCATGACATCCACAGGAGTCTTGTTTGCCAAAATTTGGGGCCGTATAACTTATTGGGCGGCCCCATTCCCAATGGCAAAAAGTATCTTTTTTTCCCAATTCTTTGGTGAAAATTCACAATGAGGACCAAGAATGCCCCATGTTAAGACCTCATCTTCATTTACAAATATTTTGAAGACAGTTTTAGAGTAGATTCTTAAACAAGAGTAGACCTATGTACAAAATACAAATGCATTTTTCATCACTACAGTCTAATTTGCAGCAGAAGTGACGGTATGAATAAAAACTTGTCTAAGTTTTTCCCAATTTAGGTATAAACGTCGCTATTTTCCCAAATTTCACTGGCCCCTGGCCCCAAACAAAAATTGGTAGCAAGACCCCTGATCCATGACATTGATTTTTTTTTCAAAATATTTGAGGAAAAGAAGCTCTTGCTGTACACCGCCCGGATTTGTCTTGTTTTGTGTTAACCTTTTCTATGCTTTAGATGAGTTTTCCCCCTATTTCCACATATTCATTTGGGCCAGGCAACCAAAATTTCTGTCTTTGATGAAAGGTTATTTAACCCATTCCCACACAATGACTCCTTTTGACTCCTTACAAGATAATGGCTTTGGAAAACAGTGTGGAAAATGAAGAAATTGCTTGTGACAAGCAATTTCTTCATTTCCCACAATGTTTTCTACTACAAAAGTCATAAAGTTTCAAAATTTCATCGCATAGAAAATGTCGTCTGCAACTTCTTTCAATTTGGACCACCCGAATATTTTGTCGTTTGGTAATGGGTTAAACAAACTTCTTAAAAAACTAAATCTGAAAGAAAACAGTTTTATTAAATTTGTACGCTTTTAACCATTCTCGATCAAAGACCTAACACTAGTAGATTTCCCAATATAATCATGGTGGTTAATCACATGACTCAGAATTTCAGAAACTAATCAATTTTTTTGTTAAATACTTTATTAATTTGAATTTGGTTTCAAGCAGAGAAGGTGGGTAAATGCCAGGAATAAGCCGGACGTTAAGTTATTGATCAACCACAATTTTGTTCAATAACTTTTTTATCAGCTGATTTTTCAAAAATCCACCATGTCCATCTATGTGATGTCTGTCCACCTTCTCTGCTTCAAACTGAATTGAAATAGGTGCCTGGTCCCATATTAGTAACAAAATCATTGAAGATTTTCTGAAATTTTTGTATCACATGCAACATGATTTGCATTGCAATTTTCAAAATATTCCACTCGGTGGCATTCGACAGATCTACGGAATAGCCGACTGTCGTCCCGCTATCGCTCGGCTGGTTACGTAATCGGTATTCCCCAATTGTTCCCAGTTTTGATTGGCTAATTAAAGTCATATGAAATACAGTTACTTTGGTGCTTTTTTTACAGACAGTACCTCCTTTAATGGCGCACCCAGCCAGGTAAACATACCGCGTCATACGGAAAAGCTATGCGTCAATTTTGTGAGAGATTTTTTTTTTATTATTTTGGATTATATTTGATAAAAAAATAATTTTAGGTGATTCTAGGACTAAGGTCCCATATTTATAAATTTCAAATGTAGGGGGGAAGGGGGGGGGGAGGCTACAGCCCACCAACCAATCACCGCATCTTTAACCTGTGTTGGCAACAAGCAGGAGTCTTGCTACCAATTTTTGTTTGGGGCCAGGTTTTGTATTCATACATTTGGTCAAGTTTGTATTCATACTGTCACTCAGTTTCAGTTGCAAATTAGACTGTAGTGATGTAAAATGCATTTGTACATACTCTAGAATCTACTCTAAAACTGTCTTCAAAATATTTGTAAATCAAGATGGGGCATTCTGCAGGGCTAGCGCTGGGTAAAAAAAAAGTTTGAGCCACCCTTTGAGCCACTTTGAAAATTTCTGAGCCATTTTTGTACCACTGGAGCAAATGACTGTTCCCCCCCCCCTTTCTATCGCCAAAGAATACCTCCACCCCGCCACTGACGAACACTACACCGCCCCGCCCACCCCTGTCGTCGTCTGCAATAATCTAATACAGTAATTCATCTGTCTGCTAGAGGCTACATGTATGCAAAAGTGCATTTTGTCTGCTTTGTTGTCTGTGTTGTATTAAATTCCACTCGCTAATTTAAATAACACTCATTTTTAAAAGTATGGTAGAATTAGGTTTCATAATTCTGAATGTTGATCGGAGATGTCGGTAATAAATATATGTCAAACAATCTCGAAAGTAAAAAAAAACCATGGAAACATAGTAAACCTGCGTTACTCATATGTGATGATTTCCGAGTCTGAGATCAAAGGAAATGCCGCTAACAGTTACACAGTGAGTCCTCGTTTGATGACATAATCAAGGCTTTCCCTTCCCATCTCTTTTTTATCACATGCTTCATTAGCTGCGATATCATAGCGAAAAACTTGATAATTTGTTTTGGATTTTACCTACGTGTCCGCCATATTGCTTCATATTTTCAAAACTATTTTTTGTACCTGTCTTATCATAAGTAAATTATCCATATTCCTGAAGGACAATTCCAGTCTCAATATAATCATGTGATTTCCCCCATCCAAATATGGATACGTTACTACAGTTTGTTTACAAAAATCACGCGTCAGCAAGCGCCGGAAAAGGGATGATGCGACGAAAACAAAACACTATCTACGAAGTAAATAAACCGACGTTATGTGGTTTTAACACTGACGGGTAGTCTCTTTCTAAATGCCACCGCATGAATACATAAAGGTCATACATGTGTGCAGATAATTGTAACATGTGTGCTTACTCGACCGTTTAGGGGAAGCCAATTACGGATTTTCGATTTTTCATGTTAAACAATAAGTAAGTGTTGACACTCATGTTTTATGGGGCCAGGGTGATTAATATACGGTAAAAAGTTGGAGTCCAAAATGTTTGAGCCACATTCCATTTTTTGAGCCACAATGACATTTTCAAAATTGTCGCTAATGGCTCAAGTGGCGATCGCCAGCGGGAGCATTATGGGTCCTCATTGGGAATTTTCACCAGAGAATTGGCAAAAAAAAAAAATACTTTTTGCCATTGGGAATAGGGCCCAATAACGGCCCCAAATTTTTGCAAATGAGACCCCTGACAAGATGAAGTCAGTGATTATTTTACAAAATTGCAACAGTGAGTCCTGGGACTCGCTACCCCAAAATTTCATGAGTCCTCTGGGAAATTTATGAGTCCCATTATTTTGACAACTTTCGATAACTACCGAAAGCAACAGCAACAAATTAAAGTGTTTTTTTTTTTAATATATAATTTTGAGAACTAGGCGAACATGTAAAAAAAAAACAGACTAGAATTCCACTAACATGAATTTTAAATTGTAACACATGATTGTGACACATGTATGAGTATCAGGGTTCCCACTGACTGTTAAATCTGGCAGTGAAAACAGTCATTTTACAGCATACTTGCACCCCCTCTATATGAAACACAGAAGACTGCTTGGGAACCCTGAGTATGACAAGAATTCATTCAGTCTCAGATGAAGTTTGACAAGTGAATTTGGGAACCTGAAGGAGACAATCAAATCAAAATTATTTCAGTTTGAAAATCTAACCTATTTTTGGGGGGCATTGATAAGCATCTGATGATCCAAAAGTTCAATATGACGCTGCAAGGTCGTGGTCATGTAATTGGTGTACTTTGCATTTTTAACCATCCCTTGGGTTCTGTTTTTTGGCGACTGTGCGAATCTTACAAAACATAAAGTTGTTATCTTTATCATATGCCAGTCAACTGTTAAGCGCCAACCAGTTTTGTTGGAAGGTACGAACCATTTTTGGGTGCGCGGCCGTTTCTCCGGTCTGACCCAAGTTATTAAACAGACCGCTGATCGTCCTTTGTTTGGCATCAGAGAGAGGTTTAAGTTTTTTTCGGGGGCATCGCTACTTTCGTTTTTAGCCTGCGTGCGTAAGAGATGTCAACCGCACGCGCTGATTGGCTGTAAATGCCTTGAAAGACCAATGAAAAATTGATTTGACTTTTTGTGGACCTGGGTCCCCGTGCTGCATGTTTATCATAATGCATCGTAGTTGAGAAAGAAAACCAGCCGAACCGGTGTTTAAGTAAATTATTATCGGTGGGAATTTGCTTTATTATAGGATGTACGTATAATTTTCGAAGTTTTGTTTGCTTTATTATAGGATGTACGTATAATTTTCGAAGTTTTGTTTGACGACGGGACTAGTCGACTATAAAATGCTTGCGTCCGCGGGTTTCACATCTTTCAATAATATGTGTCCTCGGCGGATTTTGTGCGAGATAATCGCAGGACGCGCAGGTAAATGAATCACTGGAAGTTAACAATTTTTCTGTCAATTGAGTACAGTTTTAAGCTGAAAGCATTTTCAAATAAAAGTAAATTTGCTTTTGAAGTGGACTACCCACCCATCTTAGGACAGTGGCGGATTGATTCGGTCGGCACAATCCCATCAGCCAATCAAAAACGTCGTCAGTCATACAGCGCGCACCTGCACTCATTCGGTGGAGGTGAAATCTTTGGTCTTTTTCCTTAAACCATTACCAATTTTCAGCAATAATATCTCGAGGACTACGCCTGATTATTAAAAATGCATTGGTAGTTAGAAAGTTTAAATCACATTCTTTAAAAAAAGAGTTTTGTTTGTGAATTTTAACGATGGATTTTTGAAATATTCTGCCTCAAAAATGGTGTCCCGTAACGATAAAGACCGAGGTAGTACCCTCGATGAAAAAATGAAAGTGAGGCTATGACGTCATGCCGACTGATTCTATGAAGGGGGGTTCTTCCGGGGGGTTCGAACCTCTGTAGCCTGATTATTTCATTTTCATGCAGAATTCCAGTCAAAATTGTGCAACACTAGAACCCCCCCCCTCCTATTTGCATTATAATCCAAACCCCCCTTCATAGAAATCCTGGATCCGCCACTGTATGATACAGCCTTGAAATTTCCGTCGGGAAAAAAACATTATAAAAATTATTGGTGATACTTTTTGGTTACATCCCAGTTGGTCTAATCCCATTTCGTCTAATATATAAAAATATTGGAATAGACGAAAAATTCCCATTTCGTCTAATACTTTTTCAGACCTTGTTTCATGTCCTAAGAATCTTAAATAAAAAGACATTATTAAACAATATAGATCTATAGGCCTAATACATGCATAAATAAATATATATTAGACAAACTGAGAAAATATTTTAGAAGAAAAGCAAATTTCTTTAAATAAGGGTTTTAGACGAAATGGGAAATTTGAATTTTAGACCAAATGGGATTAGACCAACTGGGATGTCCCCATACTTTTTAAGCTAATTTGTGACATGGAATATGTTTTTCTATCTGCTTGAAGCCTTCTGATAAAATATGTTGGTAGATCTCTATTTAAACAGATAATATTTATGCAAGAACTTGTTTTCCTTGCTCCAAAGAGATCAAGAGGTCGGACTCGCAGCCACAAACCAACAGGTCTACCGGTCAAGTTTGTGGCTACGATATCGCTGCTTCGCAGCTATATCAAATTGGTAGAAATAGACGAAAATAGCAATGTAGGCCTAAATGTTTGAAAATGAGTTGACGAACTCATCAATTGTAAAGGAGTTCGTTAACGTTAGTCGTTAACGAATTCAAACATTTCCTGAACTGTCATTTCTCGGTCCTGTTCGATGAATTACTTTGTTACTTCACCTGACTAAGTCGCACAAAGGCTTTTCAGATAGAATTCCCTCATCCAAATGTTTGTTTTCACACATTTCGCCAAACAAAATAATTAATTAAAATAAGTAAAAGCGTTAAATACTAACCATTTTGTCAGGAGAGCCGTCTTCGAAAATGCAAATGGCGACAAAATAGACTGGTTACCGTCTCCGACCATTTAAAAGTACAGGTGAGCGGGGTACCAGTTCGATGGCACTGAGCATGCGCAAAGAGTGGCGGGAATATACAAATATATACGAAAGACGGTGTTTCGATATTTCGGCTATATCTGGCGACCCAATAATAAAAAATAGGACCCAATAGTTATGTATGAGAACATAGGATGTAAACCCGTTTTGAGCCGTACTAATGTATATAAAAAGAAAGAAATTGTTGGGTCGCGATTTTATTGGGTCTGGGCCCAATATTTAGGTAGGACCCAATAAATACCCCCAAAGACCCAACACTTCGAGTGTCAGATTTACACATGTCCCAATAAGTTGGTAGGTATAAAACTATATATATATATATATATATATATATATATATATATATATATATATATATATATATATATATATATAAATACATATGCGACATTAGGTGCCCTTGCTGAAAATTAATGACTTAAGGCGAAATAAAGTAAAATCGATTTATTCTTTTATTTCTTTACATTTTAACTCGATCTTGCATATTCTTTGAACAACGAAACCCACTTAATCGTTTTAAATTATTTTTGTCTTTCTAACCTAAGAATTAAAGAAGTTTCGCCTTAAGTGCTTCGCCTTAAAAATCATAGACATTTTCTTCTCCCTAAGTCAAAAATTAAATACGAATGCGTCTTTAGTGAACATTGTGGTCGAACCTGTTTTTACCATTTTACTTCTTTTACTCGAAAACGAGTTCCGGCATTGGAAAATTCTTAGGTACAAATTGATCGAACCTATGATAGTAACATTGTTTCAAAACCACCAATGAAATTCAACAAACGAGCAAAGATATATTTGCAATTCATTCGAATCTTAAGTGTTGAGGTTACCTCCCTTTATTTGTCAATTCTAGTGGTAAGGTCCCTTGACTTAACTTTCATTTGCATGTGTTCCTGTCTTAAAATGAATAAAATATAATAAACTTAAGAACATCTTTTACATGAATTTAAACGTAATTAAACAACAAGCAAAATAATTGGTCCTGGATGGCTTGGTGTATATTTTTCATTCAATCGGATTTAATTCATTTAATGAATATATGCACTACATAATCGTAAAAGTAACAATGTTTCAATGCTTATTATGTCCAGGTGCAAAGATTGTCATTTAAAAACCCGGATATACAAACATATTTTCTGCCAAAGTGCTCAAATGGTCAATACTAAAGACACAAACTCAAAAACGTATTTCAATGTGGGTTCGAAACACACTGTCACCTTGCTTTTTTCGTATCATATCTGTAGGAACGTGTGCTTTTTTCTATCTGTTATCTTTTATATAGAGGGGGAGGGGCAGTCTTCAAAAAGAGAGGGGACAAAACGCAAATCGTTTCTTTGCTTTTCATCAAATATCTCATACATATAGCTTGTTTTAATCTACAATTACGAGATTTTCAAAGAATCTCAGGGAAATATCTCTTCCTAAAATTTCACATATTTGAAGAGAAGAAATAACCTTGCAAAAAATACAGCTTAAGAAAATGTGGTGTTGTATTTTCCCAAATAACATGGTTTTGGCATTTCACAAAGAACACATCGCGAGAAATATATATATATATATAAAAAAGAAACGATATCATGGACAGAACTGAGTTAATAATTTCCGTGACTGGGGTGGTTTGAGTATATAGTACGTTTTGTTGTTGCTAAAAGGACCCATATAAGGTTGCCGGAGATAAAAAAAATATTATGGAAGGGTCAACAATTCATAGCTAAATTATTTTTGTCGAAATTAATTTCAAACGAAGTTCATTTAGTGAATCAAGATCAAGTCTTATATAATTGACTGTTCCGCCATTTAAAGTGACATGTATGGGAAACTGGATCATGGAAGATGGCAAAAAACTTGGTATTGATCAGCGCTAAAATCCTCACAACAATGTACATTCATCATCATTTTTTTGTTGAATGATCGCCAAAAATATGTGACTGGCAGTGATCCAAAATGATGTTTAACAAACAATATTCTTCCTGTATAATAATTCCTAGCAGAAAGAAGTAATTTCTATAATCAAAATGAACCTTAGTGATGATTTCGTACGCTTTCAATACCCGTTGGTATTTTTTGCCCAATCTGCTACCAGAAACAACTAACAAACTCGACTATGTGTCAAAAGTTGCAGAAACACAATAAGGCGCGCGACTGTTACGATGACTCTGTCCAAGAAAGACGCAAAAGAAATTATGAAAAATAGACTCCTAGATTTTACGCCTGTCTTTTTCTTTCATCCTTTTATTATTCGTTTTTATAACGTCTTGCTTGTCTGAAATTGATTTTAGTTGTTCACATATCTATGATTATCTTCAAATTGGTTTAGTTGTAACTTTATATATCTTGATTTATACACAAGATATATTTAATCTTTTAAAAAGTATCACTTATGGCGAAGTATGACCAATTGCTACTGTTGCTACTGTTAACAAGCCTATATTTTCGCCTTAAACACTGCTACTCATATATATTTTTTAAAATGTTGCCATACATCAGTGGTTGGGGTAGCTAAACCGAGGGGCATTTTCTATTTTGTCTGGAATGAATGGAGTTTATTTAAGGATATACGGATTTTCAAAAATAACATGTTTGACATTTTTGTTTTAAAAGCATGCATTTCTTTTTCCGTTTTTTTCTTCAAAGGGATACACCCAAATCAAATGGAACTTTATAAGGTATGCAATCAAGTGCTTTACCACGAATGAAATGATTGGGTTCGTCGCTGATCGTTTTCCTAGGGTATAAAAGATATAGAAGGTGTACAAATCACATATTGAGATCTTGTGGGTTGATCTTAAAAACAGGAACAAAATGGCAGGTTACCATTGGATACGAAAATCTATATTTTTCTCCCACCCGAACATAGTACACCAATCAAATGCCCCCATTTGTCAAATACCAAGATCCATTTTGTAAGCAGGAGAATCTCGACAATCAATTCAAAGCGGTTCTCCTGTAAAATAGAGCCTGCCAAATATGTTTTGAACAGATTAGACCCTCCCGATATGGATTTAAAAAGCGGGACTTCAGTATCGAAATGGCTGTGAATACATTAAGAGAAAAGAAGAAATTGCTAATAATCAACAATTTCTCCTTTACCCTGAACATCTTTATTATTGAATTTCACATGATAGATCGCATATATGACAAGCTTCATGTTCATTTCAAATTATACTTTGACAAGCTTATCGACCTTCTGAAACTAAAATAAAACGATGAATAAAGATTGAATGTCAGATGCCATGTATATGTCATGGTAATGCAAATGTGAAACATCGATTTTTGTGACACAGATGAATTATTTAAAAGTAATTACATTTATTACTACTTTCTATACAAAATTAATCTTTGTATAAAACATGGTGTTAAGTAAAGAGAGCATCTAATATGTTTTTATACAGTACTAATATCTATTGGATTCGTTTACTGCGGAACAAGTCTTTATTAGTACTCAGCATCGTCCCACTATAGACTAATTCTGCAGTTTACTCATCAAGTAAAACTCAGTATTAAAGAAATACATGATAAATTATTGGTGGACAAATAAAAGGCTGTAAATGGCAGTTTTCTTAGTCAAACGCAATTTACCGTTTTTGGATAAATCTATGTAATTTTTAGATGCCACCTTTTCAAGTGACGGGTTTTATTCATCAACCGAATAATTGTGGCTAAACAGCACTTGTAAGCAGTATTTTGGTCATATCGGACGGGCTTGGGAATCAAACAATGATTGTCTGGCATTTTTCTCACCGTCTCTACCATAACATCCAATACGAGTCATTAGCTGCTTAATGCATTTAGATGACTGATCATCGTCATCATCATATTCATTCACCAATCCTATGTTCTGAGTATTCTTAAAATATATCAAATTGTTAATATTGTGATATTCTACCTGAGGTAACTTGTGTCAAATGAAGTTGAAGTAAAAACATTTGAAGATTATGACTTCACCTAGGATTTATTTCAATATTGTGGATTTGTATTTACCTAGCGCTTGTGGTTTCCATTGCCGTTGGACATACAGCACATAAGCTTACAATATTGTGTATCGGCATTTGCATTTGACTATATACAAATTATCATTTGAAATAGAGCAAAAGCCGATGGTTTTGCATTTTACAAGTACAATGCTACGACTCGTAAAATGTTTGTAGACGTTTCTTATAATTTGAAGAATTTAAAAGTATATGTAGATTCTCATAGTATGAAGAACACATAAACAAAATGTTCTGCCGTTTACGAGAATTATATTTATTTTTCTTAAAAAGAAACTAATTGATGTATACAACAGTTCACATGTAAGTTGAATTTGTCATTTTCCTTAGGACTTCCTGTTCTAATTACGCTGAAGATCAAACTTGTCAAAAATCTTATAAACACAAACGGTTCTCCAAAGTTTTGTTAAAATATATTATTGCTTGTAACTGTTACACTGAAAACACACTCGAAAACGGCAATATAGGCAATTCAAGGGCCTTCAGGACATGATGTATGTTTTTGATCAAGCTGTAAATTATACTCATTCAATATCTAACCAAATTTTCTATATCGACTATCAAGACAAACTTAAAAACAATATGAATGGTCATTTAAGTTTTCAGATCAGTTCGGTTTCACATTGATTGTATCCATATATTCTGTGTTATGTGTGCCCCAGAATTTGAGAAATGCTAGTTTCTACATTCATTTTGCTGTAACATATAAAAATATTGACCAATCAAGACGACACAATTAAAAGATTTAAGGGTTTTAGTTCGACTTTTTATTGGGGTTTTACGCCGTTTTAAACCACCAGGGTCATATCGCGGCGACTGGAGCACCTATCCATGGATTCCTGTTGTTTCTCAAACCAGTGCTACCACAACACCCTTACCGAACCTCCAGCTGCTCGCCCACTTAGTTTAACGATTTCAAACCCATTGGAGGGTGACAATTGTGTCAGAAAGTGTATTAACCGCGGCCGGATATCGAATCCAGGATCTCTCGAATGAGAGGCAGATGCGCTACCAACTGCGCTAAGGCCGCGGCTCAAGATATAAGGGGCCATCAAATCTTACCTTGGTATAATTTTCAGTTTGATCATGATCTTAAATCCTTGGATGAAAGCCAATGAAATTTTACAGAATTGCCGTTTACGAGCGCGTGTTTGATACTCTTGCAATTGCAATCAAACAATACAAATATTCAAATCTTTCTGTATTGTAATTTTAGTAAGAAGAACGTTATCCTAGGTGTTAAAGAAGCAATGTTTAACAAAAGAGGCAATACTGAATACATTAAATACAAAGGTGTTTAATCACAGAAAGAATAGGTTCCCCATGAGGTTTGTTTCATGTTACATCATTGTTAAACAAAAGGACGATGATGATCCTAAAACGCTCACGTCAGCTTAGATGTCATGAGCAAAAATAGCAATTTTGTTATATACAACGGCAAATAAGTCAGGGCCCCTCTGGTCAATCAGTTTTATACACGTACAAATAGGATATGTCATAGAAAGCCAACGGCTTTTGATTGACGAGATGTCTTTTGTCTGACTTAACGAGTATTACGGAGTTCCTGCCGGTCGACAATAGTAGCAGTTTATTTACTTTTCAATGTTTCATTCGATTCAAGTCTCCAGTTCCACCTGTTCGCCTTAAGGACAGATCCTCCATTTATTTCCCACGGTAAGATTTTTTTTATTTTTTCTGTACTGATATTTAAATATATGAGAAGTAAAAAAACGACTTAAAAACTATAGGTCACCAAGCGAATTAAAAAGTTATTGAATTTCAAGGGAGACTACTCTCGTCTAAAATTGCAAAAATGAGGTGTCACTTAAATACCCACAAAAAGGTGTTCGAAATGACTAGGATTACATAAATAAGTCTTTATTGTGTTCAATATGTTTTATTCTGTCTAAATGAGTATCAATTTGGGAAAAATTAGTGATGATTTTGAAATTTTTAGTAAAGCATTCTTTCAAAAGTAGCTGAAATTGCTCTTTTTTCGCAACGTTTCTGATAATAAAAAATATTCCAGCGGTAAGAATTTTTTCTTTTTTGGTATAGACATAGTGCTTGGTCATACCTATAGAAACAAAAAAAGAAAAATATATCAAACCAAGCGTTTTTCATAGTTATCAGTAAAATTTCGTTTACTTTTCACAGCTCCGTCCGAAATTGTTTCACTTCTTTTATCAATTTTCTTCCTTATTACCAGCTTTAGATAATAAAATGTGTCATCTTTTGTGTCCATCTGAAGCGGACTAGCTCATAAAGACACCACTATGCTTTTGTTGCTCCGTTTCCTATCGCTAACGCCACATTTTGAACGCGTGACAGAAAGCGAAATGTACCATCCGAGTACTATTACACTTTAATTGACCAAACAGAGAAAATTGAAATAACCGAAAAGGGTCTTGTCATTTATCAACCAAACATTAACTAAATGTAAAAAATGCATTTGCTGAAAAAAGCCAATTACTGAAACAGCTTTATTTCGTTATTTAGGATATGCGCAGTAAGTTGCGCAGTAACAATTGGAGGATCTGTCCTTAAGTCTTTTTTTGTAAAATAAATACCAAAGGCGATTTTACTCACGTCATTCAATTCCCATCTAGTTATATTCCGTTTTTATTCACCTGACAGGGTGTGGCTAAGTAAAGAGGTTATACGACGAGTTTACTTCTCGATACCTTGGTTGATAGAAGAGAAAAAACGTGAGGCACGAGCATGAGCATATTTCAAATTGAAACAATGCGCGATTGTAAAATGTGTTGCCATAAAACCTCGTAGCTACAGATTGATTCACGCTGTAGTTATAATGTTTTTGCAACAATACCGACGAATTACCGCTAATCGAGAAGGCTGTTTCTCCCCAAACTTAAATGGAATGAACCGTATACTAAGCTCCGCCCTGTCTCCCGAATAAAAACAGAATATAATTGCTTGTTACTACGTAAATTTGTATCTTTTGCACTTTATAGTTGGAAATACATCAAAACTAAAATAATAAAAAAATAACATTGCTATAAACTGTTTGTCCATTTGAAATGTACTAGAACTACATGTTGGTTGTTAGTCTGAATTCTATCAGAAGTCCCCAAATCATTGTATAACAGAAACCGACTGTCGCTACAAAGAATAATGTGTACAGATTTTTCCATTTATATTTAGAAAGGTCGTTTAAATGTTGTTCGGGAATCGACAGGTACGTTTCTATTTTGTCGGAAAAGAACGATGTTACAATGAAAACGTTAAAACAAGCGAGGACCCATGATATAATTTCAAAGTTATCAAAGAAACATTCATTCTTCAAGTGTTTTGAAGATCTTTGGTGAACGACTGGGTCTACGTAAGATATGCACTCGCTGGGTGTCCCATTTGCTTACGAGCAGAAACAAAGTCGGGTTAGACTTGCATCGCAAGTTATAGAAACATATGTTCATGTGACCCACGTCGTTTTAAGGATATAATTACAGAGGACGAAACCTGTCATTGTGTGCCAGTACAAACCATGAAAAAGCTTGCTGTATGAAATATTCTTTGATTCGAAAGGTCCCATGCTTCAAATTCCAGTTCGGAAAAAGTATTCTTACTATAACGTTTTCTGTTCATTGGCCAAAAGTTGTTTTTTTTTTTCGGTTATATAACAAGTGTGGCTCGAAAGTGCTGGCCATAATATAATGTTCGATCATTTGATTCGCCTTAAGTGCCTATTTTTATATGCTCGCCTTTTAGTCCTATCTTATCAAAATAAACACTTTGGGCGAAAATCGTCAGTGCGGTCCGTTTTCATGTAGTGAATCGTGTGCTCATGTAACGGATGAGAACAAACACGTGAAACGGATTGGAACAAACACTGGATTTTAGCTCACCTGAGCACAGTACTCACGGCGAGTCATCGTGGTCACTTACTGACCAGCATAAGTCATACTATACATTGTATGACCGTCTGTATGTTCACCAGTGCAGTGGTTGAGTATTAAAAGATTACCCTCTAGCACCCGAAAAAGCTATCAATCTTGATCAGAAATAGGTCAAAACAAAACAATAAAAAGAACAACTTCAATTCCCTGTTTACTATGACATACGATTAAAGTGGAATATAATGCTGACCGACCAAGACAATCCCTCTGCAAAATAGTAGGGTTTAGGGGACTATCAGATCGTGCACGATTATAATTCACGATGCGTCTAATTCATTACGTTAGACTTTTATCAAACTTAACATTATATTCACTCAAAATCATATATGAACTTTTGACCCTAGATTCGACCTCTTTGAGTTAGAACTTGTTTCTAAAACAATATTTCTCATACTATTACAACAAAGAAGGGGTAATGTTCGGGTTTTGTCCACTTTCTAACATTTATGATACTTTGTTTAACCCAAGAGTCATTAGACTGCTAGCGAAAATAAATCTTGATCGTTCTACCATATGATATGCCGTGAACTTGTCCCTTAATGATCGCTTTATATATGAAATTTGAAACTACATTAACCGCAAAATAGCCGATGACTTGTGATATAATTCCCAAAATGACTGTGTTGTAACTGTCCTTTACCACGATATCGATCAAGACAAATGTACTCCTCTTTTGCCATGTACCGGTATCCATAAAACTGTCTGAAAACCCTACTTTAGTATGCCTACCGCGACATTTTATAATTAGCATAGAATATAGCCAGCATATCGATACATATTTGATATAATTATAATCGCCATTTTTATAATTATTGCTATTTTATTATTGTCATTTTATAAATATTATCACTGGATTCGGAATAATTGTCCAAATTTTTCATGTTCGCCTTAAATCCTTTCTTTTTTTTAAATGATCACCTAGGGCGAGTACAGTTTTTCGGTAAGCCATTGTGGTCACACACTGTCTGTCATCCGTCGGTTTTGTATACCTGTCCGTCCGTCTTTCTGGCTGCTCCCCCTTTAGGGCCCCGTGAGTAGTAAAGGAGGGGAGTCTAGCTACGCCGAAAACGTAGCCAGACTCCCCTCCCAAGTCCAGAACTCGTAGGCTAGACTAGCTACGGTTTTCGACGTAGCTAGACTCCCCTACCATTTCATAACTCTGAATTTCCTTACGCATATCGGACCTAGTTGGGGGTCTTTTCGGTCTTTTTTTACCTTTTTGGAGACGTTTTGGGGTTTTGGACTTAGTCTTTTTAACAATGAGGGTGTGACATTGTGTCAAATTTCGAAAAGGAAATACTCTTTCTAGTTATTGGGTGGTCCTGAAAAGGACCGTTTGGTTCTAGGTGTTAATACCTAGACATGACTGCAACCGAATCGAGCACGACATATCGGACATGGTCGTCTTGTTCTTCTCTGTATGGTGAGTGATTCACCATTGAATCTTATCACCCGTCGTCTTTCCGTCCCAAGATATATAACATCTGGAGTGTCATTATTTTCTGCTTCTCTAATCATTTCCTCTACTCGAGCAAGTCTTTCACAGACGTTCAACAACTGACTGGCTATTTCGATGAATTCTTGCCGAATGTGTGCCATCTTGTAGAGTGATGAATTCTGGAATAATGAATTCTGGAATAATGATTTCTGGAAGTTACAGCTCTTTTTATACGTTTCTGGAGGATTGACCTACTTTCGGGATGGCTTGCTTTTCATTGGTTAGGATGTCTTGATTTTCATTGGTCGAATTTTGGACCAATCAGGTGTCGTCTTACATAATTTCGCAAAAATGAATTTTGACAATTTTTCACTCTGAAAGGAAATACTCTTCTTGATACTTTGTGGTCCTTAAAAGGACCGTTGTTATGGATGTTAAAATAAGGAATGATCTCATTTCCTCATTTCTTTTTCTTTCTTTTTCTTGATGTTTGTAATGTGGTAGTTCTCCATGTTTTTCCCGTAGCTGCCTAGACCTGAAGAACCGTGGTGTTGTCTTTCCATGCATTGTTTCTTAGCCTGCTGATGACTCTCCGGTGTAGATGATGATGATGATGATGACCGTTTCGTTGATGATGAGTTGTCATGTTTTCTTTTCATCGCGGAAATAACACTTTCAACAACTTGTTCAATGTTTTTCTGATCGAAAGTGAACTCTACTGGTACCTTTAACGTTGATGGCTTAAACGTTACTGGAATTGTCTGTTTTGATATCTTTTCATCCGATGTTTTCCACGACGGTGGATGTTGGTTAAACGAGCGAAGTTCTAACATCATCCTCTTCATAGCTGCTTCTTGGCGCATATTCATGGTTCTTAATTCATTCAAAATGCTCTGTGAAACTGATTCGTTGGTACTTGCCAGTTGAACATTTTGTGGATGATAGGTCTGGTTCAATGGTGGTTGATTTTCTTGCTGCATATTTGTGCAGGTCTGTGGTCCAAGTGTTGAATTTATCGCTGATGACAATAAATCTTCATTTGGTTGAACAAATAAATCTTTCAAGTCGAAATCCATGATCCGCTGAGGTTAATTTCTATCTGCGAAGTGACCCTAGTCAATATTTTTTCTATTTTATACTTTTTTCATTGGACGAATTCGCGCGGACCTCACCGTAAGCATCAATATCGATTTTTGATAATGGCGTCTTTTTGACGTTGAATTGTGTTTTCTCCAACTCGTTTTATTTGTAATATCTGACATTTCCTGAGAGAAATATTATAACTTTTAACACGAAACGATGCATTGAGCTTGTCGCTATCTAAGTCTGTGTTTTATTTCTTGGTCGAATCAAACGTAAAAGAAATAATAAAGGAAAAGTAGCGAAATGACTTGCTTTTTTTACTGTGTTTCTTACTTTTTACAATGGTATAGCTATATACTGCTTTATTTCCATTCTTTAAGTATTCTATGTTTTAAATATACGTAATTTGACTTATTTGTAACTACTTTTTACATGAAACATTGAAACAAAATATGATTTTTACAATTTTATCCGGGAAAGAATTTGAGTCAAGAAGCACAGCGTTAAACCTTTAATTTTACATCAGTGTATTGCTATCTCGATAAGTTTTAAGTGTGTATTGATTTTTTCTTATCGGTAGATCTAGGTGTATTAGGGTGGGTAGTACGATATAGGGGTTTAAACCTTTTTCAGACAATTAGCTAACTAATAATACTTTCTAGTGAATTGTGGTCCTGAAAAGGACCTTTTTTTGGTTTGAAAGAGGTGTCTATCCCCAGTATTCTTCCTCTCTGTAAATGCCTGGGATATTTGGGTGGACTCTTTCCTTAAGTGGCTGCCCGATCGGAGCTAGCCACTCATTTATGAGCCAGTCTAGCCTCATCTCTTCTGTCATCCCACAACCTTCTCTTTTCTTATACTTCTCCTTTACCCAGTTTATTTGTTGTTGGCTCGGAGGAGCATGTGTCATATAAATAACCGTAAACGATTTGACGTAGTTGTCGGAATTCATATTGAATTTCTAATGAGAGAACGGAATCATTTTTGTGGTTTTTATACTCCCCACTGAGATGGATTCTCTTGAAGCTTATGCTCTGAAAGTAGGTCAGTAGGTCAGTAGGTCAATTCAACTCATCAGAAATCTTATTTCTGAAAGTAGGTCAGTTGGTCAGTAGGTCAAAGCGTCTTCGCGCTGGTCCGCTCTCATATAGACTTAAAGAAGGGTTCCTTAAATAATAGGGGGTATAAAAACCTCGAAGTGATTGTTTTTTTCTCATACTGAAAAATGAAATTCATTTCGAAATTGTTGCGGCGTCTTTTTCGAAAGAAACAGACTTTGAACAGTGATACTGATATCGAGAAAAAGGATGAGTTCATCAATGAGAAGCAGGCTCGGGATCAGGCATTAAACGAGTTTTGTCAGAGAAGAGGCTTCGAATTCCGGCGTGGAAAGTCCGATATGAAGATGGGGAAATTATACCCCAATCTATCCACATTCAACCCTCCGACAGAGAATTATAGGTGGAAAAGAAGAATGGACGAGGTTTATCCTTCGCTAACATACCAGTTGACTTCAAAGGGTTGTTTATACCCAGATCTCCGTTTTTTCTCACCGCCGACTGAGGATGAACAGTGGAAGCAAATGATTTCCAGCTTATATCCGAATCTAACATCGTTTCAATGAAATGTTGTTGGAAATGGATATAAGAAAAAAGGTCCTTTTCAGGACCATCAACTCACCCGGAAAGTTAATCCTATTGAGAAAAAAGAAACAAAGACGGTCTGAAATTTTTCAATCTTTAATGAAAAACATTGAATGAAAACGAGTCAAACACATCGTGTAAACATAGCATGTAAACATTGAACACATGTACATTAGGAATTCAAATATTGGAAATATTTCGTTTTACATGTATAACTGTGAATATTGATTTTATTTTACTAACTTCGTTTTGCTTTCACAGTCCTAAGAGTCAAGTTTTTGTTTCTTGGTCGGAACCGGTGAAATGTTTTTTGTTTTCCTTTTTCTTGCTGTTTTCTTCGGTAGAACAAGTTTTGGACAAATGTCTTTGCCATGATCGCTGGTTTTACAGAAGAAGCAATCCTTCCCCTGGTTATTTCCTTCACCAGCTTTTTTCACCGATGAACTCTGCAGCGATTCTTGTGAAATATTTGATTGTTCAGCGACGGTTTGAGTCTCAACAGTTTGTGTCTCGATAGTTGGTGTATCGAGAGTTGATGTTTTGACTGGACATTTCAGATTTTCACTGGTTGATATGAGTTCTTCATTCGTTTCGTCGTAGTAGAAATTTTCCATTCCACGGCGTGTTTTCAAACTGTATCGACTGTAATCATTACAGTATGACATTGTTGCTCCAACATACTGTAATCCGATAGTTTCTGCAGAACGTTCAATTGTGTTTGAAATCCAAACCTCATGAGTTGTTGGGTTCACGAAGACAAAGATGAAATGTGACGGTCGTCTATCTTTCTCTGGACATTTCTTTGCCCAGTGATCATTTTTATGACAAATGAAGCAGAACCCCGCTCTCTTCTTTGCCATGCCATACTCGTCATTTCCATACATCTCATCTATTGTGAGTGTGTCGAAAACTCTCCGTTTCGTGATGTGATATTCATCCTTATCCATCTGTTCTGATATGAATGTCCCAATATAGTTTCCAATGTGGCTGATCTTGTAACTATATGGAATGTTTGTTATCTCGTACTCATGTGTATGTGGGTTCACATACACCTGCATTTGTCTTCTGCTCTTTATTTCAGCAATATGAGATGAAGTAACTTCAGAACTACTGCTTGCTTTTTTACTGTTCATGACTTCTTTCTTTCAAGTTTCGCAACTGAATGGTGATTTGTAGCGAAATCGGGCCCTATTTATACAGATTTCCCAGCTCGAGCTTGACGATTGCTATATAAACCCCCTATCCTTTGCCAGTTCAATATCATTTCCTAACTGGAAAGCAAAGTGAAAACAATGCCTAAACGAAAGAAACCAGACGATGATACTTGGATTCCACTTCACAAAAGAAAGTGGAAAAGAATCAGACTTGATAGCAGTGATTCAGAAGATGATATTGGTTACAAGAAGAAACCAGTGAGACCTATCGTGGAAAGTGATTCAGAAAATGAAGATCCAGTGAATGAAGAATCACTTGATGGAGATCCAGTGAATGAAGTTACTGGAAAACAACTTGACGAAGAAGAGAAGAAAGCAACATTGAGACAAAGGTATGAACTTGTCTCTTTGACAAACAAGAAATCCAGAATCTTCAGGACGGTATCACATGTTATGAATGTGATTTTCAAGACATTTGATGAAATGCAACCACAGGAACTTATTTCGTTGTTTGACGATATTACGAAACAAGTCAATGACATACTGAAAGCTGAACCTACAGATAAGATCAGATTGACAATTACTCATCCATCTCTGGATATGGGGATACATATCCCGTTCATTGACGTGATTAATCTGAACGGAGAAGTTATATTAGATGAGATACAGAAAGTGATACAATCTAACAGTGAATTCAAAGTAGACGATGGAGAAATGAGATTCATCATCACACATACACAGCCACCATATGGATCCGGATATAAGAAACTGTGGTCATCCGAACTTGATACCAAGGTTTTTGCAAAAAAGAAACAATCTGTCGTTGAAATTAAGAATTCAGAGGATAGTATGTGTTTCGCCCGATCTATCGTGGTAGCGATGTGTTATGCTGAGAAGGAAGACACAGACGAATGGAAAAGAAGGTGGAAACACATAACAAACTCGGACAGACCGTTTCAAGAACGAGAAGCTAAACAGCTTTTGGATGAAGTCGGTATCCCACCGAATCAACCCTGTGGAGTAAATGAATACAAAATTATTCAGACACATTTGTATTCAAGGAACTATGTGATCAAAGTTCACCAACAACACTCATCAGTAGAAATGACATTTCAACACCCAGTTGTGAACTCTGAGAGTAAAGTTATACATCTTTACTATCACCAAGGACATTTCGACAGTATTAAGAGTATCACAGGATTCCTGAGTTGTAGTTATTACTGTGAATTCTGTGATGTTGCATATCAGAATCGGGAAAACCATATTTGTAAGTACATTTGTTCAGCTTGTTTCTGCAAACCACCATGTATCAAAGAGTTTGGAGAAATTCATTGTTCAGATTGTAACAGAAGTTTCTACGGGAACGACTGTTTTGCAAATCACAAGTTAGTTCATGGTAAACAAGAGAAAACTATTTGTGAATTGGTAGGACGTTGTAGTCAATGCAAAGAAACGTACTACGTGAGACGTAAGAACCATGTCTGTGCTGGCAAAAAGAAGTGTCATATCTGTAAGAAGATAACATCTTTCGATCACCGTTGTCATATTCAACCTTATGAAAGTAAGTTGTTGAAAAATGACAAAGGCGAGTCGGAACAAAGAAAGAAAACGGGGGAGAAGAAACCATTGTTCATTTTCTACGATTTTGAATGTAAGCAAGATACTGGTGTTCATATTCCGAATTACTGTATTGCACAGAGAGCTTGCAATGAATGCATATGCAAACCACTTGACTATCACTGTTCACTCTGTAGTGAATTTCATGAAGGTCGAGAAATTATATTTCAAGGTGTAAACACACTCAGTGACTTCTGTACATGGCTCTTTTCTGACAAACACAAGGGAATGACAGCTATTGCACATAATTTCAAGGGATATGATGGACAGTTCATACTGAATGAAATTATCAAAATAGGACATAAACCTCCTGAACTTATCATGAATGGGAACAGTATAATATCACTCCACATGAATGGAGTCAGACTGATAGATTCCTATAACTTCATGAACTTTAGATTGGGGAGTTTTCCTGACACATTTGGTCTTGAAGAGATGAAAAAGGGTTTTTTCCCACATCTTGCAAACACTGATCAGTTTTGGGAATACAATGGTCCTTATCTTGACAGTTCATATTACATGGTTGATTCAATGAAACCTGATATAAGACAAGAGTTCATGGAATGGTATAATGACAAAGTTGAAAAGAAGGAAAATTTCAACTTTCAAAAGGAAATGGAAGCATACTGTCGTTCAGATGTTGATATTCTCAGACGGGGGTGTGGCCATTTCAGACATGTTTTTCTTGAACATGGCGGTATTGATCCTTTCCTTGAAGCTATCACTATAGCTGATGCTTGTAACAAGATTTGGAGAAGTAGATATTTGCCGAACAATCAAATTGCAATCATATCAAGCAAAGATTCGTCCAAACGTCGGTTCTCAATGAAAGCAATTCGTTGGATTCAGAGCATAGCAAATGAGAAACAGATTCACATTCAGCATGCTAGGAATGGGGGTGAATATGAAATTGGAGGTTACAGCGTAGACGGATACCATGCCCCGTCAAACACTGTGTATGAATTCTTAGGTGACATTTATCACGGTTGCCCTGTTTGCTACCCGAACCGTTCAGAAAAAAGTCCAATCAATGGTTCATCTATGGGGAGTTTGTATGAAGGAACAACGAAAAGATTAGATTATTTGAGACAGAGAGGTTATAAAGTTGAGTTCATTTGGGAACATGAATTCGATGCAAAGGTTAAGACAAACAAGGAGTATGCTCGAATCATTCGTGATTTGTTTCCATACTCTGACCCCATTGATCCTAGGGAAGGGTTGTATGGGGGTCGGTGCAATGCAGTTAAGCTCTCGCATGAGATAGTTGAATCAAGTGAGACAGAAATCAAGTACATTGATATCTGCTCTTTGTACCCATACGTATGCAAATACAAATCCTATCCTGTTGGACACCCCAAAGTGTTAACTAGTGAAAGCATTGACATTCAGAACATAAGACAGTATGAGGGTCTTGTCAAATGTAAAGTCCTGCCTCCAGATGATCTCCTCCACCCCGTTCTACCTGTGCATTGCAACCACAAAATGATGTTCCCTCTATGTAGAACATGTGCAGAGAATAGTTCAGAAACGTGCACACACAATGAAAATGAAAGAGCTCTCATTGGAACATGGGTAACAGTTGAACTTTTTAAAGCAATGGATAAAGGTTATCGTGTACTACATGTCTTTGAGATATGGCATTTCAATTCACTCTCTGACAAATTCTTCAAGGGGTATGTTGACAACTTCCTGAAAATCAAACAGGAAGCAAGTGGTTATCCTACTTGGTGTAGTACTCAATCTGACAGAGAGCAATTCATTCGGGATTATGAGAGAGAAGAAGGTATCAAACTTGATCCGACCATGATTAAGAAAAACAAAGGTAGAAGATCTTTTGCCAAGATCGTGTTGAACTGTCTCTGGGGAAAACTAGCTCAAAGAGAAGTGCAGACACAAACAGAATACATTGCATCACCCTCCAAGTACTTTGAATTGATCAACAATCCATCAATCAAAGTAAAACATGTGGAAATATTCAGTGAAGAGTGTTCTTTCATTCTGGTCAATTACGAAAACATGCTTGATCATATTCAAACTCATGCTACAGCCAACGTTATAGTTGGGTCTTATGTAACAGCCTATGCAAGGTTGGAGTTATACAGTGTGCTTGAGAAGGTGAATGATAAAGGTCTTTACTTTGACACTGACAGTTGTATGTATATTCATGATCCAAAGCTTTGGAACCCACCCATCATTAACAGTAGACTTGGGAAATGGACTGATGAAGAACCAACCTCGAAAATTGTAAAGTTCAGAGGTTTGGGGCCAAAGAACTATGCATATCAAATGATATCAGACAAAGGGGAAATATCAAGCAAATGTAAAGTGAAAGGAGTCACATTAGACTACAAAACATGGTCAACTTTGACACATTCACCAAATGCATGAACAACCCTTCTACAGAAATCAAGATTACCTATGACTGTAGAATAAAAAGACATAAAGACAGAACAGTGACAAGTGAGCCTCAAACGAAAACATTCAGATCTGTATATACAAAGAGGGTTATTGTCAATGGTAGAGACACGGTGCCTTTTGGACATAGAAGTCTAAAGGTATATAAATAAGAAAGAGTGAACAATGAACATCAGTATCTGGAAACAAGCTGAACAGTGTACATAATAGGAAATAATGATATTATTGATAACAGTGTTTCTGATGGAATATTTCTATGGACGAACAACATGGAAAAATATTGTGAAAGAACTTTGTGAACATTGTGATAGAATTCTGTGAAAATATCATTGTGAAATATCATTGTGAAAGAATTCTGTGGAAGAACTTGAAGTGATAATGTTAACATTTATCGTATCTATCATTACATCTATTAACTTCAAGATGATACCATATCAGCTTCCACTCCCGATTGAGATACGAGAGAAAATATATCGTATATTCGTTGGTGAACATACATTAAGTAAGACAATGCAGATGATGTTAAAATACACAGCTTTGAACATTTGGTTGAGTAAAATGTCAAAAGGGTTTAAGAACGGACAACCTTCTACAGAGTTATTTCAAATGTATGCTTTCATTTGGGACATGCTTGAAAGTTCGGGATATGACGGTTTAAAAAAACAATCATTTGAGTGTCGAATACATAGAATATTCACATTTCGTGACAGGGACACATATCAGTGGGCATTTCGTACCAAGATGATACATGGTAAAACGTATGGCAGTTTCATAACAAATCTCTATAAGAAGGCTAATCAGTTCAACTTTCATGTAGCTCATAGAAAGTGTAATGGTATAAATATCATTTATTCAACATCTCCTGCAACTCACGAAGATGTTGATACAGTCGAAGGACTAATCACGTTCGATAGAGATGTATCGGAAAAAGTTGTTAAGTCAACTGTGTCTTCATGTGTTGTTTTTCCTGTAACTGATCTATTATATCACGAATCAGTCAGAAGAATGAGGGAAGTGTATCCTATTGAATATGGAAATTCCAAATTGTGGGATGCCGTATATGGATCAGAAAAGGACATGAAAAGATTGTGGGAATCTCGTCAGATCTATTGCAATGGATATAAAAAAGAAAATATGTTTCTGTAAATAAATGTTTCAAAGAGTGTTTGTAAATAAATGTATATAAATGTTTTGTAAATATTGTTCATAAATATTGTTAATAAAACATTGTTAATGGAAATGTTAAATAAAGGTTAGAAAATAACTTTGTGTCATTTCATTTCTGTCCTTTGAAGAGACAATATCGTCAACAGAAAAAAACACGAATGAAAATGGATGTAGACGTGTTTTCAATCTTATTTCGCCATCCAAGCAATTTCTACATATCAGGTCCAAGTGGATCAGGAAAAACAGAGTTCGTTCATAAACTCCTAGATTATAACGAAGATCTGTTTGATATTCCACCAAAGAAAGTTGTTTGGTGTTATAAAGAATGGCAAAACACGTACAGTATCATGAAAGAAAAATTTGATTTTATCAAATTTATTGATGGAATTCCCGAAGATGAAAATGATATAGTGAGCGATGTATCAATTCCGCATTTGGTCGTTTTCGATGATATGCTGGGTGAAAAAGACGAAGAAAAAATAAAGTTATGGTTTACAAGAAAGGGTCATCATCGTAATGCAAGTGTGGTTTATATCACACAGAATATGTTTTCACAGTCAAAGTCCAGTAGAACCATCAGCTTGAATTCACGATACATAATTCTTTTTCGTAATGAACGTGATAAGAATCAGATAAAAACACTGGCAAGTCAAATGCAAGCCCCACATTTGATTCCTGCATACAATGACGCAACTTCAATGGATCATGGATATTTGGTCATTGATTTCCATTCACGAACTAAACGTGAATTGAGATTAAGGACTGATATTTTTCATCGGTGGTATACAGAGAATGCTGATCAAGGTCCAATTGTATATTCACCTGTATAAATATTTGTAATACAAATTATAAATATTGCTCAGATGAAAATACATTCATTTCTTCGTCGAATCTCATTGAGTAAACATGGCTTTACCACGGACATCATCCTCGGTGTTACATGCCTTGCAGAATTTAAGTAATCAAACCAACAAATATGAAAGAGAGGCATTATTGAATGCAGGATTAAAGGAAATCTTGAAATGGTTTTCTTTAGCAGCTCGCAATATCATTGAAGATAAGATTAAACTTCCAAAACAAACCGCTAGCTATATGAACAAACATAAAGAAGATGTTGTGAAATTAGCAGATCCGAATATCGATGAACAAACAAAACGAAAAATCATTCTGAAACCTGGTGGTGGTGGATTCCTTGGAGGGGTTATTATCAGAAGTTTATTACGTTGGGATGGTAATAAAACTGTGAGAAAGTTCGGTACGGAAAGCAAACGTTCACAAAAGAAGCAGAAGAAGGGATCTCCTGTTAAACGCTCAAAGAACAAACGTTCAAAGAACAAAGGTCAAAAGAAAAGTTCAAAGAAATCTGCTAAGAAGAAAAGTTCAAAGAAAAGTACTCCTATTGTAATCAATGAGGAATTCATTACAATGCGAAGGTCAAGATCCCCAAGATCAGTGCACTCTGCTCATAACTCTGTTCATAACTCTGTTCATAACTCTCCTCATAACTCAACTCCAAACACAAGTCTGAATAGAAGCCTGAACACCAGTCTGAACTTATCTCCAATCAGAAGTCTGAACAGAAGTTCGGACAGAAGCCTCAATAGGAGTCTCAATAGGAGTCTAAACAGAAGTCTTGATGACTTTATTGTCCCACAACATGTACAACAGCGTACCCCACAGCATAGCCCTCAGTATGTAGCACAACGTATACCGATTTCTAGGAAATATGTTCTGAGCAAACGCCTTTCTGATTTTCAGAAAAAGTACAAATCTTTTCTAACTCCTGGAAAAAGACAAATAAATTTCCAACCTATATCTTCACTATCATTATCTCCTAACTCGAAAAGACTATATCAAAAGGGTGTAAAAGAAAGACAAATGTTGATCGATGATCTGTTCTCATACTACGACGGCTTGCATCCGAACAGTCCATTAAGACGAGATAAGAAACCGAACAAGCAATCGAGCAAAGAAACACCCCCTGTTGCACCATTTTCACCACTTTTGAGTATGGATACGAGTTCATTATCTTCTCCTGCTAGAATTGCACTCAATGCATTACGATCACAGTTCACCTGATTGATTGTCGGAAATGTTTCAAAAACATAAATAAAAAAAACTTTTTTTTATTTTTTGAAAAAATAAAAAATATTTTTTTTGCAAAAATAATAAAAAAATATTTTCACAAAAAAAAGTAAATAAAAATAAAAAAATGAAAAAAAATAAAAAAAATATTTTTTAATTTTTTTGCAAAAAAAATATTTTTTATTTCTTCAAAAAATAAAAAAAAGTTTTTTTTATTTATGTTTTTGAAACGAATCATTCAAAAAGGATAAATTAATTTGGAAACAATCGATTGATTCATTTGCATTTCAACATAAGGCGCGATAACATGGGAAAAGCAAAGAAGAAATCCCCTTTGATAAGAAAACACGGACATATGGTCCTAGCTATGTTGAAATCATCACCAAAATTAAGGAAAAAGATAATTAGAAATTTATCTCCACCGGTAGTTAAATGCATTTCGGAATGTTGTCACAATGTTTTAAAAGGCAATGTTCATTTGACAGAAGCTCAGAAGAAGAAGTTGTATCCAAACCGACAACATCTTCGTAATATTGCATCTAAAACAGTTTCTGTTAAGAAAAAGAAACGTATTCTGAATCAGAGAGGAGGGTTTCTTCCTTTGTTAGGACCTGCATTAATCCCGTTATTAGGAAAAGCTGTCATAGGTGGTATCGGAGGAGCATTGAAAGCTTTGTAGATTTCGGGGTATAATTGAAATAATGTCAGTCAGAAAAATGGTTGTTGTTCCATATCAAGTATTGGAAGATATGAAGCAATGGAAAGAAGAAAAAAGTAGGAAACCACATCTTCCACAAGATCCTCAAGTGGCAAATGTTGCACATCTTCATACAGATATGAAAAAGACTTTAGATAGATATGATATCTCAGAAACAGACAAGGCTCAGAAATATGGAGAAACTTTATTCAAATTGCAATCATCGTTTGATAAAGTTAAGAATCCAAAGAACATTCCTCCATCTGTAAATGAATTCTTAAATGAAACAGTGAATAAAGGGGTTGGGTCTGTGTTACATGAACGTATTCTCGAAAGCGTTCCTGCAACAATGCAAAGAAAGGCGAAGCTCCTTTTGAATATTCTTAAAGACAATGAAAACATAGCATGGGATAATCAGGGGGTGGTAACATATAAAGGCAAAGCTATTCCAGGTTCTAATATTATTGATCTAATCAATGATTCATTGCGTAAAAGAAAAGGAGTAGAACCAAGAGGTTGGCAAACATTCTCTAAAGCTTTACATGAAAGCCATGTTCCACAAGAGGTCATTGGAAACTTAGCAAGATGGCAATGGATGCAAAAACATGAAGATGATTCTAGCGAAAGTGAAATAAGTTTCACTACACCTCAAATATCAACTCCAAAACGTACACGAAAAATTCCAAAGGGTACACCATCTCTGTCCCAACTTCGGAAAATGTCGCCGTATACGAATCCAAAAGAAAAAGAGAAATTGAAACGGTTCTATACAGATGAACTTAGAAAACCTATAAGAAAAGAATTATCATCTCCAAGTCTTCAGACATGGGAACCATACGAGTGAAAGCAGTTAGGAAATCTGCTAAGAAATCTGCTAAGAACTCTGTTAAGGAATCTGTTAAGAAATCTGTTAAGAAAGGTTCAAAGAAGAAATCGGACCAAAAACTTGATTCTGTTTTAAGAAAACTATATTATGATCCATCCAGCCAAGGTTCCTATTCAAGCATATATCACTTGTATCACTCTGCGAAATCTGTTTTGAAAAATGTCAAATATAGAGATGTTAGGGAATGGTTGCAAGGAGAATCCACGTATACACTACATAAACCGATACGGCGTAAATTCAAAAGAAGAAAAACAATCGTTGGAGGCATAGATCATCAGTGGCAAGCTGATTTGGCTGACATGCAATCATTTGCAAAAGTCAATAACAACTTCAAGTATTTGCTCTGTGTTATTGATGTATTCTCCAAGTATGCATGGGTAATACCTATCAAGAATAAGATGGGAAAAACATTGATTACGGCATTTCAAACCATTCTGAAACAGCGAACACCTTTGTCATTGCAAACAGATAAGGGAAGTGAATTCCGAAATAAAGATTTTCAGAATTTCCTTAAAAAGAAAAATATTCATTTCTTTACGACTGAAAATCCAGAAACAAAAGCAAGTATTGTTGAAAGGTTTCAAAGAACATTGAAAACCAGAATGTGGAAATATTTCACGCATGAGAAAACAAGACGATACACCAATGTAATTCAGAAATTAGTTGATAATTACAACAACACTTTCCATCGAAGTATTCAAGAAAAACCATCAAAAGTTATCCCAGCAAATGAAGCAGAAATTTCAGAAAACTTGTATCCATCATACAAGAAAGTGGTGAAAGTTAAGACAAAAGTTGTTCCAAAACTAAGGAAAGGAGATCGTGTCCGAATCAATAAAACGAAACACACTTTCGAAAAAGGTTATTTACCAAACTGGACACAAGAATTGTTTGAAATTACACATGTCAATTCAGCAACATCTCCAATCACTTATAAATTAAAAGACTTAGATGGTGAACCTATCCTTGGAACATTCTATGAAAAGGAATTACAACTTATAAAAGATAGTGAAATATATGAAATAGATTCAGTTCTCGACAAACGAACAAGACGTGAGGGTAAAAAAGTCATTAAGGAAATTAAAGTTAATTGGAAAGGATATCCAAAGAAATTCCAAAGTTGGATTCCTGAATCATACCTTGTTTAAACATCTTGTTTAAATATCTTGTTTAAACATCTTGTTTAAACGTCTTGTTTAAAAACAATATAAAACATTGCACATCAACAATGCATCCTCATTCCAACATTGAATCCGGTGGTGATAGTATTAGTAATAATATTAGTAATACTCAACCATTTACATGTTTTGGGAATCGTGTGCCTAAGAACCAGTTCACTTATATTTCACAGATCATAATCATTTATGCAATAATTGCAACCTCAATAATTCATCTGAGTCTTCAAAGTCAAGATCGTGAGTTGTGGTTAATCCTTCTGAGCAGTTCTTTGGGTTATATATTACCCTCACCAGGACTTAAATTTACGAAACAAAGCAGTCAACCAGCATTTGATTTCATTGATGGTAAAAAATGAATTCCTTTTACATCACATTACCAAGCGATAGTTCTTTGAATTATCATCGTAATAACACACAATGTTGTTTCAAAGTACAACTTCCAAAAACTGTTCATATTGATAAAGAAACATGGGAAGTAGCTCTAGCACAATTGGTAACACCAACTCAGTTTCTTAATATCAGTGAGAATGAATCTTATTTCGACATAATCACATCTGATATTGCTTTACAAAAGGATATTGCAACAGAAAATAGAAGAAAAGAAAACCCGTTAGAAATCAATGAACTAACCCATGACTCTAATGGCAGACCAACAAGATGGGGAATTCGAATAAAGTTTCCAGCTGGATCATACATTTCTCCATCTCATGTGTTAGAAGTTGTCAATGAATGTATTGACAATGAAATTGGAAAAATACTTCTGAAAACAAATGCTTTGATTGAAGTTGGATATTCGACTTCAACCAGAAGACCAAAGTTCGTATTCACAAATGTAATAAAAACAGGGGTAAAGTTCAATAAATCCTTGTTTCTGAAACTAGGAGGAGACCCACTTCTTACAAAGAAAACGTTTTTCAAAGACTGTAGCGTTTTCGAATTCTTCAAATATACCCCAAACATCGATGCAGGATATAATCACTTGTTTGTTTATTCAGACATAGTTGAATATTCCATCGTTGGGGATACATTAGCACCGCTACTTCGCGTTGTTCCATTTAAAACATCCAACTCAGTTGAAAATGAAAATGGAAGTCAACATATTAACCACGATATAACAATTCCTCACTATTTCCCTGTTTCGAAATCGGATTTCGATAGTATCCACATTAATATAACAGGTGATTCAGGTCACCCTGTTCAGTTCGTCATTGGCAAGACAATTGTAAAGTTGCATTTCCGTAAACGTAAGCAAAAATAAAAATGATTCCGGTTTATCGAGGAGTAAGACACCAGTATGGATATGGGTTGGGATCTTTATTCAAATCAGCAATAAGATCAGTTACACCTTTGATTAAACCCATGGTTAAAACAGGAATCAATGCTTTGAAAAAGGAAGGAATTAAACAAGGTCTTGGGATAGCTAAAGATATTCTATTACATCGTAAGAATCCAAAAAAGGTTCTTCTTTCACGTGGAAAACAATCTTTAAAGAACTTGCGTGAAGAATTCACATCAAATATAAATGGAAAAAAATCCAACAAACAGCATCAGTCTCATTTACGCTCTCGTCGTGGAAAGATCGTAAGCAAGAAACATCGAATCCATCATAAATCTGCAAGACCATTAGATATATTTGATTAACATTTCCGAAAAATCTTAAAAAATATTTTTCTCCAAATAAAAATATTTGAAAATAATTCCAACATGATGCAAAGTGGATCTTGTGAATGCAGTAAATCCGAATTAGATGTACTTTCTGTACCACCAACAATGACAAGTATGCAGGAATCCCAATGGGTTGAACATTTCCCAATTGCTTCGATTGCAAATGAATCGCCAATCGAATTCAATATCCCACCACAAACAGAGTTGTGGACAGATCTATCCCAATCTTTTCTGTACGTGAAATTCAAAGTCACGAAAGAGGATGGAAATAACCTAGAAGCTGACGATGACATTGCTCCAGTCAACAATTTCCTCCACAGTATGTTCAGCAGTATTGATCTGTATTTGAACAACAAACTGATAACAAATGGTTCAGACATATACCCATACAGAGCATACATTGAAAACCTTCTGTCATACAGTTCTGGTAGTAAGGCAACTCATTTGAAAGCAGGAGAAATGTGGATAAAGGATACATCAGGTCATATGTCCGATCATAATTTGGATTCAACATCCAATGAAGGTTTCAAAGCAAGAAACGCTATCATCAGTCAAAGCAAAACTGTCGAACTGTTTGGTCGACTTCATCTTGATCTTTTTCTCCAAGAAAAATATCTACCAAATGGAGTTGAAATTCGATTGAGATTAAACAAAGCCCCAACCACTTTCTGTCTAGCTGCCCACACTGGTGCAGATAAAGCAAAGATTCACTTTGAAACAGTCAGTTTCCACGTTCGAAATGTAGAACTATCACCAGTGGTTGCAAACAACTTGAATCAGTTGATTGCTCAACAAAACATGAAAATTCCAATCCGAAGAGTAGAAGTCAAAACATTTTCCATCACTGATGGTACACGGTCCAAAGTTGAAGACCATCTATTCCAAGGACAGTTACCAAAACGTATTTTCATTGGAATGGTAACAAACGCAGCTTTCAACGGAAATTACACATCAAACCCATTCGACTTCAGACATTTCAATGTCTCTAAAATTGATGTGTCGTACAACGGCCATAGAATCCACAACAAACCGTTTGAACCTGATTTCACCAGCGGTCTTACATTGAGATCATATCTATCTCTGTTTAATGCCACGAAATCCATCGGTGCAGATAAATCATTCGACATAACGAAAGATGAATACGGAGATGGATTCACTCTGTGGGGGTTCGATCTTACACCAGATCAAGGTAGTGAAGAAGGTCAACTCCACCCTATAAAAACGGGTGGTTTAAGAATTGAACTTCAGTTCAAAGCCAACCTCACAGCAGTCATCAACGTGGTTGTGTTTGCAGAATTCGATAATCAAATAGAAATCAACGGACTCAGAGAAGTCATCACAGATTACTAAGCATGCTTGGTCACGAGTATGCAATTAAATTGAGAGAAGACGCTGAAAAAGTGAAATATTCCTCATCATGTGAACCATCAAATCGCACATATGACATTCACAGAAGTTTTCAGACTTGTATGGTGAATGAACTGCAGAACCTTATCATCGAAGAAGTACATAACAGTTGTAACGGATGTCAAATAGATCATCCTAGTCAAATTGAACACCCTATCTGTCTATACATGGACAGAGCAGAACATACAGACTTGTTTATCGAACGAGCGATGTTGAATCTCAATCCATACAAAGTAATGGAAGTATGGTACCCAATGCTGACAGAAATGAAACTCAACGAGCAGGAATCAGTAGAGGCCTACAGATTATGGCAAAGTATAAAAAGGAACATTCTCCATGGATTCACTAGTTCGTGGATAAATCAGTGGTGTGAAAAGGTGAAACAGTCGTGGAAGTAAAGATGTACGCAAACGAAATACAATATATCTTAGACAATGGCATGTGGATTAAAAACCTTCATGCAAATGTTTGTGCAAAAGATACGTTACCAAAACAAAAACCACGACATGTTAATGCATATATCATCAACACCGAGAAATCCCATAAGTCGGGAGAACATTGGGTAGCAGTGATATTCACCAGAAATGGTGAAACGTTATACTTCGATTCGTATGGTTTACCACCTCTGGAAATGGAAATAATCAGTTTCATTCGGAATAATTCACTATCATGGACTTTCAACAACCAAATGTTACAAAGTGTGTTTGGACAAGTGTGTGGTCACTATTGTGTATTCGCATTGGATGCTGTTTCAAAAGGATACGATCTACAGAAATTACTCCAGAAAACATTTACCACTAAGAACCTTCACAGAAATGATCGCTTAGTATCATCGTGGTTTATGCAAAACTTTAATTACCTCTTCTAAAATTGTTGTAAATAGCTTGTGTTACTTGTTCATAGTTCATTGTTCGTTGTTCATAGTTCTAGTTCAATAAAATAACAGAAATAAATATATCCTCTTTGTACATTACTTCTTCCCCTATTGCGAATAAGCGAAACGTTCATGATGATTGGCCACATCTTGAAAGTTACGCTATACATAAAACTGATTCTCACAATCATAACAACGGGGCAGCTTCAACCCTCGGATCGAATTCTCCGTAGAATTCCTTGATATCCGAGTGAGAATAGCCCTCGTTGTTAAAACGACTAAGTCCAAAACCCTGGGAGGTCACTCTGGCTACGCGGCAAAAACGTAGCCAGAATCCCCTCCAAAACCCTGATTTGTCAAAACGACTAAGTCCAAAACTCTGGTAAAAGCGACTAAGTCCAAACCCTAAAATACCTAAACCTAAGTCCAATATGCGTAAGTTAATTCAGAGTCCTGAAATGGTAGGGGAGTCTGGCTACGCCGAAAACGTAGCTAGTCTAGCCTACGAGTTCTGGACTGGGGAGGGGAGTCTGGCTACGTTTTCGGCGTAGCCAGACTCCCCTCCTTTACTACTCCCGTGAAGGCCCAAACGTGGGTTTTAGAGTATATCTTAAAAATCTTTTTATCATGAACTGGATGTTGAATTGGATTCACATATGGCATTAAGAGTCTTCAGAACAATGACTGCAAAGTTTTTACAATAGGAAAAAATCTGCCAAGAAATGGCTGTGCTGGGGTGGGGTGGTTTGGGAAGAGGTCGCGTCATTCGTTTATTCACATTTTCGACTTTTTCTTTAAAGCCATTGTATGCTTTTCAACCAAATTTTACAGGTAGCATGCCCATTCGAAGGCGCTTCAGATTTCTACAATTCGTGGAGTTATCTCCCTTTTGGGCCCATAAGGGAACAAAAAGGTGTTTAAGGTGCATATTCTCTTCATGAACAGGCTTTTTGATTGGATTCAGATTTGGTATTTGGAGTCCTAAGTCTTTGTACAAGAGAAAAAATATGACATGATATAGCTGTGCTTGGATTGGGGACTGGGTTGCGTCATTATTCAACATTTTTACTTTCGATTTTGACAGATTTCAACCAAATCTAAAGTATAGTTATACCTTATCAGTAGATCCATTTTTGATCTACTCTTTTGATTTAGGTGACGGATAAGATCATCTAGGCCTCTTGTTTTTGGTTATTTTATCTAACAAGTGTCGCTTTGAAAGTGCTGTCAATGAAATAATGTTTGATAATTTGATTCGCCTTAAGTGCCTATTTTTATCACTTCGCCTTAAGTCCTTTACACTTACGGCGAAAATCGTAAGTGCTGCCCACTTTCATGTAATGAATCGTGTACTCGGGTAAAGGATGAGCACAAACACGCGTAACGGATGAGCACAAAAACTATTCACTACATGAAAATGGATAGCACTGATGACTTTTGTCCTACGTGTTTATTTTAATAAGAAAGGATTTAAGGCGAACAGATGAAAAAAGGAACTTAAGGCGAATCAGATTATCAAACATAATTTTATAGAGAGCATTTTCGGGCGACATTTGTAGCGCACCTGAGCAAAGTGCTCAAGGCGAGCCCTTGTGATCTCCCACTGTCCATCATCAGTCCGTCTGTACATTGTTTGCCCGCCTGTCTCTTTACCAATCCAGTCGTTCATTACGTAGAGTTTACGCTCTAGATAGCACCACAAGAGCTACAAAATTTGATCATACTTGGTGAAAACAAACAGGACCATAAGAATCCTGTTGAGTGTGACATAAGATTATTTAATTTTATGCCTTCAACTTGCCTTAATGATCGTCTCATGTACGAAATTAAAAACTACATTGACCGCAAAATAGCCGACAACTTGTGATATAATTCCTATTATTTAACTTTAAAGTTGAAAGTAAGGTCGACCGACCAAGACGATCCCACTGCATAATACGAGTAGGTATCACGAGATCTTCAATGAATATAATTCATGAGTATAATTCATCATCTTAGACTTTATCAAGCGGAACATAACATTTACTCAATATCATTTATGAACTATTTACTCTTGATTCGACATCGTTGAGTTAGAACTTGTCTCTGAATCTATATTTCTCACATATGTACAATAAAGAAGCTGTAATGTTCGGGTTTATCCAAGATATATCAAACTTATTAGGAAAATATGAAGACTCAAACACAGTTCACTCATGCATTTCACATTCTAGTCCACTACCATCCAAACGTATAGTCAGTTCAGTAGAACATCTTTTTGAAACTCAGGAAATGAATCGCAGGATGAACGTTGACGTCGAATTTGCAATTAGCTAATACTGCTGCATAAATCAGAGCTTATGTTTCCACTTTAGAAACTTAATAACACTTTGGTTAAGCTGAGAGTCAATAGACTAGAAAATCTTGGTCGTTCTACCATTATGATATGCCTTCAACTTGCCTTAATGATCGTCTCATGTACGAAATTAAAAACTACATTGACCGCAAAATAGCCGACAACGTGTGATATAATTCCTACAATAATATTTTTGTAACTGTCCTTGAAGGCAGTTACAACAATGATATCGATCCGGACAAGCGTACTTCTCCTTTGCAACATTCTGCTATGTATCCATAAAACTGTCTGAAAACCCTACTTTAGTATGCCTACCACGTCATTTAAAAGTAAGCATAGCATAATTATAGTCAGCATACATCTTCGATTTTATTATCACATTCGCCATTTTTATCTTTATTTATATTTTTATTATTATTTCATTATTATAAATCTTTGATTTGTTATAAGTGCCTAGTTTTATGAGCGAAAGTAGCAATTTTGTCATATACAACGACAAATAAGTCAGGGCCCGTCTGGTCAATCAGTTTTATACACGTACATATAGTAGTACAGGCCCTGTCATACAAAACCAACGGCTTTTGATTGACGAGATGTCTTTTGTCTGACTGAACGAGTATTACGGAGTTCCTGCCGGTCGACAATAGTCGCTGTTTATTTACTTTTCAACATTTCATTCGATTCAAGTCTCTAGTTCCACCTGTTTAGTCTTCTTTTGTAAAATAAACACTAAAGGCGAATTTTACTCACGCCATTCAATTCCCATCTAGTTAATTGCATGCTACTACACAAATTCGTATCTTTTGCACTATATAGTTGAGAATACATCATTTGAAACTAAAATAATAGAAAATAACATTGCTATAAACTCTTTGTCCATTTGAAATGTACTAGAACTACATGTACTTGTTTGTTATTATATCAGAAGTCCCCAAATCATTGTATAACAGAAACCGACTGTCGCTACAAAGAATAATGTGTACAGATTTTTCCATTCATATTTAGAAAGGTCGTTTAAATGTTGTTCTGGAATCGACAGGTACGTTTCTATTTTTGTCAGAAAAGAACGATGTTACAATGAAAACGTTAAAACAAGCGAAGATCCAAGTTATAATTTCAAAGATATTAAAGAAACATTCATTCTTCAAGTGTTTTGAAGATCTTAGGTGAACCACTTGGTCTACGAACGATATGCACGCGCTGGATGTCCCATTTGCTTACTGACGAGCAGAAACAAAGTCGGGTTAGACTTGCATCGGAAGTAATAGAAACATGTCTTCATGTGATCCACGTCGTTTTAGAGAGATAATTACAGAGGACGACAGACCTGCCATTGTACGCCAGTACAAACCATACAAAATCATGCCGTTTGCAATATTCTTTGATTCGAAAGGTTCTATGCTTCAAATTTAAGTCCGGAAAAGGTATTTCTGCCACTGGAAAGTTTTACATAGAAAGCGTTCTTACTGCTACTCTTTTCTGTTCATTGGTCAAAGGTTGTTTTTCCGATTATTTTATCTAACAAGTGTGGCCCGAAAGTGCTGGCCATAAAATAATGTTCGATCATTTAATTCGCCTTAAGTACCTATTTTTATATATTCGTCTTCAGTCCTTTCTTATCAAAATAAACACTTAGGGCGAAAATCGTCAGTGCGGTCCAATTTCATGTAGTGAATCATGTGCTCGTGTAACGGATTCAGATTTGGTATTTGGAGTCTTAAGTTTTTGTACAAGAAACAAAAATATGACATGATATAGCTGTGCTTGGATTGGGGACTGGGTTGCGTCATTATTCAACATCTTTACTTTCGATTATGACAGATTTCAACCAAATCTATAGTACACTTACCACATAAAGTAACGCAACATTTTCAAATTTCAACATTTTTGTTTTTAACAAACCTGGATCAAAAATGGCATTTTCTATAGTTCGCAAGGAAGGATTATGATAGAAATTTTCAATGAAATATTTCAATTTCCAAAGAACATGCAAGAATTACGTCCCTTTATTATTTTAGGTTAAACACGTCCTAACGTCTTGCTAGTTAAGAAACAATCCTAAAAGATAGTTTTACTGGTAGTGTGTTGTCAGTTACACAGTAAAAACACAAAACAATGTCAATGTGCGCACTAAGCGTCATGTCATAACTTCCGGAAAATAGCCGTCGACATATCACTTGAATTTGAGTTCTGAAAAATTCAATTGCCAGGGACTTAAAAGCTTGACGTCCAAATTGTCTTCAATTTCAAGGTTTTGGTACCATTTTATAGCAAACGCCAAAGTGCAGGATCGATTCAGATTATCAAATGGGCCAGTTACAATCAGTCGGTAGGGTATTAGCCAAAGAGCTCTGAACATTGGAACAAATTCCTAATAGCAGCAGATTCCGCATAAATGAACATTGGCAGACATAGATAAGCCATCGAAAATGAATTATTCAACCAGAAAAAAAAAACGTTTTATATCTGTTATTGGCTAAGTTATTGGATAATTTTCGCCATTTAGGACAACTTATCCATTCAAAGACGGTCTGATTCAGTTTAAGAATCGCAGGTCTGTGTTTCGGATGTTTGCATAAAGTTTTGGAATTCACCCAAAACGCCCAGGTAGGCGGGCTGGGACAAACAATTGAAATGCTGAAGGCGATACTCGTAAGTACGTTGACAATGTGTTGCGCCCTGTTGTCCCTGATATTATGTAGGAAAAGTCAATGGCATGTTACAAAAGGATGTCGCCCCTGCACACACTGTTGCTTTCATACGACGGTTGTGCAGCAAAACAAGGTTACTGCCCTTATTCGAGAACACGTCTGCTATCGAACACTTTTTGGTTTGCCTGAAAAAGTGCGTTCGTGGTAGTCTTAATCCTACAACAAACCTGCTTTGCGAACGAATAATCCTTCATGATGAGTGAACTAAGTTTCTTTAACATCAAACCGCTCCAAATATGGTGTCGATGTGACGGACATGTCAGTTTTTATAAATACAAGGCATGATTATAAAAATGAAATTGTTTGTGACTTTTGAATTTACACCGGGTGTCTTTGGGTTGAAATTTCTGTCTGTAAATATCTTAGCATACATATGATGTTTCGTTTACTGTGTGATGAACTGTTACATATGATGTCAAAACAAAAATATCCTTAAATTCATTACCAAGTTTTCAGATATTTGTTATTGAATGAGTGTTGTGTTACTTTATGTGGTAAGTGTACAATTATACCTTATCTGTAGATCCATTTTTTATCTACTCTTTTGATTCAGGTGACGGATAAGATCATCTATGCCTCTTGGTTTTGGTAATCTTACCTAACAAGTGTCGCTTTGAAAGTACTGTCAATGTAATAATGTTTGATAATTTGATTCGCCTTAAGTGCCTATTTTTATCTGTTCGCTCTAAGTCCTTTACACTTACGGCGAAAATCGTAAGTGCTGCCCACTTTCATGTAATGAATCGTGTGCTCGGGTAAAGGATGAGCACAAACACGCGTAACGGATGAGCACAAAAACTATTCACTACATGAAGATGGACAGCACTGACGACTTTTTCGCTACGTATTTATCTTAATAAGAAAGGACTTAAGGCGAACAGATAAAAAAGGCACTTAAGGCGAATCAGATTATCAAACAATTTCATAGAGAGCATTTTCTGGCGACATTTGTAGCGCATCTGAGCACAGTGCTCAAGGCGAGCCCTTGTGATCTCCCACTGTCCATCATCAGTCCGTGTGTACATTGTTTGCCCGTCTGTTTCTTTACCAGTGATGAAAACAAAAAGGACCATAAGTTTCCTGTTGAGTGTAACATAAGATTAAAGTTGAATGTAATGTCGACCGACCAAGACAATCCCACTGCATAATAATAGGGATCACGGGATCTTCCATGAATATAATTCATGAGTATAATTCATTATCTAAGACTTTATCAAGCGGAACATAACATTTACTCAATATCATTTATGAACTATTGACTCTTGATTCGACATCGTTGAGTTAGAACTTGTCTCTGAATCTATATTTCTCACATATGTACAATAAAGAAGCTGTAATGTTCGGGTTTATCCAAGATATATCAAACTTATTAGGAAAATATGAAGACTCAAACACAGTTCACTCATGCATTTCACATTCTAGTCCACTACCATCCAAACGTATAGTCAGTTCAGTAGAACATCTTTTTGAAACTCAGGAAATGAATCGCAGGATGAACGTTGACGTCGAATTTGCAATTAGTCAAGACTGCTGCATAAATCAGATCTTATTTTTCCACTTTAGAAACTTAAAAACACTTTGGTTCACCTGAGAGTTAATAGACTTTTGTAACTGTCCTTAACGGCAGTTAAACAATTATATCAATCAGGACAAACGTACTTCTCCTTTGCAACATACTGCTATTTATCCATAAAACTGTCTGAAAACCCTACTTTAGTATGCCTACCACGTCATTTAAAAGTAAGCATAGCATAATGATAGTCAGCATACATCTTCGATATTATTATCATAATCGCCATTTTTATCTTTATTTATATTTTTTTTTATTATTTCATTATTATAAATCTTTGATTCGTTATAAGTGCCTAGTTGTATGAGCGAAAATAGCAATTTTGTCATATACAACGATAAATAAGTCAGGACCCCTCTGGTCAATCAGTTTTATACACGTACATATAGGCTCTGTCATACAAAGCCAACGAGCAGGGCAACGAGGTGTCTTTTGTCTTACTGAACGAGTATTACGGAGTTCCTGCCGGTCGACAATAGTCACTGTTTATTTACTTTTAAACATTTCACTCGATTCAAGTCTCTAGTTCCACCTGTTCGCCTTTAGTCTTCTGCTGTAAAATAAACACTAAAGGCGAATTTTCCTTACGGCATTCAATTCCCATCTAGTTAATTACATGGTACTACGCAAATTTGTATCTTTTGCACTATATAGTTGGAAAAACATCAAAACTAAGATAATAGAAAATGTTTCAATGTTTATTCAATATTGTACAAAGAGGCCACCGGCCTACAATACAAAATACGTGTAGGAATTGTAATACAATTTGAGTTATCATTTAGTTAATAATATCAACACTATTTTGGAAAGTTACAATGATATGCATGGTTATTGCCCTTTACAAAGTAGATCAATAGAACAAACACTATGAACAGACATGTGTGAAGCGAATACAGCGATCAGTCTGCACATTCGTGTATTCTGATCCATGTTCAGGCTTCACACACTTACTATCACATCTGTTATTAGCGCGTTTGGTTCATATTTGTAAAACATTCATTGGTTATAATTTATAAACTACAAAATAGTAGTACATTGAAAATTACATGTTCAAACATTTATATTAAACATTCTCCCAAACTGTGACACATTTTGACGATCCCAGTGAATTCATGTTTACATGATCTTGCAGGAAAAGAAGAAAACAATGGTGCTAACCAGTATTTTCTCATTTCCATTCAATACATGTTATATGTTTGGTGATTTTTACAAGACTTAAATTCGTTATGCCATGTACAACTGCATACGATTTGGATCAGCCTAAGATTTCGTCATTTGGGAGAGGTTTAAAAATTAGGAAGAAGGGAATTACGCCCTTGATTCTTTAGCTTTCATAATGTATTTAACAAAAATTGCAATTTTTCTGATAGTTTGTTCGTTGTTTGACTGCATAAGAATAAAGAAACTGTCTAGATCATTTCTGCATTTATACCAACTTAATAAATATCTCTGTCGCTCATTACTATGCTGGAAACATTGAAAGAAAGCATGATATTCGTCTTCTATACACGACAAATTGTGATGTTCTTGACAATACAAGCAGAATCTATTTGTTCTTTCAATTTTTTGATGTCTACCTAATTAAATATTAAATTTATGATTAGAGCATCTAAATTTTGCCAAGTATTTCCGAAATTCAAATGATAGATTAATGCATAAATATTTCTCTGAATTTAACATAGTCTTAACGTATTTATAAGTATCACAGCGGGAGGAACTGGTTATAGATTCTTCCCAATTTTGTTTCATGCAATCGGTTATTCTTTGCTTAAAAACAGTTAAAAAAGTGGTCAGCATTTCCAATTTCCTGAGATAACCAAATGTTGCCGAAACCATAAATAACATTGCTATAAACTGTTTTTCATTTGAAATGTACTAGAACTACTTGTTTGTTGTTAGTCTGAATTCTATCAGAAGTCCCCAAATCATTGTATAACAGAAACCGACTGTCGCTACAAAGAGTAATGCGTAGAGACTTTTCCATTCATATTTAGAAAGGTCGTTTAAATGTTGTTCGGGAATCGACAGTAGAAAGGTCGTTTAAATGTTGTTCGGGAATCGACAGGTCCGTTTCTGTTTTTATGCTCCCCGAAGAGAGAGCATATGGTCGCCGCTTTGTCTGTCCGTCTGTCCATCCTGTCCGTCCGGCCGTCCGAAGCGATTACTCCATAACCCTTAGGGCAAATAAAATGAAACTTACCATGTAAACTCCCTATGACATAATGTACTTTTCCCGGTTTTTGGATTTGAGGCCTCGTCAAGGGAAAAGGGGACTTTAGGTAAAATACAGTTTTTCTCTAATTTCTCCAAGTCTAATGGTCAGAATTTGATGAAATTTCATATTTGAGTAGCAAATCAAATGCCCTTGACAATAAAGTGCTCTCCATGGCATACATTTATTGTGACAATGCCTTATTCGGGAAGAATTGTCCGTCTCTGACGGCCCTTGTGTCGGAAAAGAACGGTGTTACAATGAAAACGTTAAAACAAGCGAAGACCCGTGTTATTTCAAAGATATTAAAGAAACATTCATTCTTCAAGTGTTTTGAAGATCTTAGGTGAACCACTTGGTCTACGTAAGATATGCACGCGCTGGGTGTCCCATTTGCTTACTGGCGAGCAGAAACAAAGTCGTGTTAGACTTGCATCGCAAGTTATAGAATCAAATGTTAATGTGACCCACGTCGTTTTAAAGAGATAATTACAGAGGACTACAGACCTACCATTGTGCGCCAGTACAAACCATAAAAACATGCTGTATGCAATATTCTTTGATTCGAAAGGTCCTATGCTTCAAGTTCAAGTCCGGAAAAGGTATTCCTGCCACTGGAAAGTTTTACAGAGAAAGCGTTCTTACTATTACTTTTTCTGTTCATTGGTCTAAGGTTGTTTTTCCGATTATTATTACACGAGCACATGATTCACTACATGAAAACGGACCGCACTGACGATTTTCGCCCTAAGTGTTTATTTGATAAGATATGACTTAAGACGAACATATAAAAATAGGCACTTGAGGCGAATCAAATGATCAAACATTATTTTATGGCCAGCACTTTCAGGACACACTTGTTAGATAAAATAACCAAACAACAAAAAAACAACCTTCTACCAATGGACAGGACAAGTAATAGTAAGAATGCCTTCTCTGTAAAACTTTCCAGTGGCAAAACTACCTTTCCCGGGCTGGAATTTCAAGCATTAGAGCATTGTACTGGCGCTCAATAGCAGGTCAGTCGTCCTCTGTAATTATCTCTTTTAAACGACGTGGGTCACATTAACATTTGTTTTTATAACTTGAGATTCAAGTCTAGCCCGACTTTGTTTCTGCGCGTGCAGATCTTACGTAGACCAAGGAGTTCACCTAAGATCTTCAAAACACTTTATGAATGAATGTCTCTTTCATATCTTGGAAGTTATATCGTTGGTCTTCGCTTGTGTTTACGTTTTCATTGTAACAACTATCTTTTCTGACAAACCAGAAACAGACCTACCGACTCCCGACCATCATTCAACCGACTTTTCTAAATATGAATGGAAAAAATCTCTCAACAGCGTGTATATTGAAAGTTTCGAGCAGAGCTTGGGTTACTCTACGAACCTAAAAAGAGTCCATTGTATCATTGTTACCTGACATGTAAACCCCTATATCGAAACAATGTTTCTGAAGTGTGTAATTCTAGTTCGTTACATATTATTCTTTGTCACAACAGTCGGTTTCTGTTATACAATGATTTGGGAACTTCTGATAGAATTCAGAATGAAAACAAACAATTAGTTTCAGTATATTTCATATGTCAAACAGTTAATAGCATTGTTTTGTTTTTATTATTTTAGTCTTTCTAACTATATAGTGCAAAAGAAGTACCATTCGACTTCCTTGATGGGAATTGAATGCCGTGAGCAAATTTCACCTTAAGTGTTTATCTTACAAAAGAGGACTGAAGGCGAACAGGTGGAACTAGACACTTAAATCGAATGAAATATTGAAAAGGTAAATAAACGGCGACTATTGTCGGCCGGCCGGAACTCTGCAATGCTCGTTCAGTCAGACAAAAGATATCTCGCAAATCAAAATCCGTTGTCTTTGTATGACAGAGCCTATATGTACGTATATACAACTGGTTGACCAGAGGGGTCCTGACTTATTTATCGTTGATTTGACAAAATTGCTATTTTTGCTCTTGACATCAAAGCTGTCGTTAGCGTTTTAGGATCACCATCGTCCTTTTGTTTTACAATGAATTAAGATTAAACATACCTCATGGGAAAAAACTTTTCTTTTCTAATTAGAAGACCTAAATGCGCACTTTATATTTTATGTATTTAATGTTGCCTCACTTGTTAAACCTTCATTCTTTTTAAAACCCATGTTTACATGCTGCTCACTAAAATTACAATACCGGAAAATGAATATTGTATTGTATTGTTTGATTGCAATTTCAAGAGTATCACACACCAACTCGTAAATGGCAATTTTGTCAAATTCAATGGCTTTCAACTGAGGATGTAAGATCATGATCGAACTGAAAACTAGACCAAGGTAAGATTTGATGGTCCCTTAAATCTTATCCATGTTTTGTCTTGATTGGTTAATATTTCTATATATTACAGTGAAACGAATGTGGAAACTAGCATTTCTCAAATTCTGGGGCACATAACACAGCATATATGGATACAATCAATGTGAAGTCGACCTTGTTTTCTCTCAAGCAACGATAAATATTGACAATAAATACAAAACTTGAACAAAATGTTGGCGACAGCGAAATCTTGTATCAGTGCAATGTTTAATTTTATCCTATCAGAAAGTCTAAATTTAACGTGTCATTGAATTATATAAAAACTGTTTCATTCGACATTTTTGCACTCTGACAATCGCATATATGGCAAAACCAAGACAAAACGTATGAGCAAATTATTTTTACAAATATATTTTTAATCTTAAATCATTGTAAAACACAGACGATGATGATTCTTAAATCGCTCACGTAAATTTGGATGTCATGAGAGTACAGAGAAAGTGTTCTTACTTTTGCTTTTTCTGTTCATTTGTCAAAGTTTTCTTTGCAAATTTATGTGTCGCCCGGAAGTGTTGGCCATAATACAATGTTTGACAATTTGATTCTCCTTAAGTGCCTTTTTTATCTGTTCGCCTTAAGTCCTTTCTTATCAAGATAAACACTTAGGGCGAAAATCGTCATTGCTTTCAATTTTCATGTCGAGTACCGTATGCTTGTGTAACGGATGATTAAAACCACTGGCTTTTAGTGCACCTGAGCACAGTGCTCAGGGGGAGCTATTGTGGTCACTCACTGTCCATCGTTAGTCCGTTTGTACATTATAGGCCCGTCTGTCTGTTCACAAGTCCAGTCGTTCACTATTTAGAGTTTACACTCTAGCACCTACAAAAGCTGTAAATCTGATCACATTTGGTCAAAACAAAAAGACTTTGAATTCACAATTGAGTGTATCATAAAATAAAAGTCAAATGTAATGTCGACCGACCAAGACAATCCCTTTGCAAAAAAGCAGGGATCATTAGATCTTGCACGAGAATAAATCATGATATAAAGTCTAATACCTTACTTTAGACTTTTATCAAGCTAGTTATCTAAAGCTTAAATCAAATCCAGATAACCCTACACATAATGTTGTTTTTGAACCTCTTTATGAAGAGGATTTAATAAGAAGGAATCAGAAATTCCTACCTTTAGTTTACGTTGTAAAGCTGACATAGAATCCCTAGATTTCGATCTCGATGACGTGGCCGAACTTAAAGACGTCCCTTTTAGATCTTGCTTCAACGAAAAAGTCTGAAACTAATCCTCCTGTGTTTAAAAATAAATTCCTTGAAATTCAGGAAAAGCACACGTTGCATTTTCATATTTATACAGATGGTTCTAAATCTGAAGAGAAAGTTGCTTAAGCTGCCATCTTAGATGGCTACAAATGTTAGTATCGTCTGCCCGATAACTCGTCCATTTTCTCTGCCGAGCTTAAGGCTATTGACCTTGCATTCGAGCATATCATTGAAAATGGTTATCGGCGCTACATTATTTATACAGACTCTTTGTCTTGTATGCAAGCGCTCGAGAACGAAAAAAGGGACAATCCTATTATTGTTAAACTCCTCGAGAAGCTGTCTCGTATATATGCTTCTGATGAAGATACTGATATTGTCTTTTGTGGATTTTCCGGTCGAGTGGACTCGGACATGGGTAATCTATGATCTGGGAGGAGCCCATGTCTATTCGTCCTCACATCGGATTATTCATGGTGCATGGTTGTTTTGTTTCGTGTTTATTATTGAAGTATTAATTTGATATTTACAAGGTAATATTATCTACTTTGAATTAGATATATTTTCATTATATTTTACCTTTCTGGATGTTTATGTAACTATCTACATACCAGTAAATTTGTATATGTTAGCGGCAATAAGTAAAATCAGGTAATAAGCTTAATGCCTAGGCAATAAGCTATTGTCTAGTCAATTAGTTATTGCCTAAAAATTTCTGGCCTGAAATGTTTCGACCCAAATTTAGTCTATTGCCTAACATATATGTTAGCGGCAATAAGTAAACTCAGGCAATAAACTAAATGTCTAGGCAATAAGCTATTGCCCTGTCAATTAGTTACCTAAAGTTTTCAATCATTAGTTTTATTGAATGAAATGTTTCATCCAAAATTGAGTATTTTATAAGACCCCCTTTAATGGTCATGTTTAGGTATTGACTAATCGTCTTTATGGGTATTTCTGTGAATTTAAGTAATTTAGTCAATCATCACATAGAAGGTAATAGATGGGCTGTGATCTAGTTATTGGCTACCTTGTGTAAGCGTCAGTTGTGTCCAGAACAAACTTTGAATTTAAAAATGAAGTTTAAATATAATTTTTTAAACACAAATCAATGTAAATGATTCAATGCAAAGATTGCTCTATCAAAATGACCTGAGACAGGTGCCCTGCCTTGTTTTAAAGTGGGAGAACAGTATAAGGCCTGTAAGAATCAACTGCAGATGGGAGGACCTATTTTTCACCAAGGTTGTGGGTCTCATTCGCAGATTTTCTGTACAATTGATTGAATTTGAATGGTGTTTGGCACTACATCAACAATTTTCTAGTCATAATGCAACTGTTGGTGCACGGTGCCATGTGTTCCTGACATTACTAGCACCATAACAAACACAGCACCCACTCAGAGCTAGCAGCTAATCATCCTACTTAGTTGGTTAGAAAAGAATTCATTTATTTATCTTATTTAACTGAAATGGAATTCGAAGGGTTTCAAGATAATGAAATGACATTATTGGTCTTTGACTCAATGTAGGGGTCAAAAGCAAAAAGCAGTATGTTTTCAAGATCTAACTAATGGTGAATATTTGTGAACTATGTTCAATTTCATATAAGATTTCAAACAAGTAGTCATATTTAATCGTTAGGCAATAAGACTAATGCCTGACTATTTTGGCCAGGAAATAGGCTTAAAACATGGGCATTAAGCTTAATGTCTAGAATGATTTAGGCAATAAGCTTACTGCATAGGCAATAGCTTATTGCCTAGGCATTTAGCGTATTGCCTAATTTTACTTTTTGCCGCTAACATATACGAGATCGTACATCCAGATATGTGGTGCGCCCAATATGACCTTGGTAGTCGACGGGCCTTAAAACACCATTCATTCATTCATTAGACTTTTCTATCTTGATTCTTGTGATGTGCGCTTGAATTTGAAACAAATCTCAATTTTCTAGTGTGTTCTGCACTGAAATGAACTCTCATCACTTGTCGTTTGTATTTGCAATTGTTTCCAGCTTTTTAAATAAGTTTTTTTTTGTCAGAGGGAATAATATTTGAAGATGACCTCGAATGGGTGCCCGTCAGATTTACACACATCGGCTTAAAGAGTAAACAAAGTCAAGTTAAGCTGCTTTCGATATTCAAAGACAAATAACTCCCGACATTTACCTTTGAATAGGTCGCAAAACCAAGTTTGATCAAAATTGGCTAAATGCTGTTGGTACTGGAGTGAAAAGTCTTAAATGAGAACGGACGGAAGAGCAGCCAGTATGACGGACGGACAGGCATACAAAACCGACGGATGACGGACAGTTTGTGACCACAACGGCTAACCAAAAGTACTGTACTCCCGTGCTCTAAAACCCAGTGTTCACTATATGAAAATTGATTGTAATGAAGATGTTTCGCCCTAAGTGTTCATTTTAAAAAAGAAAGGGCTTAAGGCGAACATAAAAAATGGGCAATTACTCCGAACAAATGATAATGATTATAAAATAACAATAATAAAAATAAAATTAACAATACAGATAAAATGGCGATTATGATAGTGTCAAAGATGTATCGAAATGCTGACTATATTCTATGCTTACTGTAAAATGTCGTGGTAGACATACTAAAGTAGGGGTTTCAGACAAGTCATCGGCTATTTTGCGGTCTATGTATTTTCAAAGTTCGAATATGAAACGATCATTAAAGGACAAGTTGAAGGCATATCATATGGTAGAACTACCCAGATTTTCGCTCGCAGTCTAATGACTCTCGGGTTAAACAAAGTACCATTAATGTTGTAAAGTGGACAAAACCCGAATATTACAGCTCCTTTATTGTAAATTTATGTGAATTGTCGTTTTAGAGACAAGTTCTAACTCAAAGGGGTCGAATCTAGAGTGAATAGTTCATATGTTATTTTGAGTGAATGTAATGTTCAGCTTGATAAAATGAATTAGACATATCATGGATTATACTCGTGTAGCATCTGATAAACCCTACTATTTTGTAGATGGATTGTCTTAATCGGTCAGCATTACATTCGACTTTAATCTTATGTCTCACTCAACAGGGAATTCATGTTCTTTTTTTTTGTTTTGACCAATTGCGATCAAGACTGGTAAACTCTAAATAGTTAATGACTGGACTGGTGAACAGACAGACGGTCATACAATATACAGGACTAATGATGGACAGTGAGTGACAACAGTGACTCGCCCTGAGTACAGTGCTCAGGTGCGCTAAAAGCCAGTGTTTGTAAACATTCGTTTCGCGTGTTTGTGCTCATCCTTTTAAACCAGCACACGATTCTCTACATAAAAATGGACAGTACTGACGATTTTCGCAATAAGTGATTATTTTAATAAGAAAGGACTTAAGGCGAACTGATAAAAATAGGCACTTAAGGCGAATAAAATTATCACACATTATTTTATTGCCAGCACTTTCAGGACACACTTGTTAGATAAAATAACCAAACAACAAAAACAACCTTTGACCAATGAACAGGACAAGTAAGAGTAAGAATGCTTTCTCTGTAAATTTTCCAGTGGCAAAACTACCTTTTCCGGGCTGGAATTTCAAGCATAGGAGCATTGTACTGGCGCACAATGGCAGGTCAGTCGTCCTCTGTAATCATCTCTTTTAAACGACGTGGGTCACATTAACATGTGTTTTTAAAACTTGCGATTCAAGTCTAACCCGACTTTGTTTCTGCTCGTGCAGATCTTACGTGCACCAAGATCTTCAGAACATTTTAAGAATGAATGTCTCTTTCATATCTTGGAAGTTATACCGTTGGTCTTCGCTTGTGTTAACGTTTTCATTGTAACAACTATTTTTTCTGACAAACCAGAAACGGACCTACCGACTGCCGACCATCATTCAACCGACTTTTCTAAATATGAATGGAAAAAAAATCTCTCAACAGCGTGTATATTAAAAGTTTCGAGCACAGCTTGGGTTACTCTACGAACCTAAAAAGAGTCCATTGTATCATTGTTACCTGACATTTAAACCCCTATATCGAACAATGTTTCTGAAGTGTGAACTTCTAGTTCGTTACATAATTATTCTTTGTCACGACAGTCGGTTTCTGTTATACAATGATTTTGGGACTTTTGATAGAATTCAGAATGAAAACAAACAATTAGTTTCAGTATATTTCATATGTCAAACAGTTAATAGCATTGTTTTGTTTTTATTATTTTAGTCTTTCTAACTATATAGTGCAAAATAAGTACCATTCGACTTCCTTGATGGGAATTGAATGCCGTGAGCAAATTTCGCCTTAAGTGTTTATCTTACAAAAGAGGACTTAAGGCGAACATGTGGAACTAGACACTTAAATCAAATGAAATATTGAAAAGGTAAATAAACGGCGACTATTGTCGGCCGGCCGGAACTCTACAATGCTCGTTCAGTCAGACAAAAGATATCTCGCCAATCAAAAGCCGTTGTATTTGTATGACAGAGCCTATATGTACGTATATACAACTGGTTGACCAGAGGGGTCCTGACTTATTTATCGTTGAAATTGACAAAATTGCTATTTTTGCTCTTGACATCAAAACTGACGTGAGCGTTTTAGGATCAGCATCTTCCTTTTGTTTTACAATGATTTAAGATTAAACACACCTCATGGGGAAACTTTTCTTTTTTTAATTAGAAGACCTAAATGCGCACTTTATATTTTATGTATTTAATGTTGCCTCACTTGTTAAACCTTGATTCTTTTTAAAACCAAGGATTACATTCTGCTCACTAAAATTAAAATACAGAAAAAAAATATTGTTTTGTTTGATTGCAATTTCAAGAGTATCACACACGCACTCGTAAATGGCAATTTTGTCAAATTCAATGGCTTTCAACTGAGGATGTAAGATCATGATCTAACTGAAACTTAGACCAAGGTAAGATGTGATGGTCCCTTATATCTTATCCATTTTTTGTCTTGATTGGTCAATATTTCTATATATTACAGTGAAACGAATGTGGAAACTAGCATTTCTCAAATTCTGGGGCACATAACACAGCATATATGGATACAATCAATGTGAAGTCGACCTTGTTTTCTCTCAAGCAACGATAAATATTGACAATCAATACAAAACTTGAACAAAATGTTGGCGACCGCGAAATCTTGTATCAGTGCAATGTTTAATATTATCCTACCAGAAAGCCTAAATTTAACGTGTCATTGAATTATGTAAAACTGTTTCTTTCGACATTTTTGCGCTCTCACAATCGCAAATATGGGAAAATCAAGACAAAATTGGGACACAATATTTGTGACCGCTATATACTTTATAAGTTTAGTTTTCAGCTTGAGTTAAACATCACATACTGAGTTATGTTCCCTTGATTTTGACAAAATAGCAATTATCGATTTTTTCCCTTGAAAAGATACAAATATCTACCTATAAACATAAACACATGACTTAGGCAAAATTTGGTGACAATCAGATCTTGAATGAGTGTGATTTACATCTTCATAAAAATCTTACATCATGAGCTGTGTGCCCTTGAATTGCCTATATTGCCGTTTTCGATTTTTTCAGTGTAACAGTTACAAGTAATAATGTATTTTAACAAAATAATGGAGACACGTTTGTGTTTATAAGCGTTTTGACATATTTGATCTTCATTATTATTAGAGACCAGTTATAACTCAAAGGGGTCGAATATAGAGTGAATAGTTCATATGTGTTAACGTTTTCATTGTAACAACTATCTTTTCTGACAAACCAGAAACGGACCTACCGACTCCCGACCATCATTCAACCGACTTTTCTAAATATGAATGGAAAAAATCTCTCAACAGCGTGTATATTGAAAGTTTCGAGCACAGCTTGGGTTACTCTACGAACCTAAAAAGAGTCCATTGAATCATTGTTACCTGACATGTAAACCCCTATTTCGAACAATGTTTCTTAAGGGTGAAATTCTAGTTCGTTACATAATTATTCTTTGTCACAACAGTCGGTTTCTGTTATACAATGATTTTGGGACTTCTGATAGAATTCAGAATGAAAACAAACAATTAGTTTCAGTATATTTCATATGTCAAACAGTTAATAGCATTGTTTTGTTTTTATTATTTTAGTCTTTCTAACTATATAGTGCAACAGAAGTACCATTAGACTTCCTTGATGGGAATTGAATGCCGTGAGCAAATTTCGCCTTAAGTGTTTATCTTACAAAAGAGGACTTAAGGCGAACAGGTGGAACTAGACACTTAAATCGAATGAAATATTGAAAAGGTAAATAAACGGCGACTATTGTCGGCCGGCCGGTAGGAACTCTACAATGCTCGTTCAGTCAGACAAAAGATATCTCGCTGATCAAAATCCGTTGTCTTTGTATGACAGAGCCTATATGTACGTATATACAACTGGTTGACCAGAGGGGTCCTGACTTATTTATCGTTGATTTGACAAAATTGCTATTTTTGCTCTTGACATCAAAGCTGTCGTTAGCGTTTTAGGATCACCATCGTCCTTTTGTTTTACAATGATTTAAGATAAAACATACCTCATGGGGAAACTTTTCTTTTTTTAATTAGAAGACCTAAATGCGCACTTTATATTTTATGTATTTAATGTTGCCTCACTTGTTAAACCTTGATTCTTTTTAAAACCAAGGTTTACATTCTGCTCACTAAAATTAAAATACAGAAAAAATATTGTTTTGTTTGATTGCAATTTCAAGAGTATCACACACGCATGATTGCAATTTCAAGAGTATCACACACGCACTCGTAAATGGCAATTTTGTCGAATTCAATGGCTTTCAACTGAGGATGTAAGATCATGATCGAACTGAAACTTAGACCAAGGTAAGATTTGATGGTCCCCTATATCTTATCCATGTTTTGTCTTGATTGGTTAATATTTCTATATAATACAGTTAAACGAATGTGGAAACTAGCATTTTTCAAATTCTGGGGCACATAACACAGCATATAAGGATACATTCACTGTGAAGTCGACCTTGTTTTCTCTCAAGCAACGATAAATATTGACAATCAATACAAAACTTGTACAAAATGTTGGCGACCGCGAAATCTTGTATCAGTGCAATGTTTAATATTATCCTACCAGAAAGCCTAAATTTAACGTGTCATTGAATTATATAAAACTGTTTCTTTCGACATTTTTGCTTTCTCACAATCGCAAATATGGGGAAATCAAGACAAAATTTGAACACAAAATTTGTGACCGCTATATATTTTATAAGTTTAGTTTTCAGCTTGAGTTAAACATCACATACTGAGTTATGTTCCCTTGATTTAGACAAAATAACAATTATCGATTTTTTTCTCTTGAAAAGATACAAATATCTACCTAAAAACATAAACACATGACTTAGGCAAAATTTGGTGACAATCAGATCTTGAATGAGTATGATTTACATCGTCATAAAAATCTTACATCATGAGCTGTGTGCCCTTGAATTGCCTTTATTGCCGTTTTCGATTTTTTTCTGTGTAACAGTTACAAGTAATAATGTATTTTAACAAAATAATGGAGAAACGTTTGTGTTTATAAGAGTTTTGACATATTTGATCTTCATTGTGATTAGAACAGAAAGTCATGATTTATTGTACATTGAATATGATAAAATTGTCATTTTCGCCCGTGGCATTTAGGCTTACACGGGCGATTTAGGACCATCATCGCCCTTTAGTTTCACAATGTTTGCAGGTTACATAATTTTGTTATGTTTGTTGAGAAAATTCTCTAATTAGGAAACTTAAATGCGCACTTTATATTACATGTGTTTCATTTTACCTCACTTGTTTAGTCTTTTCTATCTTGATCCGAGTTATGTGTCCTTGAATTTGAAAGAAATATCATATTTCTGTATTCTGCACTGTAATGAGCTCTCTTCACTTGTAGTTTTAAATTCCAATTGTTTTCAACCTTTAACAAAACGTTTGTTTTGTCAGGGGGAATGGTATTTGAAGATGACCTCTAATGGGTGCCTGTAAGATTTAACTGTGCAGTTCAGACTGGGCGTTAATCATCTTGGAGAGTAAACAAGGTTGAAACAACTGCTTTCGATATTCAAGGGCATATAATTCCAGACTTTTACCTTCAAACGGGTCGCTTATACCATACTAGAGGAAAGAATAAACGCAACAACTATTTTTGTTATTTCTCTTCATTTTTTTTTGTTATTGAGCCAAATTTGGTACTAATTATTACAGGGAACTGTATCTTGATATTGATCTTTTCGTTTACGTTAGAACATGTCTTATATGTGAGATAACGTCAAAATAGACGTTTACGAGTTTATCACGTGAAAACCTTTAAAATAACCAAACTGTACATAAAACTCTTTCGATTGTGTAGATGCTCGTCGACTCGACAAAAAGCAGTGATTTGTGTTTAGATTTTATCCCTCATATCATTTTGCGACTTATTCAAAGACGTCGTCCACTAGCAATTGTGATGTTTATTAGTGGAACATCTCAACCCACATTTGTGTACATCGGTATACAAAATATTGCTTGAAGTAACTTGTTAGAACGAACGGAACACCTTACGGTCGCCCAAAAAGCGGTCGTCAACGTCTAACTTCACGACGTCTGGACCAGAACATTCGGTTATTTTACCTACAGAAACAAATTGTCTTATCGAGAAAAACTGTTGATATTATTCATGGACAGTACAGCAATCATATTCTAGCCAGGAACCGTTAACATCAGTCTGGATTGCGTGTGTAAACGCATATAACGTTGATGCCAAACCGCTCTCATTTAAACGCATATTTTGATGGCACATACAACCTGTGACCTTGATGAAATTTTAACACTAGAAAGTCAAATGATAAAGTTTAACTATGCATTGAAAAAAGTCTTCGAATACGGATTATTTTCAGAAATACAACAACAAAACGTATGAACAAATTATTTTTACAAATATATTTTTAATCTTAAATCATTGTAAAACACAGACGATGATGATCGTAAATCGCTCACGTGAACTTGGATGTCATGAGAGTACAGAGAAAGTGTTCTTACTTTTGCTTTTTCTGTTTTTTGTCAAAGTATTTTTGCAAATTTATGTGTCGCCCGGAAGTGTTGGTCACAATACAATGTTTGATAATTTGATTCTCCTTAAGTGCCTTTTTTATTTGTTCGCCTTAAGTCCTTTCTTATCAAGATAAACACTTAGGGCGAAAATCGTCATTGCTTTCAATTTCAAGTATTGAACCGTATGCTTGTGTAACGGTTGATTAAAACCACTGGCTTTTAGTGCACCTGAGCACAGTGCTCAGGGGGAGCTATTTTGGTCACTCACTGTCCATCGTTAGTCCGTTTGTACATTGTGGGCCCGTCTGTCTGTTCACAAGTCCAGTCGTTCACTACAGAGTGTCCCCCCAAAAAAACGGAACCCTAATTCAAAGTCAAATATTTCAAAGCGTAAGCAAAAAATCTAATTTTTGAATTTGCAATACGGAAGATACATTATTTTTGCATTTGTGCTCCAAATTTCACTTAAAAATATGCATCGGTTCAAAAGTTATAAGCAAATTAATAATGACACTAAAAAAAACGATCTGACATGATATTGATTTTTGCGTCTAACGGTCAGCTAATGAATTCTGTACCGTTGTACATGTATGTACCGATTTTCTCAAAATTTAATATGTACACGTTCTGTACGTTCAAATTGAGTTCATATGGTGGTTGTTTGAATTAATTTCAAATTATTATGTTATTCATTTTACATGGCGCAGTTTTAACTTTTATTTTCATAAATTACGAGCTTGGTATGCTTCCTAAAATTAGTCCAGTCTTAATTTTCTTGCATAGTATACATTTCTGTGGACTATGATTTAATTCGTTTTGGTGAATTTGGTGTTATTTGTGTTTTGCATAAAGGTCAGTGTCAGGTTAAATGAAACCCGTAATACTTTAAATTGAGCGGTGACCGGCATGTTGGTCAGAAATAAAATAAGTGCCTATGATTATTATTCATGAGTATTTGATGCACTTGGATATTTTGGTTGTATTCAATTTAGTTACATCGCAGCTCGCAGCATTAACAGTTTATTTATTAGCAAAAACGATGAAATGAAAATGTACAATTGTGAATACAATGTTTCAAAATCAAATTTTTGTATTGTATTGAATATATCAACCAATTTTATAGCGTCAATTTATCCAATAAGTGTAGGCGCGCGCTGCAAAACGAACATTTCGATATCGTTTTAAAATGGTTTTCCGGGTATATTCATTTTAATGTCAATATTTTCTAAAGTAATCATTATTTTTCAATCAAATTTTAACTATTAATAGAAAACTGTCGTTGCTATTGCATATGTAAATTTGGTGGAGAAATATTGCCTGATACATGAGAAATGTACTTTCAAAAATGGGTTCCGTTTTTTTTTTGGACACTCTGTATTTAGAGTTTACACTCTAGCACCTACAAAAGCTTTAAATCTGATCACATTTGGTAAAAACAAAAAGACTATGAATTCACAATTGAGTGTATCATAAAATTAAAGTCAAATGTAATGTCGTACCAAGACAATCCCTCTGCAAAATAGCAGGGATCATTAGATCTTGCACGAGAATAAATCATGATATAGTCTAATACATTACTTTAGACTTTTATCAAGCTAATTATCTAAAGCTTAAATCAAATCCAGATAACCCTACACATAATGTTGTTTTTGAACCTCTATATGAAGAGGAATTTAATAAGAAGGAATCAGAAATTCCACCTCAGAAATTCCACCCTTTCGTTTACGTTGTAAAGCTGAAATAGTATCCCTAGATTTCGATCTCGATGACGTGGCCGAACTTAAAATTTCAGACGTCCCTTTATGGTCGTCTAAAAGTTCCACCTTTATTTATGATCTTGCTTCAACGAAAAAGTCTGAAACTAATCCTTTTGTGTTTAAAAATAAATTCCGTGAAATTCAGGAAAAGCACATGTTGCATTTTCATATTTATACAGATGGTTCCAAGTCTGAAGAGAAAGTTGCTTAAGCTGCCATCTTAGATGGCTACAAATATCAGTATCGTCTGCCCGATAACTCGTCCATTTTCTCTGCCGAGCTTAAGGCTTTTGACCTTGCACTCGAGCATATCATTGAAAATGGTTATTGGCGCTACATTATTTTTACAGACTCTTTGTCTTGTATGCAAGCGCTCGTAAACGATAAAACGGACAATCCTATTATTGTTAAACTCCTCGAGAAGCTGTCTCGTATATATGCTTCTGATGAAGATACTGATATTGTCTTTTGCTGGCTTCCAAGCCATTGTGGTCTACGTGGCAACGAAGAAGCAGACAAAGCTGCCAAAGAGGCGTTGGCACTGGATATTTTACCTTTTAAAGTTCCTTTTACTGATTTTAAACCCCTTATTAATATTTTATTCATAATGTATGGCAGAACTGTTGGAGCGACGAGGCCAATCATCAAACTAAGTTGTTTTGTATAAAACCTGCACTTGGTGAATGGCTGCCGGGTCTTCGACCTGACCGCCGCGAGGAGTTAGTTTTGGCCCGACTACGAATTGGTCACACCAACCTGACTCATTCGTACCTATTAAAGGGTGAGGAGAAACCTCAGTGTATTTCTTGTAATGAGGAGCTGACTGTCCTGCACCTCGTAATTGATTGTATAGACTTAACCATCATTAGAAACAGGCACTTCAACGCTGACAGTTTGAAATCACTATTTGATACTGTGAAGCCGGAATCAAATTTTAACTTTCTTAAAGAGTGTTATCTCTTTAAAAAGATTTAGCTCTTTTTTATTATAGTCTGTGATATCTGATCTGTGATATTTTAGTTATGTTTAATTTTCTATATAGTTATATGTTCTGTGGATTTTCCGGTCGAGTGGACTCGGACATGGGTAATCTATGATCTGGGAGGAGCCCATGTCTATTCGTCCTCACATCGGATTATTCATGGTGAATGGTTGTTTTGTTTCGTGTTTATTATTGTAGTATTGATATTTACAAGGTAATATTATCTACTTTGAATTAGATATATTTTCATTATATTTTACCTTTCTGGATGTTTATGTAACTATCTACATACCAGCAAATTTGTATATGTTAGCGGCAATAAGTAAAATCAGGTAATAAGCTTAATGCCTAGGCAATAAGCTATTGCCTAGTCAATTAGTTATTGCCTAAAAATTTCTGGCCTGGAATGTTTCGACCCAAATTTAGTATATTGCCTATCATATGTTAGCGGCAATAAGTAAACTCAGGTAATATACTAAATGCCTAGGCAATAAGCTATTGCCCTGTCAATTAGTTGCCTAAAGTTTTCAATCATTAGTTTTATTGAATGAAATGTTTCATCCAAAATTGAGTCTATTATAAGACCCCCTTCAATTGTCATGTTTAGGTATTGACTGATCGTCATCATGGGTATATTTGTGAATTTAGGTTATTTAGTCAATCATCACATAGAAGGTAATAGATAGGCTGTGATCTAGCTATTTGGCTACCTTGTGTAAGCATCAGTTGTGTCCAGAACAAACTTTGAATTTAAAAATGAAGTTTAAATATATTTATTTAAACACAAATCAATGTAAATGATTCAATGCAAAGATTGCTCTATCAAAATGACCTGAGACAGGTGCCCTGCCTTGTTTTAAAGTGGGAGAACAGTATAAGGCCTGTAAGAATCAACTGCAGATGGGAGGACCTATTTTTCACCAAGGTTGTGGGTCTCATTCGGAGATTTTCTGTACAATTGATTGAATTTGAATGGTGTTTGGCACTACATCAACAATTTTCTAGTCATAATGCAACTCTTGGTGCACGGTGCCATGTGTTCCTAACATTACTAGCACCATAACAAACACAGCACCCACTCAGAGCTAGCAGCTGATCATCATACTTAGTTGGTTAGAAAATAATTCATTTATTTATCTTATTTAACTGAAATGTAATTCGAAGGGTTTCAAGATAATGAAATGACATTATGGGTCTTTGACTCAATGTAGGGGTCAAAAGCAACCAGCATGTTTTCAAGATCTAATTAATGGTGAATATTTGTGAACTATGTTCAATTTCATATAAGATTTCAAACAGGTAGTCATATTTAATCGTTAGGCAATAAGACTAATACCTGACTATTTTGGTCAGGCAATAGGCTTAAAACATGGGCATTAAGCTTAATGTCTAGAATGATTTAGGCAATAAGCTTACTGCATATGCAATAGCTTATTGCCTAGGCATTAAGCGTATTGCCTAATTTTACTTATTGCCGCTAACATATACGAGATCGTACATCCAGATATGTGGTGCGCCCAATATGACCTTGGTAGTCGACGGGTTTTAAAACACCATTCATTCATTCATTAGACTTTTCTATCTTCATTCTTATAATGTGCCCTTGAATTTGAAACAAATATCAATTTTCGAGTGTGTTCTGCATTGAAATGAACTCTCATCACTTGTCGTTTGTATTTGCAATTGTTTCCAGCTTTTAAAAAAATGTTTGTTTTGTCAGAGGGAATAATATTTGAAGATGACCTCGAATGGGTGCCCGTCAGATTTACACATATCGGCTTAAAGAGTAAACAAAGTCAAGTTATGCTGCTTTCAATATTCAAGGGCATATAACTCCCGTCATTTATCTTTGAATAGGTCGCAAAACCAAGTTTGATCCAAATTGGCTAAATGCTGTTGGTACTGGAGTGAAAAGTCTTAAATGAGAACGGACGGAAGAGCAGCCAGTAAGACGGACGGACAGGCATACAAAACCGACCGATGACGGACAGTGTGTGACCACAACGGCTACATGTAACCAAAAGTACTGTACTCCCGTGCTCTAAAACCTAGTGTTCACTATATGAAAATTGATTGTAATGACGATGTTTCGCCCTAAGTGTTCATTTAAAAAAAGAAAGGGCTTAAGGCGAACATAAAAATGGACAATTACTCCGAACAAATGATAATGATTATAAACTAACAATAATAAAAATAAAATTAACAATAAAGATAAAATGGCGATTATAATAGTGTCAAATATGTATCGATATGCTGACTATATTCTATGCTTACTGTAAAATGTCGTGGTAGGCATACTAAAGTAGGGGTTTCAGACAGTTTTATGGATAAAGAACATAGTGTTGCAAAAGAGAAGTACGTTTGTCTTGATCGATATCATTGTTGTAACTGCCGTTGAAGACAGTTACAACATTGTCAGTTTGAGTTATTGCACAAGTCATCGGCTATTTTGCGGTCTATGTATTTTCAAAGTTCGTATATGAAACGATCATTAAAGGACAAGTTGAAGGCATATCATATGGTAGAACTACCCAGATTTTCGCTCGCAGTCTAATGACTCTCGGGTTAAACAAAGTACCATTAATGTTGTAAAGTGGACAAAACCCGAATATTACAGCTCCTTTATTGCAAATTTATGAGAATTGTCGTTTTAGAGACAAGTTCTAACTCAAAGGGGTCGAATCTAGAGTGAATAGTTCATATGTTATTTTGAGTGAATGTAATGTTCAGCTTGATAAAATGAATTAGACACATCATGAATTATACTCGTGTAGCATCTGATAAACCCTACTAATTTGCAGAGGGATTGTCTTAATCGGTCAGCATTATATTCGACTTTAATCTTATGTCTCACTCAACAGGGAATTCATGTTCTTTTTTTTTTTTTGACCAATTGCGATCAAGACTGGTAAACTCTAAATAGTTAATGACTGGACTGGTGAACAGACAGACGGTCATACAATATACAGGACTAATGATGGACAGTGAGTGACAACAGTGACTCGCCCTGAGTACAGTGCTCAGGTGCGCTAAAAGCCAGTGTTTGTACACATTCGTTTCGCGTGTCTGTGCTCATCCGTTACACCAGCACACGATTCTCTACATGAAAATGGACAGTACTGACGATTTTCGCTCTAAGCGATTATTTTAATAAGAAAGGACTTAAGGCGAATAGATAAAAGTAGGCACTTAAGGTGAATAAAATGATCAAACATTGTTTTATGGCCAGCACTTTCAGGACACATTTGTTAGATAAAATAACCAAACAACAAAAACAACCTTTGACCAATGAACAGGACAAGTAATAGTAAGAATGCTTTCTCTGTAAAACTTTCCAGTGGCAAAACTACCTTTCCGGGCTGGAATTTCAAGCATAGGAGCATTGTACTGGCGCACAATGGCAGGTCAGTCGTCCTCTGTAATTATCTCTTTTAAACGACGTGGGTCACATTAACATGTGTTTTTATAACTTGCGATTCAAGTCTAACCCGACTTTGTTTCTGCGCCTGCAGATCTTACGTACACCAAGTAGTTCACCTAAGATCTTCAAAACACTTTCAGAATGAATGTCTCTTTCATATCTTTGAAGTTATAATTTTGGTCTTCGCTTGTGTTAACGTTTTCATTGTAACAACTATCTTTTCTGACAAACCAGAAACGGACCTACCGACTCCCGACCATCATTCAACCGACTTTTTCTAAATATGAATGGAAAAAGTTTTTCAACAGCGTCACGTCGTGTATATTGAAAGTTTCGAGCACAGCTTGGGTTACTCTACGAACCTAAAAAGATTCCATTGTATTATTGTTAGCTGACATGTAAACCCCTATATTGAACAATGTTTCTGAAGTGTGTAATTCTAGTTCGTTCCATATTATTCTTTGTCACGACAGTCGGTTTCTGTTATACAATGATTTGGGAACTTCTGATAGAATTCAGAATGAAAACAAACAACTAGTTTCAGTATATATTTTTCACATGTCAAACAGTTAATAGCATTGTTTTGTTTTTATTATTTTAGTCTTTCTAACTATATCGTGCAAAAGAAGTACCATTCGACTTCCTTGATGGGAATTGAATGCCGTTAGCAAATTTCGCCTTAAGTGTTTATCTTACAATAGAGGACTTAAGGCGAACAGGTGGAATTAGACACTTAAATCGAATGAAATATTGAAAAGGTAAATAAACGGCGACTATTGTCGGCCGGCTTGAACTCTACAATGCTCGTTCAGTCAGACAAAAGGTATCTCGCAAATCAAAATCCGTTGTCTTTGTATGACAGAGCCTATATGTACGTATATACAACTGGTTGACCAGAGGGGTCCTGACTTATTTATCGTTGAATTTGACAAAATTGCTATTTTTGCTCTTGACATCAAAGCTGTCGTGAGCGTTTTAGGATCACCATCGTCCTTTTGTTTTACAATGATTTAAGATTAAACATACCTCATGGGGAAACCTTTCTTTTCTAATTAGAAGACCTAAATGCGCACTTTATATTTTATGTATTTAATGTTGCCTCACTTGTTAAACCTTCATTCTTTTTTAAACCCAGGTTTACATGCTGCTCACTAAAATTACAATACAGGAAAAAATAAATGTTGTATTGTTTGATTGCAATTCAAGAGTATCACACACGCACTCGTAAAATGCAATTTTGTCAAATTCAATGGCTTTCATCTGAGGATGTAAGATCATGATAAAACTGAAAATTAGACCAAGGTAAGATTTGATGGTCCCTTATATCTTATCCATGTGTTGTCTTGATTGGTCAATATTTCTATATATTACAGTGAAACGAATGTGGAAACTAGCATTTCTCAAATTCTGGGGCACATAACACAGCATATATGGATACAATCAATGTGAAGTCGACCTTGTTTTCTCTCAAGCAACGATAAATATTAACAATCAATACAAAACTTGAACAAACTGTTGGCGACCGCGAAATCTTGTATCAGTGCAATGTTTAATATTATCCTACCAGAAAGCCTAAACTCAACGTGCCATTGAATTATATAAAACTGTTTCTCTCACAATCGCAAATATGGAGAAAATCAAGACAAAATTGGGACACAATATTTGTGACCGCAATATATTTTATGAGATTAGTTTTCAGCCTGAGTTAAACATTTTCGAGTTTGTTTTCAGTGTAACAGTTACAATTATTAATACATTTTAACAAAATAATGAAGAAACGGTTGTGTCTATAAGGTTTTTGACATATTTGATCTTCATCGTGATTAGAACAGAAAGTAATGACTTATTGTACATTGAATATGACAAAATTGTCATTTTCGCCCGTGGCATTTAGGCTTACATGAGCGATTTAGGACCATCATCGCCCTCTAGTTTCACAATTTTTGAAGGTTACACAAGTTTGTTGAGAAAACTATTCTCTAATTAGGAAACTTAAATGCGCAGTTTATATTGCATGTGTCTCATTTTACCTCACTTGTTTAGTCTTTTCTATCTTGATCCGAGTTATGTGTCCTTGAATTTGAAAGAGATGTCATATTTCTGTATTCTGCACTGAAATGAGCTCTCTTCACTTGTAGTTTTAAATTTCAATTGTTTTCAACCTTTAACAAAACGTTTGTTTTGTCAGGGGGAATAGTATTTGAAGATGACATCTAATGGGTGCCTTTAAGATTTAACTGTGCAGTTCAGACTGGGCGTTAATCATCTTGGAGAGTAAACAAGGTTGAAACAACTGCTTTCGATATTCAAGGGCATATTACTCCAGACGTTTACCTTCAAACGGGTCGCTTATAGTACAAATCAAAGAATATATGCCTCTACTTGTTTTGACCAAGTTTGATCAAGATTGGCTAAAAACCTATGTATGTGCTAATCCATTACGCAAGTACCCGGTTCACTATATGAAAATTGACTGTAATGACGATGTTTCGCCCTAAGTGTTTATTTAAAAAAGAAAGGACTTAAGGTGAAATATATATAACAAGGCACTTATTACGAATCAAATATTAATGATAATTGAATAATGATACAATAAGTAATAATAAAGACAATAATGGTGATTATAGTGATACCGAACATGTATCGATATGCTTACTATATGCCATGCCTACTCACGGTACGGAAACTACAGAGACAGAGCCATTGGCTCTGCCGCTTAAATCCTCTGGGGGGCTTCCGGCCATGTGTGGCTCTGTCTCTGGGGTCGTGATTTTTTGACAAAAACAGGTGAGTGTTCAACTTTGTTGTTCATTTATTTTCTTCTGGTGCTTAAAATCGAAAAACCGGGAATGTCATGCTCCCCTAAGACCATTTATCTGCCTGTTCTAATTATGTGGGCTTCAAAGTCGGCAGGGTTTTCACAGGATCATTGTCGTCGTGGGTCGACCCTATGTGATTTTTTCTTGTTTACATCATGTATTCATGTACATTTCAACGGTAAATAGCCAATTGCTGCAGCCAAAACATGTGATATACTAATCGAGGGATAATCTCGATCAGACATTGCTTTCCCATGTAACAAAACCTTAGAAATGATTGGCAAACGTAAAGTTTGAGCAATTTCTATCGGTGGCTCTGTCTCTGCCGGCTGGCTCTGTCTCTGGCGGCTGGCTCTGTCTCTGCGTGCTTGGTGAAAAAAATTAATCTATCGCAAAATTCGTGTCGAAGTAATTTACTCACACACTGAATAGATCATATTGTGTATGGCGAATGGTTCAGTCACCGATTAAACCCTTTGCAAAACATCGAACATTCAGCGTTGTTCAATTTCAAAGCTACAATTAAACAATGTCCTTTGAATGATCAAAGATCAGCGTGTCTAAATTGACGGGGGAAGAGGGATTTCGATTTAAGTAAATATGTGACTCGGAACCGAGCATCCTGTGATAAAGACATCGTACTATCTGGAGACAGCTACTGAACTCTCACGGCCACCGCGCAAAATGTGCCATTATTCGCTTTTATTCAGTGGAAAACATGCTTCTCTTCCAATTTACATGTATTGGAATATACACTAACCTTTCGTCACGGCTCATGATTCTATGTAGTACTGTACTTAAGGCGACAAACTGGGTGTTGACAAAGAAACAATTACACGATGGGTAATCCACGTGATTTGGGGAAAGGTCCACACCGAAAAATTGTCTGTTTCAAGTATATTTTGTTCTATATCTCAGTTTAAACTATACGTATTTTGACGAGCAATTGCACCATACGCGCCTTTGAGAGGGTAATTCCTGAACCTCTTTATGCAAAGTATTCCATAGTTTTATTAAAATGCAACCAAAAACATTCATTTTGAATGTTTCGAGAAACCATGGGATTTGATGCGGAGTGAGTTAGAACCGGGGAATGTCCCTCTCAATGACGCGCGTGCGGTGCACTTTATCTCGTCAAAATCCGTCGAGTATTAGCTGAGAAAATACACAAAACAGACTTGAAGCAGACGATTTTTCGGTGTGAACGTCAGGGGCCTGTTTAATCAAAACATTTTTAAAAGAAGTAATTTTGACTTAACGATGTCTTAAATATCGGTTAAAACAACAATCGCATAATCCAGGGGCTCGTATTTTCACAAAGTTTTTGTATAAAATGTGTAACAAAACATCTGAGTGCACGAGAAATCAGATTGGACCAATCAGGTTTGTTGTTACAAGTAACTACGCAGAAATTAATCGTACGAGCGTTGATAATACGGGCCCCAGGTCTTGATAAATTGGTGATACGCGTTTCTTGTCCAAAACTTGTCGTAAGTCATCGGTAAGACAAAGACAAAAAATACGTCTTAAAAATGAAACTGGCCCTTGTTTTTTTTTTTTTTTTTTTTTTTTTTTTTTTTTTTTTTTTTTTTTTTTTCTTTTTTTTATTTGCACCAATATATCCGACATCTTTCCATTTAATCCTTCCCAAGCAAGACATAACCAGCATTTTCATATTTTTTCTCACAGATTTCAATGATAACTATTACATATTTGATATTTCGGAGCTATGCGCAGATACATACATGTCTCTCTCATGAGAGGGGGGGCGCCCATCTGCATCCTTGCATGTCTGGACATCATTTTGAATTGGAGCAGTCCTAAATAAGAATTCTATGTATCACATAATGTGATATAATACCCCGCCATTACATTTGTCCGGATAAGCGTTTTTGTCGAAAACAAAGGACAGTGACTCACAAAATAAGAAAGGAATATTTATGCTCCTTTGATACAGAACTTGTCTTTATTGAGATATATCCACCCATGAAATTTCATGATCATAGCTTCGATACTTTCAGAGATATGCTTTGGACAAGTATTTTGTAAACAGACTAAAATTAACCGACAGTTCAAAGCGGAGCCAGCCGCCAGAGACAGAGCCAGCCGCCAGAGACAGAGCCACCGATAGAAATTGCTCAAACTTTACGTTTGCCAATCATATCTAAGGTTTTGTTACATGGGAAAGCAATGTCTGATCGAGATTATCCCTCGATTAGTATATCACATGTTTTGGCTGCAGCAATTGGCTATTTACCGTTGAAATGTACATGAATACATGATGTAAACAAGAAAAAATCACATAGGGTCGACCCACGACGACAATGATCCTGTGAAAACCCTGCCGACTTTGAAGCCCACAGAATTAGAACAGGCAGATAAATGGTCTTAGGGGAGCATGACATTCCCGGTTTTTCGATTTTAAACACCAGAAGAAAATAAATGAACAACAAAGTTGAACACTCACCTGTTTTTGTCAAAAAATAACGACCCCAGAGACAGAGCCACACATGGCCGGAAGCCCCCCAGAGGATTTAAGCGGCAGAGCCAATGGCTCTGTCTCTGTAGTTTCCGTACCGTGCTACTGTAAAATGCCCGAGTACAAGTATTAAAGTAGGGTTTTCAGACAGTTTTATGGATAAAGGGGAGAATATTGCAAAAAGAGAAGTAGGTTTGTTTGTCGTTATCATTGTTGTAACTGCCGTTAAGAACAGTTACAACATTGTCAGTTTGTGAATTATTGCACAAGTCACCGGCTCTTTTGCGGTCAATGTAGTTTTGAATTTCGTACATGAAACGATCATTTTGCTCTTGTAAGACGGAACTTTCGTACAGCATGTACAGTTCATCCAATATTTCAACATTACATAAAAGCAAAGTTGAAGGTGTATCATATGTTAGAACGACCCAAGTATTCGCTAGCAGTCTAATGACTCTCGGGTTAACCAAAGTTTTATAATGTTTGTAAAATGGACAAATATGATCTGATTTCTGCAGCAGCCTGAACTAATCGCAAACTCGACGTCAATGTTCACCCTGCGTTTCATTGCCTGAGTTGCAAAACGATCTACTACTATGTTTCGACCCAAATTTAGTATATTGCCTATCATATGTTAGCGGCAATAAGTAAACTCAGGTAATACACTAAATGCCTAGGCAATAAGCTATTGCCCTGTCAATTAGTTGCCTAAAGTTTTCAATCATTAGTTTTATTGAATGAAATGTTTCATCCAAAATTGAGTCTATTATAATACCCCCTTCAATTGTCATGTTTAGGTATTGACTGATCGTCTTCATGGGTATATTTGTGAATTTAGGTTATTTAGTCAATCATCGCATAGAAGGTAATAGATAGGCTGTGATCTAGCTATTTGGCTACCTTGTGTAAGCATCAGTTGTGTCCAGAACAATCTTTGAATTTAAAAATGAAGTTTAAATATATTTATTTAAACACAAATCAATGTAAATGATTCAATGCAAAGATTGCTCTATCAAAATGACCTGAGACAGGTGCCCTGCCTTGTTTTAAAGTGGGAGAACAGTGTCAGGTCTGTAAGAATCAACTGCAGATGGGAGGACCTATTTTTCACCAAGGTTGTGGGTCTCATTCGGAGATTTTCTGTACAATTGATTGAATTTGAATGGTGTTTGGCACTACATCAACAATTTTCTTGTCATAATGCAACTCTTGGTGCACGGTGCCATGTGTTCCTAACATTACTAGCACCATAACAAACACAGCACCCACTCAGAGCTAGCAGCTGATCATCATACTTAGTTGGTTAGAAAATAATTCATCTATTTATCTTATTTAACTGAAATGTAATTCGAAGGGTTTCAAGATAATGAAATGACATTATGGGTCTTTGACTCAATGTAGGGGTCAAAAGCAACCAGCATGTTTTCAAGATCTAATTAATGGTGAATATTTGTGAACTATGTTCAATTTCATATAAGATTTCAAACAGGTAGTCATATTTAATCGTTAGGCAATAAGACTAATACCTGACTATTTTAGTCAGGCAATAGGCTTCAAACATGGGCATTAAGCTTAATGTCTAGAATGATTTAGGCAATAAGCTTACTGCATATGCAATAGCTTATTGCCTAGGCATTAAGCGTATTGCCTAATTTTACTTATTGCCGCTAACATATACGAGATCGTACATCCAGATATGTGGTGCGCCCAATATGACCTTGGTAGTCGACGGGCCTTAAAACAGCATTCATTCATTCATTAGACTTTTCTATCTTCATTCTTATAATGTGCCCTTGAATTTGAAACAAATATCAATTTTCGAGTGTGTTCTGCACTGAAATGAACTCTCATCACTTGTCGTTTGTATTTGCAATTGTTTCCAGCTTTTTAAAAAAAAATGTTTTTTTGTCAGAGGGAATAATATTTGAAGATGACCTCGAATGGGTGCCCGTCAGATTTACACATATCGGCTTAAAGAGTAAACAAAGTCAAGTTAAGCTGCTTTCGATATTCAAGGGCATATAACTCCCGTCATTTATCTTTGAATAGGTCGCAAAACCAAGTTTGATCCAAATTGGCTAAATGCTGTTGGTACTGGAGTGAAAAGTCTTAAATGAGAACGGACGGAAGAGCAGCCAGTAAGACGGACGGACAGGCATACAAAACCGACGGATGACGGACAGTGTGTGACCACAACGGCTAACCAAAAGTACTGTACTCCCGTGCTCTAAAACCTAGTGTTCACTATATAAAAATTGATTGTAATGACGATGTTTCGTCCTAAGTGTTCATTTAAAAAAAGAAAGGGCTTAAGGCGAACATAAAAATGGACAATTACTCCGAACAAATGATAATGATTATAAACTAACAATAATAAAAATAAAATTAACAATAAAGATAAAATGGCGATTATAATAGTGTCAAAGATGTATCGATATGCTGACTATATTCTATGCTTACTGTAAAATGTCGTGGTAGGCATACTAAAGTAGGGGTTTCAGACAGTTTTATGGATAAAGAACATAGTGTTGCAAAAGAGAAGTACGTTTGTCTTGATCGATATCATTGTTGTAACTGCCGTTGAAGACAGTTACAACATTGTCAGTTTGAGTTATTGCACAAGTCATCGGCTATTTTGCGGTCTATGTATTTTCAAAGTTCGAATATGAAACGATCATTAAAGGACAAGTTGAAGGCATATCATATGGTAGAACTACCCAGATTTTCGCTAGCAGTCTAATGACTCTCGGGTTAAACAAAGTACCATTAATGTTGTAAAGTGGACAAAACCCGAATATTACAGCTCCTTTATTGCAAATTTATGAGAATTGTCGTTTTAGAGACAAGTTCTAACTCAAAGGGGTCGAATCTAGAGTGAATAGTTCATATGTTATTTTGAGTGAATGTAATGTTCAGCTTGATAAAATGAATTAGACACATCATGAATTATACTCGTGTAGCATCTGATAAACCCTACTAATTTGCAGAGGGATTGTCTTAATCGGTCAGCATTATATTCGACTTTAATCTTATGTCTCACTCAACAGGGAATTCATGTTCTTTTTTTTGACCAATTGCGATCAAGACTGGTAAACTCTAAATAGTTAATGACTGGACTGGTGAACAGACAGACGGTCATACAATATACAGGACTAATGATGGACAGTGAGTGACCACAATGACTCGCCCTGAGTACAGTGCTCAGGTGCGCTAAAAGCCAGTGTTTGTAAACATTCGTTTCGCGTGTCTGTGCTCATCCGTTACACCAGCACACGATTCACTACATGGAAATGGACAGTACTGACGGTTTTCGCCCTAAGTGATTATTTTAATAAGAAAGGACTTAAGGCGAATAGATAAAAGTAGGCACTTAAGGTGAATAAAATGATCAAACATTGTTTTATGGCCAGCACTTTCAGGACACATTTGTTAGATAAAATAACCAAACAACAAAAACAACCTTTGACCAATGAACAGGACAAGTAATAGTAAGAATGCTTTCTCTGTAAAACTTTCCAGTGGCAAAACTACCTTTCCGGGCTGGAATTTCAAGCATAGGAGCATTGTACTGGCGCACAATGGCAGGTCAGTCGTCCTCTGTAATTATCTCTTTTAAACGACGTGGGTCACATTAACATGTGTTTTTATAACTTGCGATTCAAGTCTAACCCGACTTTGTTTCTGCGCCTGCAGATCTTACGTACACCAAGTAGTTCACCTAAGATCTTCAAAACACTTTCAGAATGAATGTCTCTTTCATATCTTTGAAGTTATAATTTTGGTCTTCGCTTGTGTTAACGTTTTCATTGTAACAACTATCTTTTCTGACAAACCAGAAACGGACCTACCTACTCCCGACCATCATTCAACCGACTTTTTCTAAATATGAATGGAAAAAGTTTTTCAACAGCGTCACGTCGTGTATATTGAAAGTTTCGAGCACAGCTTGGGTTACTCTACGAACCTAAAAAGATTCCATTGTATTATTGTTAGCTGACATGTAAACCCCTATATTGAACAATGTTTCTGAAGTGTGTAATTCTAGTTCGTTACATATTATTCTTTGTCACGACAGTCGGTTTCTGTTATACAATGATTTGGGGACTTCTGGTAGAATTCAGAATGAAAAAAAAAACAACTAGTTTCAGTATATATTTTTCACATGTCAAACAGTTAATAGCATTGTTTTGTTTTTATTATTTTAGTCTTTCTAACTATATCGTGCAAAAGAAGTACCATTCGACTTCCTTGATGGGAATTGAATGCCGTTAGCAAATTTCGCCTTAAGTGTTTATCTTACAAAAGAGAACTTAAGGCGAACAGGTGGAATTAGACACTTAAATCGAATGAAATATTGAAAAGGTAAATAAACGGCGACTATTGTCGGCCGGCTTGAACTCTACAATGCTCGTTCAGTCAGACAAAAGATATCTCGCAAATCAAAATCCGTTGTCTTTGTATGACAGAGCCTATATGTACGTATATACAACTGGTTGACCAGAGGGGTCCTGACTTATTTATCGTTGAATTTGACAAAATTGCTATTTTTCTCTTGACATCAAAGCTGACGTGAGCGTTTTAGGATCACCATCGTCCTTTTGTTTTACAATGATTTAAGATTAAACATACCTCATGGGGAAACCTTTTCTTTTCTAATTAGAAGACCTAAATGCGCACTTTATATTTTATGTATTTAATGTTGCCTCACTTGTTAAACCTTCATTCTTTTTAAAACCCAGGTTTACGTGCTGCTCACTAAAATTACAATACAGGAAAAAATAAATGTTGTATTGTTTGATTGCAATTCAAGAGTATCACACACGCACTCGTAAAAGGCAATTTTGTCAAATTCAATGGCTTTCATCTGAGGATGTAAGATCATGATAGAACTGAAAATTAGACCAAGGTAAGATTTGATGGTCCCTTATATCTTATCCATGTGTTGTCTTGATTGGTCAATATTTCTATACATTACAGTGAAACGAATGTGGAAACTAGCATTTCCCAAATTCTGGGGCACATAACACAGCATATATGGATACAATCAATGTGAAGTCGACCTTGTTTTCTCTCAAGCAACGATAAATATTAACAATCAATACAAAACTTGAACAAACTGTTGGCGACCGCGAAATCTTGTATCAGTGCAATGTTTAATATTATCCTACCAGAAAGCCTAAATTTAACGTGTCATTGAATTATATAAAACTGTTTCATTCGACATTTTTGCACTCTCACAATCGCAAATATGGGAAAATCAAGACAAAATTGGGACACAATATTTGTGACCGCTATATATTTGATAAGTTTAGTTTTCAGCTTGAGTTAACCATCACATACTGAGTTATGTTCCCTTGATTTTGACAAAATAGCAATTATCGATTTTTTTCTCTTGAAAAGATACAAATATCTACCTATAAACATAAACACATGACTTAGGCAAAATTTGGTGACAATCAGATCTTGAATGAGTATGATTTACATCTTCATAAAAATCTTACTTCATGAGCTGTGTGCCCTTGAATTGCTTTTATTGCTGTTTTCGATTTTTTTCTGTGTAACAGTTACAAGTAATAATATATTTTAACAAAACAATGGAGAAACGTTTGTGTTTATAAGAGTTTTGACATATTTGATCTTCATTGTGATTAGAACAGAAAGTCATGACTTATTGTACATTGAATATGATAAAATTGTCATTTTTACCCGTGGCATTTAGGCTTCCACGAGCGATTTAGGACCATCATCGCCCTTTAGTTTCACAATGTTTGCAGGTTACATGATTTTGTTATGTTTGTTGAGAAAATTCTCTAATTAGGAAACTTAAATGCGCACTTTATATTACATGTGTTTCATTTTACCTCACTTGTTTAGTCTTTTCTATCTTGATCCGAGTTATGTATTCTTGAATTTGAAAGAAATATCATATTTCTGTATACTGCACTGAAATGAGTTCTCTTCACTTGTAGTTTTAAATTCCAATTGTTTTAAACCTTTAACAAAACGTTTGTTTTGTCAGGGGGAATGGTATTTGAAAATGACCTCTAATGGGTGCCTTTAAGATTTAACTGTGAAGTTCACACTGGGCGTTAATCAATTTGGAGAGTAGACGCAGTCGAAACAAGCTGCTTTCGATATTCAAGGGCATATAATTCCAGACTTTTACCTTCAAACGGGTCGCTTATAGTATACTAGAGGAAAGAATAAACGCAATAACTATTTTTGTTATTTCTCTTCATTCTTTTATGTTATTGAGCCAAATTTGTTACTAATTATTACAGGGAACTGTATCTTGATATTGATCTTTTCGTTTACGTTAGAACATGTCTTATATGTGAGATAACGTCAAAGTAGACGTTTACGCGTTTATCACTTGCAAACCTTTAAAATAACCAAACTGTACATACAACTCTTTCGATTGTGTAGATGCACGTCGACTCGACAAAAAGCAGTGATTTGCGTTTAGATTTTATCCCTCATATCATTTTGTGACTTATTCAAAGACGTCGTCCACTAGCAACTGTGATGTTTATAAGTGGAACATCTCAACCCACATTTGTGTACATCGGTATACAAAATATTGGTTGAAGTAACTTGTTAGAACGAACGGAACACCTTACGGTCGCCCAAAAAGCGGTCGTCAACGTCTAACTTCACGACTTCTGGACCAGAACATTCGCTTATTTTACCTACAGAAACAAATTGTCTTATCGAGAAAAACTGTTGATATTATTCATGGACAGTACAGCAATCACATTCTAGCCAGGAACCGTTAACATCAGTCTGGATTGCTGTGTGAAGGCATTTAACGTTGACGCCAAACCGCTCTCATTTAAATGCATATTTTGGTGGTACGTACAACCTGTGACCTTGATGAAGTTTTAACACTAGAAAGTCAAATGATAAAGCTTAACTATGTATTGAAAAAAAGTCTTCGAATACGGGTGATTTTTAGAAATACAAAAACAAAACGTATGAACAAATTATTTTTTACAAATATTTTTTAATCTTAAATCATTGTAAAACACAGACGATGATGATCGTAAATCGCGCACGTAAACTTGGATGTCATGAGAGTACAGAGAAAGTGTTCTTACTTTTGCTTTTTCTGTTTTTTATCAAAGTTTTTTTTTTGCTAATTTATGTGTCGCCCGGAAGTGTTGGCCATAATACAATGTTTGATAATTTGATTCTCCTTAAGTGCTTTTTTATTTGTTCGCCTTAAGTCCTTTCTTATCAAGATAAACACTTAGGCCGAAAATCGTCATTGCTTTCAATTTTCAAGTAGTGAACCGTATGCTTGAGTAACGGATGATTAAAACCTCTGGCTTTTAGTGCACCTGAGCACAGTGCTCAGGGGGAGCTATTGTGGCATTCACTGTCCATCGTTAGTCCGTTTGTATATTGTAGGCCCGTCTGTCTGTTCACAAGTCCAGTCGTTCACTATTTAGAGTTTACACTCTAGCACCTACAAAAGCTTTAAATCTGATCACATTTGGTCAAAACAAAAAGACTATGAATTCTCAATTGAGTGTATCATAAAATTAAAGTCAAATGTAATGTGGACCGACCAAGACAATCCCTCTGCAAAATAGCAGGGACCATTAGATCTAGCACGAGAATAAATCATGATATCGTCTAATACATTACTTTAGACTTTTATCAAGCTAATTATCTAAAGCTTAAATCAAATCCAGATAACCCTACACATAATGTTGTTTTTGAACATCTTTATGAAGAGGAATTTAATAAGAAGGAATCAGAAATTCCACCCTTTAGTTTACGTTGTAAAGCTGACATAGAATTCCTAGATTTCGATCTCGATGACGTGGCCGAACTTAAAGTTCCATACGTCCCTTTATGGTCGTCTAAAAGTTCCACCTTTATTTATGATCTTGCTTCAACGAAAAAGTCTGAAACCTAATCCTTCTGTGTTTAAAAATAAATTCCATGAAATTCAGGAAAAGCACATGTTGCATTTTCATATTTATACAGATGGTTCTAAGTCTGAAGAGAAATTTGCTTAAGCTGCCATCTTAGATGGCTACAAATATCAGTATTGTCTGCCCGATAACTAGTCCATTTTCTCTGACAAGCTTAAAGGCTACCGAGCTTGGCAGTTTATTGCACCGTATATTGGAAGAAAATCATTAAATTAACGTGTTTTATAAAAGATCCGCCAAACTCGGTTGTTTTAAAAGTTTTATTTGCTTTTCTTTACATCGTTGAAAAACTGATTTTCGAGAAAATAAAGATCGGCAATTTCCGTAAAATTGCCACGGATTGACGTCATCAATTGCTTGACTCCGCCCCCAATCTAGAGCATGAGGTGTCTGACAAAGACAATGTGTTCGACTTTTCTGTCATATAGCAAAGTCTCAGTTTCCATCCATTTCTCGATCGTAAGAGTAATACAGACAAACTTAAACCGTTCTTTGGCACATTCCTTAATTCACTTACGACCTATTCTTTGACTGTTTCAACATTTTTTCTAACATTTACTGAGGACGAATTCCGTGTTTTGAGTATCGATTGGGGTAGTCGCTTTATGACAGAAAAGTCGGACATTTAACCTTTTTAGAAATTTCAGACTTTCCGGGAAATGACCCATGACTGCCCGTTTTTCCCGCCATGACGTCATTCAGTGGCCGGTATGACGTCATAATTTCAAGTCGGAAGTTTAGCGTATTTTCTTCGGCAAAGATCGGAAAAGACCAAAATATCCAATTTAAAAGACGAAATAAAAACGCTTCTAATGTTGGAAAATTGTAGAAATTTTGATATTTGGTTAATAGTAAGGTGTTCTTTCGGCACAAGACTTTAATTTTTCCAATCATCGGACACTTTAAGGCTATTGACCTTGCACTCGAGCATATCATTGAAAATGGTTATTGGCGCTACATTATTTATACAGAGTCTTTGTCTTGTATGCAAGCGCTCGAGAACGAAAAAACGGACATACCTATTATTGTTCAACTCCTCGAGAAGCTGTCTCGTATATATGCTTCTGATGAAGATACAGTCGAAACTGTCGTATGCAGCCAGCCAAGGGACACACCAAAATTGGCTGCATACGACAGTTGGTTGCTTAACACAGAAAATAATATTCTGAAGGCTGGGTGTAAGTGTCTACTTGTATGACAGGCCCTATTAATATGAAGAAAATGCAAGTGTTGTAAAGTAAAAAGGGTAAACTTTTATATGACATTTAACTGTTTATCACACCTTTTCATGGTTTATGCACATGATTAGGCAAATTGCCAGATGTGTTATCAATATTTCACACATTGCCTGCCACCAATTTGTTTTGCATGGCTGCTTAACGGGATAAAGGTAAAGAGCAATTGGGGCAATTAAAGCTGGTCACTGACCACATTAGACGGTTTAGTGTTATTCACAGTTACTTTAAAGAGTAAAATTGCTTGGGAGGACCTGGACTGGCTGCATACGACAGTTTGGCTGCTATACACAGGTGGTCGCTAACACAGTTTTGACTGTACTTATTATAGTCTGTGATATCTGATCTGTGATATTTTAGTCATGTTTAATTTTCTATATAGTTATATGTTCTGTGGATTTTCCGGTCGAATGGACTCGGACATGGGTAATCTATGATCTGGGAGGAGCCCATGTCTATTCGTCCTCACACCGGATTATTCATGGTGCATGGTTGTTTTGTTTCGTGTTTATTATTATAGTATTAATTTGATATTTACAAGGTAATATTATCTTCTTTGAATTAGATATATTTTCATTATATTTTACCTTTCTGGATGTTTATGTAACTATCTACATACCAGTAAATTTGTATATGCTAGCGGCAATAAGTAAAATCAGGTAATAAGCTTAATGCCTAGACAATAAGCTATTGCCTAGTCAATTAGTTATTGCCTAAAAATTTCTGGCCTGAAATGTTTCGACCGAAATTTAGTATATTGCCTAACATATGTTAGCGGCAATAAGTAAACTCAGGCAATACACTAAATGCCTAGGCAATAAGCTATTGCCCTGTCAATTAGTTGCCTAAAGTTTTCAATCATTAGTTTTATTGAATGAAATGTTTCATCGAAAATTGAGTCTATTATAAGACCCCCTTTAATTGTCATGTTTAGGTATTGACTGATCGTCTTCATGGGTATTTCTGTGAATTTAGGTAATTTAGTCAATCATCACATAGAAGGTAATAGATAGGCTGTGATCTAGCTATTGGCTACCTTGTGTAAGCATCAGTTGTGTCCAGAACAAACTTTGAATTTAAAAATGAAGTTTAAATATATTTATTTAAACACAAATCAATGTAAATGATTCAATGCAAAGATTGCTCTATCAAAATGACCTGAGACAGGTACCCTGCCTTGTTTTAAAGTGGGAGAACAGTATAAGGCCTGTAAGAATCAACTGCAGATGGGAGGACCTATTTTTCACCTAGGTTGTGGGTCTCATTCGGAGATTTTCTGTACAATTGATTGAATTTGAATGGTGTTTGGCACTACATCAACAATTTTCTAGTCATAATGCAACTGTTGGTGCACGGTGCCATGTGTTCCTGACATTACTAGCACCATAACAAACACAGCACCCACTCAGAGCTAGCAGCTAATCATCCTACTTAGTTGGTTAGAAAAGAATTCATTTATCTATCTTATTTAACTGAAATGGAATTCGAAGGGTTTCAAGATAATGAAATGACATTATTGGTCTTTGACTCAATGTAGGGGTCAAAAGCAAAAAGCAGTATGTTTTCAAGATCTAACTAATGGTGAATATTTGTGAACTATGTTCAATTTCATATAAGATTTCAAACAAGTAGTCATATTTAATCGTTAGGCAATAAGACTAATGCCTGACTATTTTGGCCAGGAAATAGGCTTAAAACATGGGCATTAAGCTTAATGTCTAGAATGATTTAGGCAATAAGCTTACTGCATAGGCAATAGCTTATTGCCTAGGCATTTAGCGTATTGCCTAATTTTACTTTTTGCCGCTAACATATACGAGATCGTACATCCAGATATGTGGTGCGCCCAATATGACCTTGGTAGTCGACGGGCCTTAAAACACCATTCATTCATTCATTAGACTTTTCTATCTTGATTCTTGTGATGTGCGCTTGAATTTGAAACAAATCTCAATTTTCTAGTGTGTTCTGCACTGAAATGAACTCTCATCACTTGTCGTTTGTATTTGCAATTGTTTCCAGCTTTTTAAATAAGTTTTTTTTGTCAGAGGGAATAATATTTGAAGATGACCTCGAATGGGTGCCCGTCAGATTTACACACATCGGCTTAAAGAGTAAACAAAGTCAAGTTAAGCTGCTTTCGATATTCAAAGACAAATAACTCCCGACATTTACCTTTGAATAGGTCGCAAAACCAAGTTTGATCAAAATTGGCTAAATGCTGTTGGTACTGGAGTGAAAAGTCTTAAATGAGAACGGACGGAAGAGCAGCCAGTATGACGGACGGACAGGCATACAAAACCGACGGATGACGGACAGTTTGTGACCACAACGGCTAACCAAAAGTACTGTACTCCCATGCTCTAAAACCCAGTGTTCACTATATGAAAATTGATTGTAATGAAGATGTTTCGCCCTAAGTGTTCATTTTAAAAAAGAAAGGGCTTAAGGCGAACATAAAAAATGGGCAATTACTCCGAACAAATGATAATGATTATAAAATAACAATAATAAAAATAAAATTAACAATACAGATTAAATGGCGATTATGATAGTGTCAAAGATGTATCGAAATGCTGACTATATTCTATGCTTACTGTAAAATGTCGTGGTAGACATACTAAAGTAGGGGTTTCAGACAAGTCATCGGCTATTTTGCGGTCTATGTATTTTCAAAGTTCGTATATGAAACGATCATTAAAGGACAAGTTGAAGGCATATCATATGGTAGAACTACCCAGATTTTCGCTCGCAGTCTAATGACTCTCGGGTTAAACAAAGTACCATTAATGTTGTAAAGTGGACAAAACCCGAATATTACAGCTCCTTTATTGTAAATTTATGTGAATTGTCGTTTTAGAGACAAGTTCTAACTCGAAGGGGTCGAATCTAGAGTGAATAGTTCATATGTTATTTTGAGTGAATGTAATGTTCAGCTTGATAAAATGAATTAGACATATCATGGATTATACTCGTGTAGCATCTGATAAACCCTACTATTTTGTAGATGGATTGTCTTAATCGGTCAGCATTACATTCGACTTTAAGCTTATGTCTCACTCAACAGGGAATTCATGTTCTTTTTTTGTTTTGACCAATTGCGATCAAGACTGGTAAACTCTAAATAGTTAATGACTGGACTGGTGAACAGACAGACGGTCATACAATATACAGGACTAATGATGGACAGTGAGTGACCACAATGACTCGCCCTGAGTACAGCGCTCAGGTGCGCTAAAAGCCAGTGATTGTAAACATTCGTTTCGCGTGTTTGTGCTCATCCTTTTAAACCAGCACACGATTCTCTACATAAAAATGGACAGTACTGACGATTTTCGCAATAAGTGATTATTTTAATAAGAAAGGACTTAAGGCGAACTGATAAAAATAGGCACTTAAGGCGAATAAAATTATCACACATTATTTTATTGCCAGCACTTTCAGGACACACTTGTTAGATAAAATAACCAAACAACAAAAACAACCTTTGACCAATGAACAGGACAAGTAAGAGTAAGAATGCTTTCTCTGTAAATTTTCCAGTGGCAAAACTACCTTTTCCGGGCTGGAATTTCAAGCATAGGAGCATTGTACTGGCGCACAATGGCAGGTCAGTCGTCCTCTGTAATCATCTCTTTTAAACGACGTGGGTCACATTAACATGTGTTTTTAAAACTTGCGATTCAAGTCTAACCCGACTTTGTTTCTGCTCGTGCAGATCTTACGTGCACCAAGATCTTCAGAACATTTTAAGAATGAATGCCTCTTTCATATCTTGGAAGTTATACCGTTGGTCTTCGCCTGTGTTAACGTTTTCATTGTAACAACTATTTTTTCTGACAAACCAGAAACGGACCTACCGACTGCCGACCATCATTCAACCGACTTTTCTAAATATGAATGGAAAAAAAAATCTCTCAACAGCGTGTATATTAAAAGTTTCGAGCACAGCTTGGGTTACTCTACGAACCTAAAAAGAGTCCATTGTATCATTGTTACCTGACATTTAAACCCCTATATCGAACAATGTTTCTGAAGTGTGAACTTCTAGTTCGTTACATAATTATTCTTTGTCACGACAGTCGGTTTCTGTTATACAATGATTTTGGGACTTTTGATAGAATTCAGAATGAAAACAAACAATTAGTTTCAGTATATTTCATATGTCAAACAGTTAATAGCATTGTTTTGTTTTTATTATTTTAGTCTTTCTAACTATATAGTGCAAAATAAGTACCATTCGACTTCCTTGATGGGAATTGAATGCCGTGAGCAAATTTCGCCTTAAGTGTTTATCTTACAAAAGAGGACTTAAGGCGAACATGTGGAACTAGACACTTAAATCAAATGAAATATTGAAAAGGTAAATAAACGGCGACTATTGTCGGCCGGCCGGAACTCTACAATGCTCGTTCAGTCAGACAAAAGATATCTCGCCAATCAAAAGCCGTTGTATTTGTATGACAGAGCCTATATGTACGTATATACAACTGGTTGACCAGAGGGGTCCTGACTTATTTATCGTTGAAATTGACAAAATTGCTATTTTTGCTCTTGACATCAAAACTGACGTGAGCGTTTTAGGATCAGCATCTTCCTTTTGTTTTACAATGATTTAAGATTAAACACACCTCATGGGGAAACTTTTCTTTTTTTAATTAGAAGACCTAAATGCGCACTTTATATTTTATGTATTTAATGTTGCCTCACTTGTTAAACCTTGATTCTTTTTAAAACCAAGGATTACATTCTGCTCACTAAAATTAAAATACAGAAAAAAATATTGTTTTGTTTGATTGCAATTTCAAGAGTATCACACACGCACTCGTAAATGGCAATTTTGTCAAATTCAATGGCTTTCAACTGAGGATGTAAGATCATGATCTAACTGAAACTTAGACCAAGGTAAGATGTGATGGTCCCTTATATCTTATCCATTTTTTGTCTTGATTGGTCAATATTTCTATATATTACAGTGAAACGAATGTGGAAACTAGCATTTCTCAAATTCTGGGGCACATAACACAGCATATATGGATACAATCAATGTGAAGTCGACCTTGTTTTCTCTCAAGCAACGATAAATATTAACAATCAATACAAAACTTGAACAAAATGTTGGCGACCGCGAAATCTTGTATCAGTGCAATGTTTAATATTATCCTACCAGAAAGCCTAAATTTAACGTGTCATTGAATTATGTAAAACTGTTTCTTTCGACATTTTTGCGCTCTCACAATCGCAAATATGGGAAAATCAAGACAAAATTGGGACACAATATTTGTGACCGCTATATACTTTATAAGTTTAGTTTTCAGCTTGAGTTAAACATCACATACTGAGTTATGTTCCCTTGATTTTGACAAAATAGCAATTATCGATTTTTTCCCTTGAAAAGATACAAATATCTACCTATAAACATAAACACATGACTTAGGCAAAATTTGGTGACAATCAGATCTTGAATGAGTGTGATTTACATCTTCATAAAAATCTTACATCATGAGCTGTGTGCCCTTGAATTGCCTATATTGCCGTTTTCGATTTTTTCAGTGTAACAGTTACAAGTAATAATGTATTTTAACAAAATAATGGAGACACGTTTGTGTTTATAAGCGTTTTGACATATTTGATCTTCATTATTATTAGAGACCAGTTATAACTCAAAGGGGTCGAATATAGAGTGAATAGTTCATATGTGTTAACGTTTTCATTGTAACAACTATCTTTTCTGACAAACCAGAAACGGACCTACCGACTCCCGACCATCATTCAACCGACTTTTCTAAATATGAATGGAAAAAATCTCTCAACAGCGTGTATATTGAAAGTTTCGAGCACAGCTTGGGTTACTCTACGAACCTAAAAAGAGTCCATTGAATCATTGTTACCTGACATGTAAACCCCTATTTCGAACAATGTTTCTTAAGGGTGAAATTCTAGTTCGTTACATAATTATTCTTTGTCACAACAGTCGGTTTCTGTTATACAATGATTTTGGGACTTCTGATAGAATTCAGAATGAAAACAAACAATTAGTTTCAGTATATTTCATATGTCAAACAGTTAATAGCATTGTTTTGTTTTTATTATTTTAGTCTTTCTAACTATATAGTGCAACAGAAGTACCATTAGACTTCCTTGATGGGAATTGAATGCCGTGAGCAAATTTCGCCTTAAGTGTTTATCTTACAAAAGAGGACTTAAGGCGAACAGGTGGAACTAGACACTTAAATCGAATGAAATATTGAAAAGGTAAATAAACGGCGACTATTGTCGGCCGGCCGGTAGGAACTCTACAATGCTCGTTCAGTCAGACAAAAGATATCTCGCTGATCAAAATCCGTTGTCTTTGTATGACAGAGCCTATATGTACGTATATACAACTGGTTGACCAGAGGGGTCCTGACTTATTTATCGTTGATTTGACAAAATTGCTATTTTTGCTCTTGACATCAAAGCTGTCGTTAGCGTTTTAGGATCACCATCGTCCTTTTGTTTTACAATGATTTAAGATAAAACATACCTCATGGGGAAACTTTTCTTTTTTTAATTAGAAGACCTAAATGCGCACTTTATATTTTATGTATTTAATGTTGCCTCACTTGTTAAACCTTGATTCTTTTTAAAACCAAGGTTTACATTCTGCTCACTAAAATTAAAATACAGAAAAAATATTGTTTTGTTTGATTGCAATTTCAAGAGTATCACACACGCATGATTGCAATTTCAAGAGTATCACACACGCACTCGTAAATGGCAATTTTGTCGAATTCAATGGCTTTCAACTGAGGATGTAAGATCATGATCGAACTGAAACTTAGACCAAGGTAAGATTTGATGGTCCCCTATATCTTATCCATGTTTTGTCTTGATTGGTTAATATTTCTATATAATACAGTTAAACGAATGTGGAAACTAGCATTTTTCAAATTCTGGGGCACATAACACAGCATATAAGGATACATTCACTGTGAAGTCGACCTTGTTTTCTCTCAAGCAACGATAAATATTGACAATCAATACAAAACTTGTACAAAATGTTGGCGACCGCGAAATCTTGTATCAGTGCAATGTTTAATATTATCCTACCAGAAAGCCTAAATTTAACGTGTCATTGAATTATATAAAACTGTTTCTTTCGACATTTTTGCTTTCTCACAATCGCAAATATGGGGAAATCAAGACAAAATTTGAACACAAAATTTGTGACCGCTATATATTTTATAAGTTTAGTTTTCAGCTTGAGTTAAACATCACATACTGAGTTATGTTCCCTTGATTTAGACAAAATAACAATTATCGATTTTTTTCTCTTGAAAAGATACAAATATCTACCTAAAAATATAAACACATGACTTAGGCAAAATTTGGTGACAATCAGATCTTGAATGAGTATGATTTACATCGTCATAAAAATCTTACATCATGAGCTGTGTGCCCTTGAATTGCCTTTATTGCCGTTTTCGATTTTTTTCTGTGTAACAGTTACAAGTAATAATGTATTTTAACAAAATAATGGAGAAACGTTTGTGTTTATAAGAGTTTTGACATATTTGATCTTCATTGTGATTAGAACAGAAAGTCATGATTTATTGTACATTGAATATGATAAAATTGTCATTTTCGCCCGTGGCATTTAGGCTTACACGGGCGATTTAGGACCATCATCGCCCTTTAGTTTCACAATGTTTGCAGGTTACATAATTTTGTTATGTTTGTTGAGAAAATTCTCTAATTAGGAAACTTAAATGCGCACTTTATATTACATGTGTTTCATTTTACCTCACTTGTTTAGTCTTTTCTATCTTGATCCGAGTTATGTGTCCTTGAATTTGAAAGAAATATCATATTTCTGTATTCTGCACTGTAATGAGCTCTCTTCACTTGTAGTTTTAAATTCCAATTGTTTTCAACCTTTAACAAAACGTTTGTTTTGTCAGGGGGAATGGTATTTGAAGATGACCTCTAATGGGTGCCTGTAAGATTTAACTGTGCAGTTCAGACTGGGCGTTAATCATCTTGGAGAGTAAACAAGGTTGAAACAACTGCTTTCGATATTCAAGGGCATATAATTCCAGACTTTTACCTTCAAACGGGTCGCTTATACCATACTAGAGGAAAGAATAAACGCAACAACTATTTTTGTTATTTCTCTTCATTCTTTTTTGTTATTGAGCCAAATTTGGTACTAATTATTACAGGGAACTGTATCTTGATATTGATCTTTTCGTTTACGTTAGAACATGTCTTATATGTGAGATAACGTCAAAATAGACGTTTACGAGTTTATCACGTGAAAACCTTTAAAATAACCAAACTGTACATAAAACTCTTTCGATTGTGTAGATGCTCGTCGACTCGACAAAAAGCAGTGATTTGTGTTTAGATTTTATCCCTCATATCATTTTGCGACTTATTCAAAGACGTCGTCCACTAGCAATTGTGATGTTTATTAGTGGAACATCTCAACCCACATTTGTGTACATCGGTATACAAAATATTGCTTGAAGTAACTTGTTAGAACGAACGGAACACCTTACGGTCGCCCAAAAAGCGGTCGTCAACGTCTCACTTCACGACGTCTGGACCAGAACATTCGGTTATTTTACCTACAGAAACAAATTGTCTTATCGAGAAAAACTGTTGATATTATTCATGGACAGTACAGCAATCATATTCTAGCCAGGAACCGTTAACATCAGTCTGGATTGCGTGTGTAAACGCATATAACGTTGATGCCAAACCGCTCTCATTTAAACGCATATTTTGATGGCACATACAACCTGTGACCTTGATGAAATTTTAACACTAGAAAGTCAAATGATAAAGTTTAACTATGCATTGAAAAAAGTCTTCGAATACGGATGATTTTCAGAAATACAACAACAAAACGTATGAACAAATTATTTTTACAAATATATTTTTAATCTTAAATCATTGTAAAACACAGACGATGATGATCGTAAATCGCTCACGTGAACTTGGATGTCATGAGAGTACAGAGAAAGTGTTCTTACTTTTGCTTTTTCTGTTTTTTGTCAAAGTATTTTTGCAAATTTATGTGTCGCCCGGAAGTGTTGGTCATAATACAATGTTTGATAATTTGATTCTCCTTAAGTGCCTTTTTTATTTGTTCGCCTTAAGTCCTTTCTTATCAAGATAAACACTTAGGGCGAAAATCGTCATTGCTTTCAATTTCAAGTATTGAACCGTATGCTTGTGTAACGGTTGATTAAAACCACTGGCTTTTAGTGCACCTGAGCACAGTGCTCAGGGGGAGCTATTTTGGTCACTCACTGTCCATCGTTAGTCCGTTTGTACATTGTGGGCCCGTCTGTCTGTTCACAAGTCCAGTCGTTCACTACAGAGTGTCCCCCCAAAAAAACGGAACCCTAATTCAAAGTCAAATATTTCAAAGCGTAAGCAAAAAATCTAATTTTTGAATTTGCAATACGGAAGATACATTATTTTTGCATTTGTGCTCCAAATTTCACTTAAAAATATGCATCGGTTCAAAAGTTATAAGCAAATTAATAATGACACTAAAAAAACGATCTGACATGATATTGATTTTTGCGTCTAACGGTCAGCTAATGAATTCTGTACCGTTGTACATGTATGTACCGATTTTCTCAAAATTTAATATGTACACGTTCTGTACGTTCAAATTGAGTTCATATGGTGGTTGTTTGAATTAATTTCAAATTATTATGTGATTCATTTTACATGGCGCAGTTTTAACTTTTATTTTCATAAATTACGAGCTTGGTATGCTTCCTAAAATTAGTCCAGTCTTAATTTTCTTGCATAGTATACATTTCTGTGGACTATGATTTAATTCGTTTTGGTGAATTTTGTGTTATTTGTGTTTTGCATAAAGGTCAGTGTCAGGTTAAATGAAACCCGTTATACTTTAAATTGAGCGGTGACCGGCATGTTGGTCAGAAATAAAATAAGTGCCTATGATTATTATTCATGAGTATTTGATGCACTTGGATATTTTGGTTGTATTCAATTTAGTTACATCGCAGCTCGCAGCATTAACAGTTTATTTATTAGCAAAAACGATGAAATGAAAATGTACAATTGTGAATACAATGTTTCAAAATCAAATTTTTGTATTGTATTGAATATATCAACCAATTTTATAGCGTCAATTTATCCAATAAGTGTAGGCGCGCGCTGCAAAACGAACATTTCGATATCGTTTTAAAATGGTTTTCCGGGTATATTCATTTTAATGTCAATATTTTCTAAAGTAATCATTATTTTTCAATCAAATTTTAACTATTAATAGAAAACTGTCGTTGCTATTGCATATGTAAATTTGGTGGAGAAATATTGCCTGATACATGAGAAATGTACTTTCAAAAATGGGTTCCGTTTTTTTTGGGACACTCTGTATTTAGAGTTTACACTCTAGCACCTACAAAAGCTTTAAATCTGATCACATTTGGTAAAAACAAAAAGACTATGAATTCACAATTGAGTGTATCATAAAATTAAAGTCAAATGTAATGTCGTACCAAGACAATCCCTCTGCAAAATAGCAGGGATCATTAGATCTTGCACGAGAATAAATCATGATATAGTCTAATACATTACTTTAGACTTTTATCAAGCTAATTATCTAAAGCTTAAATCAAATCCAGATAACCCTACACATAATGTTGTTTTTGAACCTCTATATGAAGAGGAATCAGAAATTCCACCTCAGAAATTCCACCCTTTCGTTTACGTTGTAAAGCTGAAATAGTATCCCTAGATTTCGATCTCGATGACGTGGCCGAACTTAAAATTTCAGACGTCCCTTTATGGTCGTCTAAAAGTTCCACCTTTATTTATGATCTTGCTTCAACGAAAAAGTCTGAAACTAATCCTTTTGTGTTTAAAAATAAATTCCGTGAAATTCAGGAAAAGCACATGTTGCATTTTCATATTTATACAGATGGTTCCAAGTCTGAAGAGAAAGTTGCTTAAGCTGCCATCTTAGATGGCTACAAATATCAGTATCGTCTGCCCGATAACTCGTCCATTTTCTCTGCCGAGCTTAAGGCTTTTGACCTTGCACTCGAGCATATCATTGAAAATGGTTATTGGCGCTACATTATTTTTACAGACTCTTTGTCTTGTATGCAAGCGCTCGTAAACGATAAAACGGACAATCCTATTATTGTTAAACTCCTCGAGAAGCTGTCTCGTATATATGCTTCTGATGAAGATACTGATATTGTCTTTTGCTGGCTTCCAAGCCATTGTGGTCTACGTGGCAACGAAGAAGCAGACAAAGCTGCCAAAGAGGCGTTGGCACTGGATATTTTACCTTTTAAAGTTCCTTTTACTGATTTTAAACCCCTTATTAATATTTTATTCATAATGTATGGCAGAACTGTTGGAGCGACGAGGCCAATCATCAAACTAAGTTGTTTTGTATAAAACCTGCACTTGGTGAATGGCTGCCGGGTCTTCGACCTGACCGCCGCGAGGAGTTAGTTTTGGCCCGACTACGAATTGGTCACACCAACCTGACTCATTCGTACCTATTAAAGGGTGAGGAGAAACCTCAGTGTATTTCTTGTAATGAGGAGCTGACTGTCCTGCACCTCGTAATTGATTGTATAGACTTAACCATCATTAGAAACAGGCACTTCAACGCTGACAGTTTGAAATCACTATTTGATACTGTGAAGCCGGAATCAAATTTTAACTTTCTTAAAGAGTGTTATCTCTTTAAAAAGATTTAGCTCTTTTTTATTATAGTCTGTGATATCTGATCTGTGATATTTTAGTTATGTTTAATTTTCTATATAGTTATATGTTCTGTGGATTTTCCGGTCGAGTGGACTCGGACATGGGTAATCTATGATCTGGGAGGAGCCCATGTCTATTCGTCCTCACATCGGATTATTCATGGTGAATGGTTGTTTTGTTTCGTGTTTATTATTGTAGTATTGATATTTACAAGGTAATATTATCTACTTTGAATTAGATATATTTTCATTATATTTTACCTTTCTGGATGTTTATGTAACTATCTACATACCAGCAAATTTGTATATGTTAGCGGCAATAAGTAAAATCAGGTAATAAGCTTAATGCCTAGGCAATAAGCTATTGCCTAGTCAATTAGTTATTGCCTAAAAATTTCTGGCCTGGAATGTTTCGACCCAAATTTAGTATATTGCCTATCATATGTTAGCGGCAATAAGTAAACTCAGGTAATATACTAAATGCCTAGGCAATAAGCTATTGCCCTGTCAATTAGTTGCCTAAAGTTTTCAATCATTAGTTTTATTGAATGAAATGTTTCATCCAAAATTGAGTCTATTATAAGACCCCCTTCAATTGTCATGTTTAGGTATTGACTGATCGTCATCATGGGTATATTTGTGAATTTAGGTTATTTAGTCAATCATCACATAGAAGGTAATAGATAGGCTGTGATCTAGCTATTTGGCTACCTTGTGTAAGCATCAGTTGTGTCCAGAACAAACTTTGAATTTAAAAATGAAGTTTAAATATATTTATTTAAACACAAATCAATGTAAATGATTCAATGCAAAGATTGCTCTATCAAAATGACCTGAGACAGGTGCCCTGCCTTGTTTTAAAGTGGGAGAACAGTGTCAGGTCTGTAAGAATCAACTGCAGATGGGAGGACCTATTTTTCACCAAGGTTGTGGGTCTCATTCGCAGATTTTCTGTACAATTGATTGAATTTGAATGGTGTTTGGCACTACATCAACACTTTTCTTGTCATAATGCAACTCTTGGTGCACGGTGCCATGTGTTCCTAACATTACTAGCACCATAACAAACACAGCACCCACTCAGAGCTAGCAGCTGATCATCATACTTAGTTGGTTAGAAAATAATTCATTTATTTATCTTATTTAACTGAAATGTAATTCGAAGGGTTTCAAGATAATGAAATGACATTATGGGTCTTTGACTCAATGTAGGGGTCAAAAGCAACCAGCATGTTTTCAAGATCTAATTAATGGTGAATATTTGTGAACTATGTTCAATTTCATATAAGATTTCAAACAGGTAGTCATATTTAATCGTTAGGCAATAAGACTAATACCTGACTATTTTGGTCAGGCAATAGGCTTAAAACATGGGCATTAAGCTTAATGTCTAGAATGATTTAGGCAATAAGCTTACTGCATATGCAATAGCTTATTGCCTAGGCATTAAGCGTATTGCCTAATTTTACTTATTGCCGCTAACATATACGAGATCGTACATCCAGATATGTGGTGCGCCCAATATGACCTTGGTAGTCGACGGGTTTTAAAACACCATTCATTCATTCATTAGACTTTTCTATCTTCATTCTTATAATGTGCCCTTGAATTTGAAACAAATATCAATTTTCGAGTGTGTTCTGCATTGAAATGAACTCTCATCACTTGTCGTTTGTATTTGCAATTGTTTCCAGCTTTTAAAAAAATGTTTGTTTTGTCAGAGGGAATAATATTTGAAGATGACCTCGAATGGGTGCCCGTCAGATTTACACATATCGGCTTAAAGAGTAAACAAAGTCAAGTTAAGCTGCTTTCAATATTCAAGGGCATATAACTCCCGTCATTTATCTTTGAATAGGTCGCAAAACCAAGTTTGATCCAAATTGGCTAAATGCTGTTGGTACTGGAGTGAAAAGTCTTAAATGAGAACGGACGGAAGAGCAGCCAGTAAGACGGACGGACAGGCATACAAAACCGACCGATGACGGACAGTGTGTGACCACAACGGCTAACCAAAAGTACTGTACTCCCGTGCTCTAAAACCTAGTGTTCACTATATGAAAATTGATTGTAATGACGATGTTTCGCCCTAAGTGTTCATTTAAAAAAAGAAAGGGCTTAAGGCGAACATAAAAATGGACAATTACTCCGAACAAATGATAATGATTATAAACTAACAATAATAAAAATAAAATTAACAATAAAGATAAAATGGCGATTATAATAGTGTCAAATATGTATCGATATGCTGACTATATTCTATGCTTACTGTAAAATGTCGTGGTAGGCATACTAAAGTAGGGGTTTCAGACAGTTTTATGGATAAAGAACATAGTGTTGCAAAAGAGAAGTACGTTTGTCTTGATCGATATCATTGTTGTAACTGCCGTTGAAGACAGTTACAACATTGTCAGTTTGAGTTATTGCACAAGTCATCGGCTATTTTGCGGTCTATGTATTTTCAAAGTTCGTATATGAAACGATCATTAAAGGACAAGTTGAAGGCATATCATATGGTAGAACTACCCAGATTTTCGCTAGCAGTCTAATGACTCTCGGGTTAAACAAAGTACCATTAATGTTGTAAAGTGGACAAAACCCGAATATTACAGCTCCTTTATTGTAAATTTATGAAAATTGTCGTTTTAGAGACAAGTTCTAACTCAAAGGGGTCGAATCTAGAGTGAATAGTTCATATGTTATTTTGAGTGAATGTAATGTTCAGCTTGATAAAATGAATTAGACACATCATGAATTATACTCGTGTAGCATCTGATAAACCCTACTAATTTGCAGAGGGATTGTCTTAATCGGTCAGCATTATATTCGACTTTAATCTTATGTCTCACTCAACAGGGAATTCATGTTCTTTTTTTAGTTTGACCAATTGCGATCAAGACTGGTAAACTCTAAATAGTTAATGACTGGACTGGTGAACAGACAGACGGTCATACAATATACAGGACTAATGATGGACAGTGAGTGACCACAATGACTCGCCCTGAGTACAGTGCTCAGGTGCGCTAAAAGCCAGTGTTTGTAAACATTCGTTTCGCGTGTCTGTGCTCATCCGTTACACCAGCACACGATTCTCTACATGGAAATGGACAGTACTGACGGTTTTCGCCCTAAGTGATTATTTTAATAAGAAAGGACTTAAGGCGAATAGATAAAAGTAGGCACTTAAGGTGAATAAAATGATCAAACATTGTTTTATGGCCAGCACTTTCAGGACACATTTGTTAGATAAAATAACCAAACAACAAAAACAACCTTTGACCAATGAACAGGACAAGTAATAGTAAGGATGCTTTCTCTGTAAAACTTTCCAGTGGCAAAACTACCTTTCCGGGCTGGAATTTCAAGCATAGGAGCATTGTACTGGCGCACAATGGCAGGTCAGTCGTCCTCTGTAATTATCTCTTTTAAACGACGTGGGTCACATTAACATGTGTTTTTATAACTTGCGATTCAAGTCTAACCCGACTTTGTTTCTGCGCCTGCAGATCTTACGTACACCAAGTAGTTCACCTAAGATCTTCAAAACACTTTCAGAATGAATGTCTCTTTCATATCTTTGAAGTTATAATTTTGGTCTTCGCTTGTGTTAACGTTTTCATTGTAACAACTATCTTTTCTGACAAACCAGAAACGGACCTACCGACTCCCGACCATCATTCAACCGACTTTTTCTAAATATGAATGGAAAAAGTTTTTCAACAGCGTCACGTCGTGTATATTGAAAGTTTCGAGCACAGCTTGGGTTACTCTACGAACCTAAAAAGATTCCATTGTATTATTGTTAGCTGACATGTAAACCCCTATATTGAACAATGTTTCTGAAGTGTGTAATTCTAGTTCGTTCCATATTATTCTTTGTCACGACAGTCGGTTTCTGTTATACAATGATTTGGGAACTTCTGATAGAATTCAGAATGAAAACAAACAACTAGTTTCAGTATATATTTTTCACATGTCAAACAGTTAATAGCATTGTTTTGTTTTTATTATTTTAGTCTTTCTAACTATATCGTGCAAAAGAAGTACCATTCGACTTCCTTGATGGGAATTGAATGCCGTTAGCAAATTTCGCCTTAAGTGTTTATCTTACAAAAGAGGACTTAAGGCGAACAGGTGGAATTAGACACTTAAATCGAATGAAATATTGAAAAGGTAAATAAACGGCGACTATTGTCGGCCGGCTTGAACTCTACAATGCTCGTTCAGTCAGACAAAAGGTATCTCGCAAATCAAAATCCGTTGTCTTTGTATGACAGAGCCTATATGTACGTATATACAACTGGTTGACCAGAGGGGTCCTGACTAATTTATCGTTGAATTTGACAAAATTGCTATTTTTGCTCTTGACATCAAAGCTGTCGTGAGCGTTTTAGGATCACCATCGTCCTTTTGTTTTACAATGATTTAAGATTAAACATACCTCATGGGGAAACCTTTTCTTTTCTAATTAGAAGACCTAAATGCGCACTTTATATTTTATGTATTTAATGTTGCCTCACTTGTTAAACCTTCATTCTTTTTAAAACCCAGGTTTACATGCTGCTCACTAAAATTACAATACAGGAAAAAATAAATGTTGTATTGTTTGATTGCAATTCAAGAGTATCACACACGCACTCGTAAAATGCAATTTTGTCAAATTCAATGGCTTTCATCTGAGGATGTAAGATCATGATAGAACTGAAAATTAGACCAAGGTAAGATTTGATGGTCCCTTATATCTTATCCATGAGTTGTCTTGATTGGTCAATATTTCTATATATTACAGTGAAACGAATGTGGAAACTAGCATTTCTCAAATTCTGGGGCACATAACACAGCATATATGGATACAATCAATGTGAAGTCGACCTTGTTTTCTCTCAAGCAACGATAAATATTAACAATCAATACAAAACTTGAACAAACTGTTGGCGACCGCGAAATCTTGTATCAGTGCAATGTTTAATATTATCCTACCAGAAAGCCTAAACTCAACGTGCCATTGAATTATATAAAACTGTTTCTCTCACAATCGCAAATATGGAGAAAATCAAGACAAAATTGGGACACAATATTTGTGACCGCAATATATTTTATGAGATTAGTTTTCAGCCTGAGTTAAACATTTTCGAGTTTGTTTTCAGTGTAACAGTTACAATTATTAATACATTTTAACAAAATAATGAAGAAACGGTTGTGTCTATAAGGTTTTTGACATATTTGATCTTCATCGTGATTAGAACAGAAAGTAATGACTTATTGTACATTGAATATGACAAAATTGTCATTTTCGCCCGTGGCATTTAGGCTTACATGAGCGATTTAGGACCATCATCGCCCTCTAGTTTCACAATTTTTGAAGGTTACACAAGTTTGTTGAGAAAACTATTCTCTAATTAGGAAACTTAAATGCGCAGTTTATATTGCATGTGTCTCATTTTACCTCACTTGTTTAGTCTTTTCTATCTTGATCCGAGTTATGTGTCCTTGAATTTGAAAGAGATATCATATTTCTGTATTCTGCACTGAAATGAGCTCTCTTCACTTGTAGTTTTAAATTTCAATTGTTTTCAACCTTTAACAAAACGTTTGTTTTGTCAGGGGGAATAGTATTTGAAGATGACATCTAATGGGTGCCTTTAAGATTTAACTGTGCAGTTCAGACTGGGCGTTAATCATCTTGGAGAGTAAACAAGGTTGAAACTACTGCTTTCGATATTCAAGGGCATATTACTCCAGACGTTTACCTTCAAACGGGTCGCTTATAGTACAAATCAAAGAATATATGCCTCTACTTGTTTTGACCAAGTTTGATCAAGATTGGCTAAAAACCTATGTATGTGCTAATCCATTACGCAAGTACCCGGTTCACTATATGAAAATTGACTGTAATGACGATGTTTCGCCCTAAGTGTTTATTTAAAAAAGAAAGGACTTAAGGTGAAATATATATAACAAGGCACTTATTACGAATCAAATATTAATGATAATTGAATAATGATACAATAAGTAATAATAAAGACAATAATGGTGATTATAGTGATACCGAACATGTATCGATATGCTTACTATATGCCATGCCTACTGTAAAATGCCCGAGTACAAGTATTAAAGTAGGGTTTTCAGACAGTTTTATGGATAAAGGGGAGAATATTGCAAAAAGAGAAGTAGGTTTGTTTGTCGTTATCATTGTTGTAACTGCCGTTAAGAACAGTTACAACATTGTCAGTTTGTGAATTATTGCACAAGTCACCGGCTCTTTTGCGGTCAATGTAGTTTTGAATTTCGTACATGAAACGATCATTTTGCTCTTGTAAGACGGAACTTTCGTACAGCATGTACAGTTCATCCAATATTTCAACATTACATAAAAGCAAAGTTGAAGGTGTATCATATGTTAGAACGACCCAAGTTCATCTATTTATCTTATTTAACTGAAATGTAATTCGAAGGGTTTCAAGATAATGAAATGACATTATGGGTCTTTGACTCAATGTAGGGGTCAAAAGCAACCAGCATGTTTTCAAGATCTAATTAATGGTGAATATTTGTGAACTATGTTCAATTTCATATAAGATTTCAAACAGGTAGTCATATTTAATCGTTAGGCAATAAGACTAATACCTGACTATTTTAGTCAGGCAATAGGCTTCAAACATGGGCATTAAGCTTAATGTCTAGAATGATTTAGGCAATAAGCTTACTGCATATGCAATAGCTTATTGCCTAGGCATTAAGCGTATTGCCTAATTTTACTTATTGCCGCTAACATATACGAGATCGTACATCCAGATATGTGGTGCGCCCAATATGACCTTGGTAGTCGACGGGCCTTAAAACACCATTCATTCATTCATTAGACTTTTCTATCTTCATTCTTATAATGTGCCCTTGAATTTGAAACAAATATCAATTTTCGAGTGTGTTCTGCACTGAAATGAACTCTCATCACTTGTCGTTTGTATTTGCAATTGTTTCCAGCTTTTTAAAAAAATGTTTGTTTTGTCAGAGGGAATAATATTTGAAGATGACCTCGAATGGGTGCCCGTCAGATTTACACATATCGGCTTAAAGAGTAAACAAAGTCAAGTTAAGCTGCTTTCGATATTCAAGGGCATATAACTCCCGTCATTTATCTTTGAATAGGTCGCAAAACCAAGTTTGATCCAAATTGGCTAAATGCTGTTGGTACTGGAGTGAAAAGTCTTAAATGAGAACGGACGGAAGAGCAGCCAGTAAGACGGACGGACAGGCATACAAAACCGACGGATGACGGACAGTGTGTGACCACAACGGCTAACCAAAAGTACTGTACTCCCGTGCTCTAAAACCTAGTGTTCACTATATAAAAATTGATTGTAATGACGATGTTTCGTCCTAAGTGTTCATTTAAAAAAAGAAAGGGCTTAAGGCGAACATAAAAATGGACAATTACTCCGAACAAATGATAATGATTATAAACTAACAATAATAAAAATAAAATTAACAATAAAGATAAAATGGCGATTATAATAGTGTCAAAGATGTATCGATATGCTGACTATATTCTATGCTTACTGTAAAATGTCGTGGTAGGCATACTAAAGTAGGGGTTTCAGACAGTTTTATGGATAAAGAACATAGTGTTGCAAAAGAGAAGTACGTTTGTCTTGATCGATATCATTGTTGTAACTGCCGTTGAAGACAGTTACAACATTGTCAGTTTGAGTTATTGCACAAGTCATCGGCTATTTTGCGGTCTATGTATTTTCAAAGTTCGTATATGAAACGATCATTAAAGGACAAGTTGAAGGCATATCATATGGTAGAACTACCCAGATTTTCGCTAGCAGTCTAATGACTCTCGGGTTAAACAAAGTACCATTAATGTTGTAAAGTGGACAAAACCCGAATATTACAGCTCCTTTATTGCAAATTTATGAGAATTGTCGTTTTAGAGACAAGTTCTAACTCAAAGGGGTCGAATCTAGAGTGAATAGTTCATATGTTATTTTGAGTGAATGTAATGTTCAGCTTGATAAAATGAATTAGACACATCACGAATTATACTCGTGTAGCATCTGATAAACCCTACTAATTTGCAGAGGGATTGTCTTAATCGGTCAGCATTATATTCGACTTTAATCTTATGTCTCACTCAACAGGGAATTCATGTTCTTTTTTTTGACCAATTGCGATCAAGACTGGTAAACTCTAAATAGTTAATGACTGGACTGGTGAACAGACAGACGGTCATACAATATACAGGACTAATGATGGACAGTGAGTGACCACAATGACTCGCCCTGAGTACAGTGCTCAGGTGCGCTAAAAGCCAGTGATTGTAAACATTCGTTTCGCGTGTCTGTGCTCATCCGTTACACCAGCACACGATTCACTACATGGAAATGGACAGTACTGACGGTTTTCGCCCTAAGTGATTATTTTAATAAGAAAGGACTTAAGGCGAATAGATAAAAGTAGGCACTTAAGGTGAATAAAATGATCAAACATTGTTTTATGGCCAGCACTTTCAGGACACATTTGTTAGATAAAATAACCAAACAACAAAAACAACCTTTGACCAATGAACAGGACAAGTAATAGTAAGAATGCTTTCTCTGTAAAACTTTCCAGTGGCAAAACTACCTTTCCGGGCTGGAATTTCAAGCATAGGAGCATTGTACTGGCGCACAATGGCAGGTCAGTCGTCCTCTGTAATTATCTCTTTTAAACGACGTGGGTCACATTAACATGTGTTTTTATAACTTGCGATTCAAGTCTAACCCGACTTTGTTTCTGTGCCTGCAGATCTTACGTACACCAAGTAGTTCACCTAAGATCTTCAAAACACTTTCAGAATGAATGTCTCTTTCATATCTTTGAAGTTATAATTTTGGTCTTCGCTTGTGTTAACGTTTTCATTGTAACAACTATCTTTTCTGACAAACCAGAAACGGACCTACCTACTCCCGACCATCATTCAACCGACTTTTTCTAAATATGAATGGAAAAAGTTTTTCAACAGCGTCACGTCGTGTATATTGAAAGTTTCGAGCACAGCTTGGGTTACTCTACGAACCTAAAAAGATTCCATTGTATTATTGTTAGCTGACATGTAAACCCCTATATTGAACAATGTTTCTGAAGTGTGTAATTCTAGTTCGTTACATATTATTCTTTGTCACGACAGTCGGTTTCTGTTATACAATGATTTGGGGACTTCTGGTAGAATTCAGAATGAAAAAAAAAACAACTAGTTTCAGTATATATTTTTCACATGTCAAACAGTTAATAGCATTGTTTTGTTTTTATTATTTTAGTCTTTCTAACTATATCGTGCAAAAGAAGTACCATTCGACTTCCTTGATGGGAATTGAATGCCGTTAGCAAATTTCGCCTTAAGTGTTTATCTTACAAAAGAGAACTTAAGGCGAACAGGTGGAATTAGACACTTAAATCGAATGAAATATTGAAAAGGTAAATAAACGGCGACTATTGTCGGCCGGCTTGAACTCTACAATGCTCGTTCAGTCAGACAAAAGATATCTCGCAAATCAAAATCCGTTGTCTTTGTATGACAGAGCCTATATGTACGTATATACAACTGGTTGACCAGAGGGGTCCTGACTTATTTATCGTTGAATTTGACAAAATTGCTATTTTTCTCTTGACATCAAAGCTGACGTGAGCGTTTTAGGATCACCATCGTCCTTTTGTTTTACAATGATTTAAGATTAAACATACCTCATGGGGAAACCTTTTCTTTTCTAATTAGAAGACCTAAATGCGCACTTTATATTTTATGTATTTAATGTTGCCTCACTTGTTAAACCTTCATTCTTTTTAAAACCCAGGTTTACGTGCTGCTCACTAAAATTACAATACAGGAAAAAATAAATGTTGTATTGTTTGATTGCAATTCAAGAGTATCACACACGCACTCGTAAAAGGCAATTTTGTCAAATTCAATGGCTTTCATCTGAGGATGTAAGATCATGATAGAACTGAAAATTAGACCAAGGTAAGATTTGATGGTCCCTTATATCTTATCCATGTGTTGTCTTGATTGGTCAATATTTCTATATATTACAGTGAAACGAATGTGGAAACTAGCATTTCCCAAATTCTGGGGCACATAACACAGCATATATGGATACAATCAATGTGAAGTCGACCTTGTTTTCTCTCAAGCAACGATAAATATTAACAATCAATACAAAACTTGAACAAACTGTTGGCGACCGCGAAATCTTGTATCAGTGCAATGTTTAATATTATCCTACCAGAAAGCCTAAATTTAACGTGTCATTGAATTATATAAAACTGTTTCATTCGACATTTTTGCACTCTCACAATCGCAAATATGGGAAAATCAAGACAAAATTGGGACACAATATTTGTGACCGCTATATATTTGATAAGTTTAGTTTTCAGCTTGAGTTAACCATCACATACTGAGTTATGTTCCCTTGATTTTGACAAAATAGCAATTATCGATTTTTTTCTCTTGAAAAGATACAAATATCTACCTATAAACATAAACACATGACTTAGGCAAAATTTGGTGACAATCAGATCTTGAATGAGTATGATTTACATCTTCATAAAAATCTTACTTCATGAGCTGTGTGCCCTTGAATTGCTTTTATTGCTGTTTTCGATTTTTTTCTGTGTAACAGTTACAAGTAATAATATATTTTAACAAAACAATGGAGAAACGTTTGTGTTTATAAGAGTTTTGACATATTTGATCTTCATTGTGATTAGAACAGAAAGTCATGACTTATTGTACATTGAATATGATAAAATTGTCATTTTTACCCGTGGCATTTAGGCTTCCACGAGCGATTTAGGACCATCATCGCCCTTTAGTTTCACAATGTTTGCAGGTTACATGATTTTGTTATGTTTGTTGAGAAAATTCTCTAATTAGGAAACTTAAATGCGCACTTTATATTACATGTGTTTCATTTTACCTCACTTGTTTAGTCTTTTCTATCTTGATCCGAGTTATGTATTCTTGAATTTGAAAGAAATATCATATTTCTGTATACTGCACTGAAATGAGTTCTCTTCACTTGTAGTTTTAAATTCCAATTGTTTTAAACCTTTAACAAAACGTTTGTTTTGTCAGGGGGAATGGTATTTGAAAATGACCTCTAATGGGTGCCTTTAAGATTTAACTGTGAAGTTCACACTGGGCGTTAATCAATTTGGAGAGTAGACGCAGTCGAAACAAGCTGCTTTCGATATTCAAGGGCATATAATTCCAGACTTTTACCTTCAAACGGGTCGCTTATAGTATACTAGAGGAAAGAATAAACGCAATAACTATTTTTGTTATTTCTCTTCATTCTTTTATGTTATTGAGCCAAATTTGTTACTAATTATTACAGGGAACTGTATCTTGATATTGATCTTTTCGTTTACGTTAGAACATGTCTTATATGTGAGATAACGTCAAAGTAGACGTTTACGCGTTTATCACTTGCAAACCTTTAAAATAACCAAACTGTACATACAACTCTTTCGATTGTGTAGATGCACGTCGACTCGACAAAAAGCAGTGATTTGCGTTTAGATTTTATCCCTCATATCATTTTGTGACTTATTCAAAGACGTCGTCCACTAGCAACTGTGATGTTTATAAGTGGAACATCTCAACCCACATTTGTGTACATCGGTATACAAAATATTGGTTGAAGTAACTTGTTAGAACGAACGGAACACCTTACGGTCGCCCAAAAAGCGGTCGTCAACGTCTAACTTCACGACTTCTGGACCAGAACATTCGCTTATTTTACCTACAGAAACAAATTGTCTTATCGAGAAAAACTGTTGATATTATTCATGGACAGTACAGCAATCACATTCTAGCCAGGAACCGTTAACATCAGTCTGGATTGCGTGTGTGAACGCATTTAACGTTGACGCCAAACCGCTCTCATTTAAATGCATATTTTGGTGGTACGTACAACCTGTGACCTTGATGAAGTTTTAACACTAGAAAGTCAAATGATAAAGCTTAACTATGTATTGAAAAAAAGTCTTCGAATACGGGTGATTTTTAGAAATACAAAAACAAAACGTATGAACAAATTATTTTTTACAAATATTTTTTAATCTTAAATCATTGTAAAACACAGACGATGATGATCGTAAATCGCGCACGTAAACTTGGATGTCATGAGAGTACAGAGAAAGTGTTCTTACTTTTGCTTTTTCTGTTTTTTTGTCAAAGTTTTTTTTTGCTAATTTATGTGTCGCCCGGAAGTGTTGGCCATAATACAATGTTTGATAATTTGATTCTCCTTAAGTGCTTTTTTATTTGTTCGCCTTAAGTCCTTTCTTATCAAGATAAACACTTAGGCCGAAAATCGTCATTGCTTTCAATTTTCAAGTAGTGAACCGTATGCTTGAGTAACGGATGATTAAAACCTCTGGCTTTTAGTGCACCTGAGCACAGTGCTCAGGGGGAGCTATTGTGGCATTCACTGTCCATCGTTAGTCCGTTTGTATATTGTAGGCCCGTCTGTCTGTTCACAAGTCCAGTCGTTCACTATTTAGAGTTTACACTCTAGCACCTACAAAAGCTTTAAATCTGATCACATTTGGTCAAAACAAAAAGACTATGAATTCTCAATTGAGTGTATCATAAAATTAAAGTCAAATGTAATGTGGACCGACCAAGACAATCCCTCTGCAAAATAGCAGGGACCATTAGATCTAGCACGAGAATAAATCATGATATCGTCTAATACATTACTTTAGACTTTTATCAAGCTAATTATCTAAAGCTTAAATCAAATCCAGATAACCCTACACATAATGTTGTTTTTGAACATCTTTATGAAGAGGAATTTAATAAGAAGGAATCAGAAATTCCACCCTTTAGTTTACGTTGTAAAGCTGACATAGAATTCCTAGATTTCGATCTCGATGACGTGGCCGAACTTAAAGTTCCATACGTCCCTTTATGGTCGTCTAAAAGTTCCACCTTTATTTATGATCTTGCTTCAACGAAAAAGTCTGAAACCTAATCCTTCTGTGTTTAAAAATAAATTCCATGAAATTCAGGAAAAGCACATGTTGCATTTTCATATTTATACAGATGGTTCTAAGTCTGAAGAGAAATTTGCTTAAGCTGCCATCTTAGATGGCTACAAATATCAGTATTGTCTGCCCGATAACTAGTCCATTTTCTCTGACAAGCTTAAAGGCTACCGAGCTTGGCAGTTTATTGCACCGTATATTGGAAGAAAATCATTAGATTAACGTGTTTTATAAAAGATCCGCCAAACTCGGTTGTTTTAAAAGTTTTATTTGCTTTTCTTTACATCGTTGAAAAACTGATTTTCGAGAAAATAAAGATCGGCAATTTCCGTAAAATTGCCACGGATTGACGTCATCAATTGCTTGACTCCGCCCCCAATCTAGAGCATGAGGTGTCTGACAAAGACAATGTGTTCGACTTTTCTGTCATATAGCAAAGTCTCAGTTTCCATCCATTTCTCGATCGTAAGAGTAATACAGACAAACTTAAACCGTTCTTTGGCACATTCCTTAATTCACTTACGACCTATTCTTTGACTGTTTCAACATTTTTTCTAACATTTACTGAGGACGAATTCCGTGTTTTGAGTATCGATTGGGGTAGTCGCTTTATGACAGAAAAGTCGGACATTTAACCTTTTTAGAAATTTCAGACTTTCCGGGAAATGACCCATGACTGCCCGTTTTTCCCGCCATGACGTCATTCAGTGGCCGGTATGACGTCATAACTTCAAGTCGGAAGTTTAGCGTATTTTCTTCGGCAAAGATCGGAAAAGACCAAAATATCCAATTTAAAAGACGAAATAAAAACGCTTCTAATGTTGGAAAATTGTAGAAATTTTGATATTTGGTTAATAGTAAGGTGTTCTTTCGGCACAAGACTTTAATTTTTCCAATCATCGGACACTTTAAGGCTATTGACCTTGCACTCGAGCATATCATTGAAAATGGTTATTGGCGCTACATTATTTATACAGAGTCTTTGTCTTGTATGCAAGCGCTCGAGAACGAAAAAACGGACATACCTATTATTGTTCAACTCCTCGAGAAGCTGTCTCGTATATATGCTTCTGATGAAGATACAGTCGAAACTGTCGTATGCAGCCAGCCAAGGGACACACCAAAATTGGCTGCATACGACAGTTGGTTGCTTAACACAGAAAATAATATTCTGAAGGCTGGGTGTAAGTGTCTACTTGTATGACAGGCCCTATTAATATGAAGAAAATGCAAGTGTTGTAAAGTAAAAAGGGTAAACTTTTATATGACATTTAACTGTTTATCACACCTTTTCATGGTTTATGCACATGATTAGGCAAATTGCCAGATGTGTTATCAATATTTCACACATTGCCTGCCACCAATTTGTTTTGCATGGCTGCTTAACGGGATAAAGGTAAAGAGCAATTGGGACAATTAAAGCTGGTCACTGACCACATTAGACGGTTTAGTGTTATTCACAGTTACTTTAAAGAGTAAAATTGCTTGGGAGGACCTGGACTGGCTGCATACGACAGTTTGGCTGCTATACACAGGTGGTCGCTAACACAGTTTTGACTGTACTTATTATAGTCTGTGATATCTGATCTGTGATATTTTAGTCATGTTTAATTTTCTATATAGTTATATGTTCTGTGGATTTTCCGGTCGAATGGACTCGGACATGGGTAATCTATGATCTGGGAGGAGCCCATGTCTATTCGTCCTCACACCGGATTATTCATGGTGCATGGTTGTTTTGTTTCGTGTTTATTATTATAGTATTAATTTGATATTTACAAGGTAATATTATCTTCTTTGAATTAGATATATTTTCATTATATTTTACCTTTCTGGATGTTTATGTAACTATCTACATACCAGTAAATTTGTATATGCTAGCGGCAATAAGTAAAATCAGGTAATAAGCTTAATGCCTAGACAATAAGCTATTGCCTAGTCAATTAGTTATTGCCTAAAAATTTCTGGCCTGAAATGTTTCGACCGAAATTTAGTATATTGCCTAACATATGTTAGCGGCAATAAGTAAACTCAGGCAATACACTAAATGCCTAGGCAATAAGCTATTGCCCTGTCAATTAGTTGCCTAAAGTTTTCAATCATTAGTTTTATTGAATGAAATGTTTCATCGAAAATTGAGTCTATTATAAGACCCCCTTTAATTGTCATGTTTAGGTATTGACTGATCGTCTTCATGGGTATTTCTGTGAATTTAGGTAATTTAGTCAATCATCACATAGAAGGTAATAGATAGGCTGTGATCTAGCTATTGGCTACCTTGTGTAAGCATCAGTTGTGTCCAGAACAATCTTTGAATTTAAAAATGAAGTTTAAATATATTTATTTAAACACAAATCAATGTAAATGATTCAATGCAAAGATTGCTCTATCAAAATGACCTGAGACAGGTGCCCTGCCTTGTTTTAAAGTGGGAGAACAGTATAAGGCCTGTAAGAATCAACTGCAGATGGGAGGACCTATTTTTCACCTAGGTTGTGGGTCTCATTCGGAGATTTTCTGTACAATTGATTGAATTTGAATGGTGTTTGGCACTACATCAACAATTTTCTAGTCATAATGCAACTGTTGGTGCACGGTGCCATGTGTTCCTGACATTACTAGCACCATAACAAACACAGCACCCACTCAGAGCTAGCAGCTAATCATCCTACTTAGTTGGTTAGAAAAGAATTCATTTATCTATCTTATTTAACTGAAATGTAATTCGAAGGGTTTCAAGATAATGAAATGACATTATGGGTCTTTGACTCAATGTAGGGATCAAAAGCAACCAGTATCATTTTCAAGATCTAACTAATGGTGAATGTTTGTGAACTATGTTCAATTTCATATAAGATTTCAAACAGGTAGTCATATTTAATCGTTGGGCAATAAGACTAATGTCTGACTCTTTTGGCCAGGCAATAGGCTTAAAACATGGGCATTAAGCTTAATGTCTAGAATGATTTAGGCAATAAGCTTACTGCATAGGCAATAGCTTATTGCCTAGGCATTAAGCTTATTGTCTAATTTTACTTATTGCCACTAACATACACGAGATCGTACATCCATATATGTGGTGCGCCCAATATGACCTTGGTAGTCGACTGGCCTTAAAACACCATTCATTTATTCATTAGACTTTTCTATCTTCATTCTTGTAATGTGCCCTTGAATTTGAAACAAATATAAATTTTCGAGTGTGTTCTGCACTGAAATGAACTCTCATCACTTGTCGTTTGTATTTGCAATTGTTTCCAGCTTTTTTAAAAAAAGTTTGTTTTGTCAGAGGGAAAATATTTGAAGATGACCCCGAATGGGTGCCCGTCAGATTTACACATATCGGCTTAAGGAGTAAACAAAGTCAAGTTAAGCTGCTTTCAATATTCAAGGTAATATAACTCCCGATATTTACCTTTGAATAGGTCGCAAAACCAAGTTTGATCAAAATTGGCTAAATGCTGTTGGTACTGGAGTGAAAAGTCTTAAATGAGAACGGACGGAAGAGCAGCCAGTAAGACGGACGGACAGGCATACAAAACCGACGGATGACGGACAGTGTGTGACCACAACGGCTAACCAAAAGTACTGTACTCCCGTGCTCTAAAACCCAGCGTTCACTATATGAAAATTGATTGTAATGACGATGTTTCGCCCTAAGTGTTCATTTAAAAAAAGAAAGGGCTTAAGGCGAACATAAAAATGGGCAATTACTCCAAACAAATGATAATGATTATAAAATAACAATAATACAAATAAAATTAACAATAAAGATAAAATGGCGATTATAATACTGTCAAAGATGTATCAATATGCTGACTATATTCTATGCTTACTGTAAAATGTCATGGTAGGCATACTAAAGTAGGGGTTTCAGACAGTTTTATGGATAAAGAACAGAGTGTTGCAAAAGAGAAGTACGTTTGTCTTGATCGATATCATTGTTGTAACTGCCGTTGAAGACATTTACAACATTGTCAGTTTGTAAGTTATTGCACAAGTCATCGGCTATTTTGCGGTCTATCTATTTTCAAAGTTCGTATATGAAAGTTCAAACGATCATTAAAGGACAAGTTGAAGGCATATCATATGGTAGAACTACCCAGATTTTCGCTCGCAGTCTAATGACTCTCGGGTTAAACAAAGTACCATTAATGTTGTAAAGTGGACAAAACCCGAATATTACAGCTCCTTTATTGTAAATTTATGAAAATTGTCGTTTTAGAGACAAGTTCTAACTCAAAGGGGTCGAATCTAGAGTGAATAGTTCATATGTTATTATGAGTGAATGTAATGTTCAGCTTGATAAAATGAATTAGACACATCATGAATTATACTCGTGTAAGATCTGATAAACCCTACTATTTTGTAGAGGGGTTGTCTTAATCGGTCAGCATTACATTCGACCTTAATCTTATGTCTCACTCAACAGGGAGTTCATGATCTTTTTTTAGTTTGACCAATTGCGATCAAGACTGGTAAACTCTAAATAGTTAATGACTGGACTGGTGAACAGACAGACGGTCATACAATATACAGGACTAATGATGGACAGTGAGTGACAACAGTGACTCGCCCTGAGTACAGTGCTCAGGTGCGATAAAAGCCAGTGTTTGTAAACATTCGTTTCGCGTGTTTGTGCTCATCCTTTACACCAGCACACGATTCTCTACATGAAAATGGACAGTACTGACGATTTTCGCTCTAAGCGATTATTTCAATAAGAAAGGACTTAAGGCTAACTGATAAAAATAGGCACTTAAGGCGAATAAAATTATCAAACATTATTTTATGGCCAGCAATTTCAGGACACACTTGTAAGATAAAATAACCAAACAACGAAAAACAACCTTTGACCAATGAACAGGACAAGTAATTGTAAGAATGCTTTCTCTGTAAAACTTTCCAGTTGCAAAACTACCTTTTCCGGGCTGGAATTTCAAGCATAGGAGCATTGTACTGGCGCACAATGGCAGGTCAGTCGTCCTCTGTAATCATCTCTTTTAAACGACGTGGGTCACATTAACATGTGTTTTTATAACTTGCGATTCAAGTCTAACCCGACTTTGTTTCTGCGCGTGCAGATCTTACGTACACCAAGTAGTTCACCTAAGATCTTCAAAACACTTTAAGAATGAATGTCTCTTTCATATCTTTGAAGTTATAATTTTGGTCTTCGCTTGTGTTAACGTTTTCATTGTAACAACTATCTTTTCCGACAAACCAGAAACGGACCTACCGACTCCCGACCATCATTCAACCGACTTTTCTAAATATGAATGGAAAAAATCTCTCAACATCGTGTATATTGACAGTTGCGAGCACAGCTTGTTTTACTCTACGAACCTAAAAAGAGTCCATTGTATCATTGTTACCTGACATGTAAACCCCTATATCGAACAATGTTTCTGAAGTGTGAAATTCTAGTTCGTTACATAATTATTCTTTGTCACGACAGTCGGTTTCTGTTATACAATGATTTGGGGACTTCTGATAGAATTCAGAATGAAAACAAACAACCAGTTTTAGTGTATTTCATTTGTCAAACAGTTAATAGCATTGTTTTGTTTTTATTATTTTAGTCTTTCTCACTATATAGTGCAAAAGAAGTACCATTCGACTTCCTTGATGGGAATTGAATGCCGTGAGCAAATTTCGCCTTAAGTGCTTATCTTACAAATGAGGACTTAAGGCGAACAGGTGGAACTAGACACTTAAATCGAATGAAATATTGAAAAGGTAAATAAACGGCGACTATTGTCGGCCGGCCGGAACTCTGCAATGCTCGTTCAGACAGACAAAAGATATCTCGCCAATCAAAATCCGTCAGAGCCTATATGTACGTATATACAACTGGTTGACCAGAGGGGTCCAGACTTATTTATCGTTGAAATTGACAAAATCGTTATTTTTCCTCTTGACACCAAAGCTGACGTGAGCGTTTTAAAAAGGATCACCATCGTCCTTTTGTTTTACAATGATTTAAGGGGGAATGCTCTAGTTTTTCGGAACACTCGGTCATTACTGTAGTAAATTAAATGTTTCGTACCAATACGTTTCGCTACCATATTTTCAATAATATTACACATCATTACAATTTACCATTTTCGAGGGTAAAAGTGTATTTATTATGCGAAATTGATTTTCTCAAGATGGAAATCGATTATTTGGAGCAAGAAAGTCGTAAGTGTGTATGCAGTTACCACTGTTTTGCGTAATTTTATTCATGTGTAACTGATAAAAATTGCTGTAATTCACTAATAAGTGCGCTGACTTATACATTTTCTTTTTGAATTATTACCAGGACATGTTGCTTGATACAATGAGGGAGTTTTATCAAATTCTATTATGTAGAACTTGAAATATTTTCAAAAATATGCAAATTTTGACATAAAACACTCCAGCTTCGTTGATCTAACCGAACACGTGAGCATGTTGTTTTATACATTTACACATCTGTAATATCACATATTTTGGGTTTTCTGTTCTTATTAAATGTAAGACGTTACTTTTAATCCAATTTCGGGACTAAACGATGAATATACAGCATATTATTAGCATTTTACTGACATTGGACAGGTGCATGAAATTGTGCATTTGTTCGCTGTAGGGGTATGTGATACGAATGTCTATAAAATTCAAACAAGATCGCTGACCATCCATTTTTATTGTATTTTTCAATTGGTAATAACATGTAATTTCAGCATACAAAATATAGATGATTCTATAATTGGGAAAAATTTAGGAAACTGGAGCATTCCCCCTTAAGATTAAACATACCTCATGGGGAAACCTTTTCTTTTTTTAATTAGAAGACCTGAATGCGCACTTTATATTTTATGTATTTAATGTTGCCTCACTTGTTAAACCTTGATTCTTTTTAAAACCCAGGTTTACATTCTTCTCGCTAAAATTACAATACAGGAAAAATGAATATTGTATTGTTTGATTGCAATTTCAAGAGTATCGCACACGCACTCGTAAAATGCAATTTTGTCAAATTCAATGGCTTTCAAATGAGGATGTAAGATCATGATCGAACTGAAAATTAGACCAAGGTCAGATTTGATGGTCCCTTATATCTTATCCATGTTTTGTCTTGATTGGTTAATATTTCTATATATTACAGTGAAACGAATGTGTAAACTAGCATTTCTCAAATTCTGGGGCACAGAACGATAAATATTGATAATCAATACAAAACTTGAACAAAATGTTGGCGACCGCGAAATCTTGTATCAGTGCAATGTTTGATATTATCCTTTCAGAAAGCCTAAATTTAACGTGTCATTGAATTATATAAAACTGTTTTTTTTTTCGACAAATTTTGCACTCTCACAATTAGACTAGGAGAAGTTTTCTGTACGAGGCCTAAAAATGGTTCCAGGGAGGACAACTTGTTACAACCAAGAGACAATGCTTAAACGATGTAGCAATGTCCCCTTAATCACTTAAGCCCTGTCTCTCTGTCCGCATCAATGGTGAAGTAGGTCTAAGTAGGTCAAAGGTCAACTAGGTGCAAAAAATAAATGGTATAATAGGTATAGTTAAACAATCCGCTATAACTCGTTTAGTTTTGGGTTTAGAATAACATATTTGGTATCACAATGAAGATTAGACATTGATCTTTATTTTGAAGTATAAATATGCAAATTATCTGATTTGCATATGCATGATTTTGAAGATTTAATTGGAAATTTTGATCATTTTTTGTCATTTTTTCAGAGTGTAGATCAAACGAAAGCTATAGCCCACTAAGTTGGTGGTGTATATTCACAAATTTGGTACCAAAGTAAAGCCTAGACATCTATCCTCAAGTTAAGTTATGCAAAAAAGCTTAATTGCATATGCATGATTTTTTTATTATTTTTAATTAATTGATGAAAGTATCACCCGTTATTGAAAATTTGATAGATGCAGAGCGTTGCAGCTTCCCGGAAGGATATAATCAAATTGCATTTGTAAAACGTCCTGTCCAATACAGAAGTTAGCATTTTAGGTCTTTTTTTACAGACTCAGATTGAATTACAGTATAGTAGAGTCTTTGGTTTCCATGGAAACATATATTGCAAAAGTAGTTTTGGGCTAAAACGGGAGAAACAGCTATTAGTCACTAAGTCCTTGGTGCAGACTGTAGACAAACAATCAATGTTTTTAAATGAAGACAAGACATCCATTTTTCTTTTTCGGAATAAGTATTCAATTAAGCCTGTGGAGGCTTATTTGCATATTCATAACTTTGAAGAATTTATTAGAACAATTGATGGAATTATAGTCAATTTTTGCGAGTACACACAAAAAAAAAACATATCTCGAATAGTTCTTGGTATAGATTAACAATTTTAGTATCAAATTGAAGTTCTTAAGCATTCGTCTTTATTTTTCGGACAGTTATGAAATTGAAATGATTTGCATATGTATTCTTTTGTAGATTTGATAGGAAATTTTGGTGAAAGTTTCACAGTTTTTGTTAAGAAATTTGCAGGATAAGGGATATTCCTTAATTAGTTGATGGTGTTCTCTTACAATTTTGGTTTCAAAATAAAACCAAGGACTCCTTTCTTAATTCCAGTTTTGCATAATAGCTTATTTACTTTCCAACATTTTTTTATTCTATTTTAAATCATGATGAAAATATCACAAACTTGTGAATATTTGGTACTTGTTTAATGTACTTGATAATGAAGGCTTGTGGGATAGCATTCCAAGTTTGCACTAAAGAGTTTTCCAGCTCCTGAATGATTTGGGGCTAGCGTGCTAATATCCTTATCCGACGTCCTAACTAATCCCAAAGGTACTCCACATGATTCAGATCCGTGGACTTCGAGCACGACGGAAGTACCCTGATCCGATTCCTATCAAGCACCACACGTCTACCCGCAGCAGGGTAATCCCGTGGTGCCCGAGGTTCCCGGATCTGAATCCTGTCGAGTACCTTTGGGATGAGTTAGGACGTCGGATGGGGATTTTCGCACGCCAGCCACAAACACTTCAGGAGTTGGAAAACTCTTTAGTGCAAACTTGGAATGCTATCCCACAAGCCTTCCTTATTGATTACATTAATTCTGTGCACTCCAGATGCCGTGCAAATGGCGGACATACAAGATACTATATTTATAGTGTTGACGTCAATTTTATGACGTTATACGAGTACAAGACAATTGATTTCTTCTTGGCCTGTTTTAATACTGGCCTTTGTGAATGTAGGCAATGATTTTCTTAACTGGCAAACTCTTTCAAATAAGTTAGAGTTATTTTGAACGTGTTAAAATCGACCCCATCTAACGTATCGAGTAACGTTTTAAACACCCGTCTTTGTTACGTTGTCAAAATGAAATTTCGATGGTAAAACTAGTAGATATTATGTTTTTTATTACTCCGATCAACATAAAATAAAGACATGGTGAATTATTCTGGTTTTCGTTACGATGCATAATATACTAGAAGAAAGAAGAAACGCAACAGCTATTTTTTGTTATTTCTCTTAATTCCTTTATGTTTTTGAGTCAAACTTTTTACTGATTATTACAGGGTACTGTACCTTGATATTGATCTTTTTGTTTACGTTAGAACCGGTCTTACCTGTGAGATAACGTCAAAACAGACGTTTACACGTTTTGCACGTGCAAACCTTTAAATACCAAAACTTTACATAAAACTGTTTTATTTGTGTAGATGCACGTCGACTCGACAAAATGCAATGATTTTTGATTGGATTAAACCCTCATATCACATTCCGACTTATTCAAAGACGTCGTCCGGTAGCAATTGTAATGTTTAAGAATGGAACATCTCAACCCCTAATTGCTGCTGACTTTTGTGTACATCAGTTGACAAAATATTGCTTGAGATAACGTCTTAGAACGAACAAATCAACTGACGGTCGCCCGAAAAGTGGTCGTCAACGTCTTACGTCACGACGTCAGGACCATAACGTTCGTTTATTTTGCCCACCGAAACAAATTCTCTTATCGACAAAAACTGTTGATGTTATTCATGGAGAGTACAGCAATAAAATTTCAGCCAGAAATCGTTAACGTCAAATTGGTTTGCGTGCAAGAACGCATTCAACGTTGACGCCAAAACCCTCTAATTTAAACGCATATTTATGGCACGTACAACCTGTGACCTTGATGAAATTTTGACACTAGGAAGTCAAATGATGAAGTTTAACTATACATTGAAAAAAGTACTCGAATGAGGGTGATTTTGAGAAAGACAAAAACAAAACGTATGATCAAATTTATTTTTTGTTGCGTTTCTTTTTTCCTTTAGTATATTATGAATGCATTTCAAAATAAGTAAATGCACGTGCACGTTGAGCGAGGTAAATGACACGTAAAATTAAATTTGTTTTTGACTGAAATTGATTAGAAATACAGTCGACACTCGTTATCTCGACATCGGATAAATCGAAATTCCGCTTAAGTCGAAGTGAAAGTCATGTCCCATCCTCAAAATATGGATAACAAAATGTTTAGTCAAAATAAATCCGAAACAAATACAGCCATAGAAAATTTAGTAGGAAAAGGATAGAAATTGCTCGTTTCGAGCAATTTCTTTCATTTTCCTACTACTATATTTCAATCATGGAGAAAATATGATGCCCATCAAAAATGGTTAAAAAGGTTTTCGTCGAAAATAATCAAAAACGGATGAGTCGAGATCCGGATATGTCGAGGTAATTTGACTGTCCCTCTGACTTCGAAACAACGAGAGTCGACTTTATGCCATGTACTGAAATATGGGAAATCACGGCGATTGAATGAGCGATAACTTAGTTATACAAAAACAAAAGTGACGAGTTGCCTGTGCGGTTCAGTAATATAATTATGTGTATATTTCTATCAGAATAGGACTTTTAATGAAAAGTAGGAATGCGTTTTGAAACTGTCAAGGAGTCATAACTCGCATTAGTTGAGAGAAAGGGTTTGATAGGAGATTGGTCACAAGTGAAGGTTAACAATTTTAACTCTTTTCCCATCATTTTCTCGGTCTTTATATTAAACTTGTCTGTTGTATGCTACACTTTTGTAGTCTGTTAAATTGTTGATAATAACGTTCTAAAAATATTCCGTGGTAAAGGAGTGGTATCACTTGTCAAAATAAGCATTTTCCGGTGGTTCAGCATACTTTAATGGGTGCAAATCTATTAGACGAATATTAAAAAATGTAATAAATGTACGATAAAATGGAAATAACATTAGCTGATAATTATAAAGTAAATTCTGTAAGCAGCATTTGTCAGTATTGAGAGCTAATTAACCCTTTCCTAGACGACAAAGGAAAGGATAGTTTGTCTGAAATAATAAGATTTAAGCGTGAAAGGTTGATACATGTATGGTTTTTCCTGCCTATGCGATACAGGCTGATGACAGGTCGTATTACACTACGGCATGTACGGCGGGAAAACTCAATGTAACAGTTTATACCAAATATATAGTTTCAATAATCATCCAAAGAGAAATGAGAATGTTCTATTGGCGATGTCCTTCGCTCTAATCTCTGGCGTCTGGAACACCTAAACATATTCATTACCACTGATAAGCCCTGTGACACAGACAGACAGAGACAGACAGAGAGATAGACAGATGGACAGACAGAGACAATATTGCATGGATAAGCATATTGACAGCTTCTTAAAGAGGTACTCGGCTTATATAGGGTTACGTCCAACGTAATTTTGACTCCAAATGTAATGATTGGATCCTGTGTTTTGGCTACTTCTCTACTTTTTCTCATTCAGTACAGATTCCTCATTGTGGTACAATAGAGACGTGTTGAACATCAATTTCAAACACAAATTTGAGCCCATTTTACCGGTCATACACTTGCTCCAGAATCGCCGCTAATCGGAGAAGAACGGCGTTAAAAAATCCAAAGAAATGGAACAGGCTTTTGGGTGAAGAGTTATCTGCCACTCGGGGTCCTTATATCAAACGAAACTATAGCACCAGCCCTAGTTCTACCGATTCCATCAACCCTTACCCACACCTTTTCTCCCAAACCGTCGATATTCCTTATGTCAAGTGAGTGGACCTCCTCAATCTCCGTTGCCACGGCTAACGCCGAAGACGCGCGAAATCGGAAATAGTATTTGTTTATGGGACTCGACCGAAAGTAGGTACTCTATTACTTGTATGGAGTTAAGGGGAGCTCTGCTTAGCTGGTCTCGCAAAATAGGTAAACCTGAAGTCAACCTGTCTTTCTTTCAATTTTGTGATGGCAATTGTTGCGTCTGTACGTTTGAAAAAGGCAAAACCTACTCTCGTCAATAGACTGATTTCTCGGACATCCACCTGTTGTTCGTAAATAAAACTTGAGATTTCTCCATGAATGACACCATCGCTGACAAACACAAGAGTATGTGGGCGTATGCTTGATGCCATATTTCTTATAAGAAATACGTCTGCTAAATGACGATGTTTCAATTGAAACTGGTTTATATACTCAGTTCCATAAATAAGTGTGCACTTTCTTTCGTTTTATTTCTCCAATCATGTCTCACTTAAAATAACTGTTGATGTTCTTTCCTGGCTACGATTGTCACAGGATTTGGATCTGATTGAATATGTGTGGGTCATTTAGCGAGAAACGTTCCAACACTGTGAAACATCAGTTATATGCAGATATTGTCATTGCTCTCGCTCGGGAATGAAATAACATTCCTGCTGTAGTTTTGAGCTCTCTGCGACCATCAATACTCGCTTTATTCGAAAACATAATGTAGGTGGTCGTGAAAGATTTTCAAAAAGGACTTCAATTAACTTATTCTACATAAAATTGAAACGTAACCAATTTTGTGTACTTTTGCAACTTTTATTTTTATACCGCCTGTATTTGACCTAAGAAAAATAAACAAAAAATGTCCGTTTGACAACATTTAAGGGATAGGTCGTTTTCCTGAAACTCTTAGCTACAATATGATAGCAAACTGTATTATCTTAAGTCGAGAGTCAAAGGAGAAATGAAACAAAATAAAGTGCACACTTATTTATGGAACTGAGTATATATTCATCCGTGTTAAACATGCCCCCGTATATGAATCGACCAATCAAATGCATAAGCTTGAGAAAACGCAACAGGGATGACATTTTGAAAGGGAGAAAACAACCCTTTTCAAAATACCATCCGCACGACTTTTCGACTTTTTTTCAAAAATATAGATATACGTAAAAAATCGAGAACATCAAAGGGATGTTATTTTGGAAAGTTTTCCGCCCCTGTAGTTCGTATTACTTTAAGCTATTGTATTGTGGGACTCGACCTGATGTAGGGAGTTGTTTTGGGCTATCATATTAGTGTAACGATGTCATGGAATTTGTCTAGTTAACATCTATCAAAAGAAAAACAACAAGATCAATGTTCCTTTCTCGCATGGTTGATATTGTTGTAGCAGCCTCTACAAAATCATAAAATGCAAATCCAATATCTCCCAAAATCATGATATCTTTTACATCAAATGCTTTTTCATAGACAAAGCTAGACAAATCTCCGAAAGTGACGTCGTCACTAACTAGCACTAGGGCCTCTGGGTCGCTGAAATCAAGTATGGTTGTCATTTGGATGAAAGCAGTTTTCATATGTTCTGTCACAATTCTGACTCATCTTTATATAATACAAATTTTAAGCTACGTCCATATTCCTTTCAAACCAATAAACTACAGTCAGATATAAAACAGGAGTTCGACTGGATTGTTTTTCGAAAAGGGAGAATTGCCGCTTGTCCATAACACGTAATTGGTAAAAAGGTTTTCCTTAGTTTTTTTCTTCAAGATGTTCTTTTTCCCAAATTAGGTTATTTTAAACCAAGACACATATATACGAGGGCTGTTGATAAAGTATCCGGAACAGTATCATAACTTTTTAACTTTTAAACCAAATGAGATGAAATTTTCGACACAAATACTTTGAAGAATTATGCATTTGACCCTGCTTTAATAACTAGGCTGTATCCATTGAGGCGCTTTCGACAGTGGCTATGGAAACGTAGGGTCACGCTGAGCGTGGTAACTTTGTATAATTGGTAAAAAATGTGACTTATCAATCGCTTTTGAAGCGATTATATTTTGTTTTTCTCACGTCAAAAGTTGTCCAAGATGCTAGTTAACTTTCAGCGTAACCTTTTCTTGGCAAACGTAATGTCATTGGCTGATATATGACGTCAATTCCGTAAACAACTGTTGGTGAATATATTGTTTTTGCTGTTATAGCAAATATGGTGCTTGAGCAGGGGTATGCTACACTGTTTTGCATGTTTATTGGTAAATCAAAGTCAGAGAAATCTTTATGATATTGAACACGTACGACAATAGTTCTATGAAAATAATTAGGCATTTATAAGTGGTTTAGTGCATCGAAACGATTCTACGCGTGATGTTGCTGACCCCAAAATATCTGGACGTCCCAACACGACGTCAGTAAAACGTTCATGACTTGCCACATGTGTCCGAGAAACTATCCATAAAATTTCCCAGGTACAGTTCATATCCTTTTTTTACAAATGGGTTCATTTTGAAGTGGATATGTGTAAATATATGAGTAAGACAGACTTTTCTGATGCTGTATCCATCCAAGAACTAAGTTGCCCCGCTCAACGTGACCCTACGTTGCCATAGCGACAATAGAATGCGCCTTAATGCAAACAAGACCATTTTTGTTGCAGGATCAAAAGCATAACTCTCTAAAGTATTTGGGTTGAAAAAGTCACTAAAATTAAAACATAAATTAAAAAGTTATGAAATCATTCCGGGTACTTTATTAACAGCCCTCGTATTTATATAAAAACAATCTTGTGGTATATGAATTACACATATAGAATCTTTAGAATATTTTATGTCAATGGAGTGATATACTACTGTGTAATTTAAAACAATGAGGCAACAGTGTGAATTTAGGGATCAAAAGTAAAACCCCTTTAATATACATATACTGACTGACTTTAAAAACGCTTCACTGAAGTTCATCCGACAATTCTATGCATAATACAAAATCAATTTTGCCGTTGTGAACATTAAACAAAACCTCGACATCTTTCAAATATTTCCTGAAAATTTCAGACGAAAATTCGGTTCAATGGTCGAGATAAAGCCATCTAAAGAGAAGCGGTGTGAGGATTTTAATAGTTTTCTCTATTTAATAACGAGTTATTTCGCTCCGGTTATCAAAATCGTTTAAGGGGGAATGCTCCAGTTTCCTAATTTTTTTCCCAATAATAGAATTTATTTATATTTTGTATGTTGAAATAACATGTTATTACCAATTGAAAAATGAAATAAAAATGGATGGTCAGGGATCTTGTTTGCATTTTATAGGCATTCGTATCACATACCCCTACATCGAAAAAATGCACAATTTCTTGCACCTGTCCAAGGTCACTAAAAAGCTAATAAAATGCTGTATATTCATCGTGTAGCCCCTAAAACGGATTTAAAGTAACGTCTAACATTTAATAAGAACAGAAAACCCAAAATATGTACAATTATAAACGCGTAAATGTATAAAACAGCATGCTCACGTGTTCGGTTAGATCAACGAAGATGGGCTGTTTTATGTCAAAAAGTGGGGTTTCCATAAGGCCGTTTTCCTGGGACCTAAATTTTCCAATGATATTTTTAGTACAAATAGATACATACATAAAGGGGACGTATTTTGCCGAAAAGTCTGAATCGAACGGACCTTTGGTTTGGTGTATATTTTATATCCAAAGTGGGTGGGTAATTCTATTCTGGCGCTACCCAAGGTTCTTATTCGTCAATTTTCTATCCAAATGTAGATAGTTGGCGAAAATTTTTAAAATATTATGTTTTGTATATAAGCCAATGTTAAGAGGACCTGAAATTCATTGGCTTGCTGATGATGAATATTAAAATATTTGACATTTTATGTAATTTTTCATTTTTTTTTTTTTAATTTTCTTCTCCCAACTTTGGGCAAAACATCAACACGTTTTTATAAAGCGACATATTGTAATAATATTTTACGTGAGAACTTGTTAATAAACCGTTATTGCAAAATTATGAGGGAAAACACGTCCCCTTTATGTATCTATTTGTACTAAAAATATTATTGGAAAATTTAGGTCCCAGGAAAACGGCCTTATGGAAACCCCTCCTTTGCATACTTTTGGAAATATTTCAAGTTCTACATAATAGAATTTGATAAAACTCCCTCATTGTATTAAGCAACATATCCTGGTAATAATTCAAAAAGAAAATGCATAAGTCAGCGCACTTATTAGTGAATTACAGCAATTTTTATCAGATACACATGAATAAAATGACGCAAAACAGTGGTAACTGCATACACACTTACGACTGTCTTGCTCTTAATAATCGATTTCAAACTTGAGGAAATCAGTTTTGCATAATAAATACACTTTTATCGTCGTAAATGGTAAATTGTAATGATGTGTTATATTATTGAAAATATGGTAGCGAAACATATTGGTACGAAACGTTAAATTTACTACAGTAATGACCGAATATTTCGAAAAACTGGAGCATTCCCCCTTAACAGACGTGACCTCATTGCTCCTTGAGTTTAAACAAATTCTTTATTCGTTTGGGCTAGAATTATTTACCATTTATTGCTGGAGAGTATTCTAAAGTTTTGCAGCATGTCTATGCTTAATGCACTTTGATCTGACGATGACTTTCTATAAGGATCTGCCCGGGGCGTGGTAGCCAGTAGTGAGATTCGCAAGCTCTGATTCGTTAATTGACTTATTCGTTAATTCACTGTTCCGGCTCCAGTTTGTCAATAGCAACGTCTTTGTATTACAATTGCAGTGGATATCGTTGTTGTAAACCAATTACATAAGTGACGTTGACGTATGTTATCCTGACGTTGGCTCGTTATAAACACCTGATCATGACACTGATGGTCAGCAGCAATCCCTGTAGATTGGATAAGTAAATGAAAGTAACATTTAAACGTCTCGCTCATTGACAGCCCCGCTCAGAGTAATCCAACAACTTGTGTACGTCTCTCGAATTTTGGTCTCGTAGCTTTATTCTTTGTTTAATCAAATTGGTTGAGAAATAAAAGTAATTTCTGACCATTGGGCTATGGAATATGAAAACAAAATCTCAGTTGGTGACCTAAGGTGCAGTTATGTGAACGTTATTTGTATTTTGCACGTTGACGAGATGCAAAATAACGTGAAAATTGACTGCAATAAATTTCATCGCATATTGTGTCTTATTGCTTGAAATGTATATGAGAAGTATAATTTCGATCTTATTATGCCCCCTTTCGAAGAAAAAGGGGGTATATTGTTTTTCAAGTGTCGGTCGGTATGTCAGTATGTCTGTCGGTCGGTTCGTCGGTCGGTCGGTCTGTCCGTAGACCAAACCTTGTCCGGAGCATAACTCGAAAAGTATTAAAGGTAGAATCATGAAACTTCATAGGCAAATAGATATCTCATTATGGAGAGGTGCACTGCACAAGAACCGTAACTCTGTCGATCAATTTTTTGGAGTTATTGCCCTTTGTTGATTTTATAACTTGATTCTTGTCCGGAGCACAACTCAAAAAGTATGTAAGGTAGAATCATGAAACTTTACAGGTGGATAGATCTTATTATGGAGAGGTGCAGTGCTCAAGAACCGTAACTCTGGCGATCATATTTTTTGAGTTATTGCCCTTTGTTGGGTTTATAACTTGATTATTGTCCGGAGCATAACTCAAAAAGTATGCAAGGTAGAATCATGAAACTTTACAGGTAAATAGATCTCATTATGGAAAGGTGCAGTGCACAAGAACCATAACTCTGCCGATCAAATTCTTTGAGTTATTGCCCTTTGCTGATTTTATAACTTGATTCTTGTCCGGAGCATAACTCAACAAGAGTTGTCCGCGGACAACGTTGCTCGCCTATACGGGAGCTTGTCACAAAAACAGTTAATTGTTTAAAAGTAGGTCAAACTCCAAGGTCAAGGTCACAAGGTCAAGATCACAAATGAAAGGTCTTGACAGGAGGTATCCATATGTGAAATATCAAGTCTCTATCAATAATAGTGCATGAGATATAGGCCAGGTTAAAGTTTTTCAAAAGTAGGTCAAACTCCATGGTCAAGGTCACTAGGTTAAAGGTCATGGTCCCAAATGAAAGGTTTTGTCGACATGTATCTATGTATGAAATATCAAGGCTGTATCTCTAATAGTGCCTGAGATATAGAGCAGGTAAAACATTTCAAGTGAAGACGAGACGGGACGGGACGGTACGCGACGCCGACACTAGGGCTGTGACATTAGCTCCCCGGACATAAAGTCCCGGCTCGCTAAAAAGTATGTAAGGTAGAATCATGAAAGCTCATAGGTGGATAGCTCTCATTACGGAGAGGTGCAGTGCACAAGAACCGTAACTCTGGCGATCATATTTTTTGAGTTATTGCCCTTTGTAGATTTTATAACTTGATTCTTGTCTGGAGCACAACTCAAAAAGTATGTAAGGTAGAATCATGAAACTTTACAGGTAGATAGATCTTATAATGGAGAGGTGCAGTGCACAAGAACCATAACTCTGCCGATCAAATTCTTGGAGTTATTGCCCTTTGTTGATTTTTACACTTAATTCTTTAATCTTGCCTATATCTCATGTCATTTTATACATACGGCCTTGATATCTCACACATAGATACCTCCTATCAACATCGTTCACATTTGACCATCTCCTTGGACCTTGTGACCTTGTCCTTGCAGTTTGACCTACTTTGGAAAATAAATTAAACCGGGGATATATCTCATGACCTTTTACACATACAGCCTTGATATTTCACACATGGACACCTCCTACCAAGTCCTTTCACAATTGACCATGACCTTGGACCTTGTAACCTTGACCTTGGAGTTTGACTTACTGTTAAACAAAATGTGTTTGTGAAACACAAATGCCCCCGAAATGGCCATTTTTCTACAATGTTAAGTTTTCGTGGAGTAAAGGGTTATTAAGGGTTAAAGGATGACCTTGAGGAAGGCTAAATTGCTTGGAACAGATAGATATCATTAAAAGGAAGTTGCATACCAAATTTGAGCTTTGTATGTGTAATACTTTTGGAGAAAAGGCAAAGGTTAAGTTTTCGGAGTAGAAGGTTAAGTTTTCGTAGAGTAAAGGGTTGATAAGGGTTAACGGATGACTTTGAGGAAGGTCAAATTGCATGGAACAGCTAGATATCATTGAAAGGAAGTTGCATACCAAATTTGAGCTTTGTATGTCAAATACTTTTGGAGAAAAGGCCAAGGTTAAGTTTTCGGACAGACGGACGGACAGATGGACAGACGGACAGACAGACGGACAGACAGACGGACGCACACGAGTAAAACAATATGCCCCTGATCTCTCGATACGGGAGAATAAAAACTTTAACCTGGTCGATATATCATGTCCTTTTACACATACAGCTTTGATAATATCTCACACATAGATAACTCCTATCAACATCGTTCACATTTGACCATGACCTTGGACCTTGTGACCTTGACCTTGGAGTTTGACCTACTTTAAAAATAAAATTAAACCGGGCATATATCTCATGATCTATTACACATACAGCCTTGATAAATCAAACATTGGCACCTCCTACCAAGACCTTTCACAATTGACCAAGATATTGGGCCTTGCGGCCTTGACCTTGAGGTTTGACCTACTTTTAAAAAACATTAACCTGGCCAATATATTATGTCCTTTTACACTTGGAAACTTCCGACCAAGACCTATCACATATGACTATGACCTTGGACCTTGTGACACTGACCTTGGAGTTTGACCTACTTTTAAACAAATTAAACTGGGCCTGTATGTGCTGTAACGCATATAGCCTTGATATTTCACACAAGGACACATCCTACCAAGACCTTTCACATTTGACCATGACCTTGGAACTTGTGACCTTGACCTTGGTGTTTCACCTTGATATTTCACTCATGGTCACGTCCAATCAATACAGTTCACTTTTGACCATGACCTTGGACCTTGACCTTGGAGTTTGACCTACTTTTATAAAACTTAAACTAGGCCTATATCTCATGTCATGTTACCTATACAGTCTCGATATTTTACACATGGACACCTCCTAACAATACCTTTCACATTTGACCATGACCTTGGCCTGTGTGACATTGACCTTGGATTTTTACATACTTTTAGAAATCTTTAACCTGGCCTTTATCTTATGTCCTATTACTTAAACATACAGCCTTGATATTTCACACATACTACCAAGACCTTTCACATTTGACCATGGCCTTGAATATTGCAACCTTGACATTGGAGTTTGACCTACTGTTAAAAACTTAAACCAGGCAAATACATCATGTCCTTTTACACCTACAGCCTTGATATTTCACATATGGACACCTCCAACCAAGACCTTTCACATTTGACCATAACCTTGGCATTTGGCCTACTTTTAAAAACTCTAACCTGGCCTATATTTCATTTTACTTTTACATATACAGTCTTGATATTTCACACATGGACACCTCCTACCAAGACCTTTCATAATTGACCATGACCTTGGACCTTGTTACCTTGACCTTAGACTTTGACCTACATCAAATGTAGGCCCTTCAGGTGGCATATATGTTTTCCAAACTTCTCTTGTTGGTTATTACTACGAAAATATTCGAAAAAATAAGTGATACGTTTTTTAAAGTCATTCAGTATACTGCATAGGAGACATATTGAATTTCAAGATTTTTGCAGAATATTAGGTTTGTCACAAACTAAGAAAATAATCCAGCTTTTATTGGAATTTTTATTGGAACAATTTAAGGAACAATAGCTTCGCAGAGCGGCGCATATACGCCCGAGAGGGGATTGTCAGTAAAATTGGTATTTACGGCAACGGCAGATAATTCAAGAACGAAAAGAGTTCTCTCAATTCCGTAAGCGATGTGCACAACTGTACACCTAGACTGGGTTCCAGACTGATCATTTTTCCCTCTTTCACTTTCTCCGGTCCAAAGATCAGTCTGGGGCCAAACAAAATTCCTAAATTGCGCCATCTGCTTTTTTCTCCAATTTTGGGGGGTAATTTCACGAACGGTAACTCGTCCAGACATTTATTTAGTGCTATATTTAGTAACAGAAATCCCCATGGACTAGACTGGTACCCGTATTTCTTCTCGGAAATCGGGTACCCGTCTTTTTGAAGATAATTCTAATTAGGCTAACAAATATTGCACAATTCAGCAATTATTGGATTTTATATCTTTTTGGTAAACTGTTATTGCTAAGGGTTAAACGGTTGGCTATAAATCCTATGGTGTCGGTCGCTTAACCCTTTAGCAACGGCAAAAAATTTTGACCGTTTTATTTTGAATGCTGTCGAAAGGGATGTTGAACAGAAAATGATTTGTAAACCAGGCAACTGAGAAAAAACTGAGGCAAAACGAGAAAATGCTGTTTATCAACATTTCTTCTTTCGCTTTAACGTTTCCACAAGCCCTTTCAATTAAACACGTTGAAACCAGGTCTTGTTTGAGAAAGGGTTTGCCCTTTCCCGAAAAAGACCATAATTGGAAACGTTTGATCGAAAAAATGAAGAAAAACAGGAGAAACTTCTTAATATTACCATCAGTTTTCTCCTTTCGTCTCAATATTTTCTTTCTGTGTACAAATGTCATCTTTATCAACAACAATTTTGTAGTTTTGCAGCGTTTTCAAATTGGAGCAGTCGAAGGGTTGACTGCTAATAACCAGAAAACAAAGTTTGAATCTTCTTGATATTGCAGACGGCATTTTCAAGTAAATGATATGTAACTTTTTTTCGTTTTGTAGAAAACATTGCGAGAAATGAAGAAGTTATGTGCCATAAGCACTTTCTTCATTGTCCACAATGTTTACAAAAAGCTTTATCACGCCGGATGTCAAAGGCGTCAATATGTGGGAATTGGTTAATGTGTGACACACTTACAGTAGACAATAACACATATAACACATCTTCTTATCAGTCTGTTTATCTTATCCACCAATTTACACCTTAACAAACGACCGCAATTTAGACTCCCATTTTAGAAGATGCTTGCAGGCGACAAAATTTGTGATGATAAAGGTAAGATTTGTTTAAAATAAAGCAAGAAAATATCCAAAGAAAAGGCGAAATTGGTGAGTATCGAACTATCTTCCCAGCCTTTTCTATTGGGGAGGTCATGTTCGGGAAATGATTAAATAGTTTAAATGACCCATTGATGAATTAGTTTTTACATAAAAAACACCCATTTCTCGAAATATTTATTAACTTTTTGTCAAATTGTGTCTTCATAATTGTTCATTGTTCTCTCGACCATTTTTTACATTTTGTATCAGACAATAGTATGAAATAGAACATAACATTTTTCATTGTTTTTCATGTATAATAGAATTTCAAACAACATTAATTTCTCCTCCTGTTGTAAATTTGAAGGAATTTGATAGTTAAACGAATTCATGTTCGAATAAAAATAAGATAAAAAAGAAAAGGAGAAGACAGAGGGAAAATCGTTTGCAAGGGTTCCATCTAAGCTTTAGGGTAGTTGAGCTTTAAAACAATCATTTTGTGTCGATATAAACCAAACAAAAGTCGTGCTTGTTCCTTAAAAACTTTTTTGTAATTGTTACAGGATAAATATAGATTTATGCAGTTTGGGAATGGTTAATCTATCCGCATTGGATTTGCCATGGCTCACATAAAGACCATTGTCCCCAATTGCATTCTTAAAAATCTATTCATCCGTGCAAAACCAAATTTTACTTGATAGTGAATATATGATTTTGACAACCAAAACGAAAGAAGCACCTTGGAAACATTCTTGGAAAATAATGAGAAAATGCTAGAATTTGCAGAAATTTAATTATCTCTCAATATTTCAAATGTAATTAATTCCATTATAGATCTAGTAGATGTTGCAGCCTTCATCCCGCTATCGAGCCTCGTTTTAAAACCTTTTTTAACGATAGGCTTTAAATAGATTATACGTCTAAAAATAGATCAGTCGGTTTATCGGCTTATCATTGGAAAATACCTTGCTTGTTCCCAGGCGTCAATATCAACACGATCAAAAACGGGTGCCGCGATATCTAACGGGTATTGATTTTTTATGCGTTATCTTATTGACCAAATTGTATATTGACGACTGGACCCAGGCTACGGTACACCATGGAGAAACATTGTGGCAAGTTTGATCAAATTCCGATCAATACTGTAGGAGGAGTTGCGCACATAAGAAATTGCTAACGGATGGACAGACGGACGGACAGACGGACGGACAGACGACCGGGGCCATAACATAATAGGCCTAGTATAAAATGTCAAAATAACTGAATGTTCAGTTAAGTTGATTGTTTGTTTTCTGATGCCTATATTATCATATAGCAGACACTCCACAACTGGAAATGCTTCCAGGTCGTAGTATACAAACATAGTTTCGTCAAAAATGGAAATGTGGTTCTGCATACTGACAGACAATCAGCGTAGTGCTAGGATGTGTTTTAATGAATTTCTCGGGAACTAGTTTCCTGCGCGGTTGTGACCTTTCATGGGTGTGTGTCACATGCAGATCCCGAAAGAGATAGCAAATTTCAAGAGTGACTGTGTTCACGGGGACGTGATTTTAGCTGAAATCGCTATTGATACCACTTTCTTGGTAGCAAAATGAAGACCAAGGAATGATCCATTAGGCAGACTAAGTAAAATGTGCCACAGAGACTTCTGAGAGAAGCTAGAAGATGCCAAATTGACCCATATTACTATATACTTAATTGGCCCGTTTCGTTGAGAAGTGTCATCATATTGAAAAATACAATGACCACATACATTATTCTTCATAGTATAACACAAAAATGACCAAATTTACTTGTCATGAAAAAATTAAACATAGTTTTTAAGATTAATTCTTATTTAAAATTAAAACATGGTAAGCAGTAATACACGGACGTGCTACAATTTCCTTTGCTACACAGTCTTTTTCTAATAAAATTACTTAATATTTTGTTTTCTTATCAACCAAGAGCTACTCAATTTGCAACAAAAAAATCTGCTCGATTATTTTTACGCATACAGTGCATGTGTAGAGTTCACAGTCGGGATATTGGACCAAATCCAGATTAGCAAAAGTCACGTGCGGCACGTATGCAGTGACATCGATTTCTAGCTAGTCCAAAAGCACATGATTACACAGATCTGTTAGCAGAACCAATTTAACCGTTGGAGACTCTTTGAAATTGATAATAGGGGAGGCGAGAAATAATGACGTAATTTCGACGCCAGAGAGTTCTTAACGAGATCCAACTAGGTATGCCAGTTAGAGATGTGCTTTGTATTTTAATTGGCTCGACAATTGTGCGTCTATGGCACTGGGTTAATGCAACTTTGGCCGCCAAAGACCGACCTAATTTTTTCAGACTGCGTAAAACGACGTTCAGAGAGGATTGTCTCACGGCTAAGGTCGCACGACTTAACAGACTTCTGTCTGGATCCGCTGGATCCTATTTCTTTGATGATAGATTCTAGTCATTATTGGACCTGTTTTTGGATCGATAATTGAATTCTGACCAGTTGTCAGTAGGATTTAAATCTAGAACGCAGCCAATAAAGGAAACACAGACATGGATAATCAGTTTGATGTGCTAAAAGCCACTCTCAAATAAGATCCATAACACAATTAGTAAAAGAAAAATCTAAAACTAAAATTACAAGCATCCAAGCAGCAGGGAAAAAGGAGCCACCAAAACCCGTGTTTAAAGATCCAGAGAAGTACCAGTTTACTTCTGAAGAAATCGAGAAGAACAGGGTCAAATCAGAAAGAAATAGGATTGCGACCGAAAAATGTCGAAATAAGAAAAAATGCAAGGAAACAACAGTGCTCAGAAATTGACATCCAAAGCAGAAATGACTATTTGCACAAGCAAGTACCATTTTTGGTGAACGATGTTGCCCAAATCCGGGCAAAAATTACTGTGGCAGGTTTCGAAATAAAAAAACGACAACCACAACATCAACAAACTCTTCAAACTGTAACAGCATGATGTCAGAAGTGGTTTGCAACTAAAGATAAGGAAAAAAAACTTATCATAGAAGCCAAGAGTCAGACCTTACCCTTACCAAATGCATGCACAGACACGAAGAGACACATGCTGAGCCGATAGGTCGCTACACTTGAAAGAAAATGCTGTGCCAGTAATATGTCCTCCTGGGAATATGCCCTTTGGTCTGCAAGAAAGCTTCAAGAAAGGACGTGTTTCTATGGAATCAAAGTGTATCATTTGCAAGTAAAAGAACAAACAAACCGGGTAAATTCATTGGTAATTGTTGAGAAGCCAACTGGGAAATGTCGCGTTTGTCTAGACCCCAAAGCGTTGAATGACAACACTATCCTATGAATATATTAGATGACATTACGTAAAAATTGACCGTTACAAGGTTATTTAGTGTACTTAATGATACGAAGATTTATTGGTCAATAAAACTTGAAGAAGAATCGTCCCTTCTGACAACATTCAAAACATCGTTTGGACGATACAGGTATTAAAATCACTTTTCCATCGACGTCCGATCATGCCGAGTGATCCACCGCATCGACGTCCGATCAAGTCGAGTGATCTACCGCATCGACACCCGATCAAGCCGAGTGATTCACCGCATCGACGTCCGATCAAGTCGAGTGATACACCGCATCAACGTCCTATCAAGTCGAGTGATACACCGCATCGACACCCGATCAAGTCGAGTGATAGACCACATTGACGCAAAATATGTTAAGCAATATGTAAATATTCATAATAACAAAAGTATATTTTTTCTAAAGAAAAAAAATCATAATATTTGCTACAGCCAAAAAGTTAGAAACAAAAACCATTTTATTAAGCTATCACATGCATGCATCTCCTTTCTTTGGTCAGCATTTCCGGTGTTTATACGCTGATATGTTGCTACGTGGCGGAACCGGTAGTAAGGCGCTTTATTTTTAATTGACGTTCGCCAAAGATAAGTAACCGTTTGAAAGAGCTTTTGAGACATTTATTTGCTTGAAAATATGCCCGGTCAAGCACGTCAAAACGCCAGAAGAGGATGGTCGTCATAATTTCAATACATCACGACAAACTCGTTCCATATTGGCACCAAAACTTGCGAATGACTTCCTCAGAAAATTAACCAGAATCCACTTAAAGACATTTTCTAGATTTTGTTTGCCGAATTTTAATTTTCTTATTTTGACATATGTTTTTCTTTAGAGTATGCCTAGTTCAAATATGCAAAGAAAAAGTTGGGTCACCATATTTGTTTTCCTTGTATTTGCATTTTTACAACACACCTGTAAATCGTTTTTTGCATGAATTTTTGATTTTTAAAAAAATACACACTATCTTAACAAATACGTGATTTTTCATACTTTTATCAGATATCTTACTTATTTCTTTGGTCGTACAATTCAGTTTGTATTACAATCAAGATTTGGAATTCATGTAATGAGTAGAAAAATAAAAGTACCAAAGGAAAGTGGTTTTACAAATTGCTACTTATTTCGCCAAAGGCACACTTTTCCACAAATTTCGTTCATATAAAGCACAAAAAATCGAAATTAAAAAAGTTTTACGAATCTAATTTTTTTTAAATTCACAGATTTTGCACATTAAAGTATGCTGAAAATAACTGTAAAAAGAAATAAGGGGGTAACCATATTCATTTTGTAGGAACTTTGCACTAAAATAGACTGGGTTTACAGTTAAGTTTTGATAACCAGTCCGTGTTGATATAAAATCTCGTAACTACGGCTTATATCAAGCCGTAGTTACGGGATTTTATAACAAAACCCACGAAATTCATTAGTTTGTCAGAAATTTCGTCACAATTTACTTGAAAAAATCGTTCCCTTTAAAGTGTCTTGCTAAAAGACACACCCCCAGTGGGGTTTGAACCCCGAACCTCCGGGTTTCAAGACGAGTGCGCAATCCAATGCGCCACCGAGGCTGTCAAGAGCGAAGAATTTCAATGCGCACGAACTTGCGCACTAACAAACTCCCGAAAACGTCTTTAAACCAACAGTAATCGTCTCCATAAGCGACTGCAGGAGGTTTATCGTACGTTTGAGTGCATTTGACGCTACACCATGTACGTGCAAGAATTGACCGGGCTACAGCCCAGCTTATTCTAAGTGGCAACAATTTTGATATTCTCCCATTACGAGTTCACTGCTCTAATTTGTGACCTATAGAGCACATGCCTCGACATTGTGGGTACGTGTACGTGAGCATAATGACTTGAATGACGTAATGTCCCTTGAGAAATTAAAAAAAATGATGATGTTATAAACAAACCTTTTAGGCAGGTTTTCGACAATGCTTGTGATTCATTGTTGTTATCCGTCAGCGACGATAAGACATCGTTTCAAAGACATTATTGAACGTTACCGAAAAGAGACATCTAAATGGTGTGCTGTAATGTAAATGGCTGCAATGCGGCTTTGGCCTCCCACCGGTACCAATAGTTTTCGGTACCGATAAAACAGGGCCATTTCTTAGAAGAGACAAGACGTTATGCTCCAAACGCGTTTGAAAAGGCAGTCACTGATAATTTGACCTCTTTTAATGCAATTGCATGTGGCCATGAACTCAAGGGAATAACATTTGCTGCAAGGGAACGTGTCGTATGTTTTCTGTATCATCCAGGTTCAGATATTTCTACAATTGGTAGTTTGAGATGGTGGTTGTTCCCCCGAAAACAGTTTGAATCAGAAATTCCCTCCTACAAAACAAGCTTTCATGGATCTGTGACACACAAATGTGTCATTTGGAACTACGATATTGTTCTACACCTATATACTTAGCAAAAGTTCCAACGCACGACTTAGATATTTGATTATATAAATTCCTGACCGAACCAGTATAATACGCTCAAACTTCACGCGATGGCGTCAACATCGCTCGCGTAGGCAAGATGTCTATATCTCAAAAACTATTACTAACCAAAACTGCCAACGCAACAAGATTTTTTATTGCAACTTTTAAATGGGATATGATAAAACAACGAAATTTCAGATTTTATTATTCTATATAGTGCTTTTAATGTAATATCCGCATAAAAAGAATGTAAGTTTAGTTATGCTTCGCTGAACACAGAGTCATTGGTTCAAAACCCTATATCCGTGCTGGACATGAAACAGTGCGTGTTATAAACCAGCGCGTGTGCATCTTTGGAAAGTCGCAAGATATCCCGATAAGAAATGGTAAAAAACATTGTCTGGCGATAGACAAAATGCCACAATTGAGCATTGTCCCAAAAGGGTAGGTGGTTGGAATGCTCTTGGCTGACTGTATAGTCAGATGATTGTCGTCATATTCGGCTGACGTGGTCTACGATAGCATGACTATAGCGGAAGTCTCAGGAAACCAGTATTTTCAATTAATTTTACTCATTGTGTCTGCATGTGTTAGATGTTCCATTTCGTTTCCGGTAATGTTATGGATATGTCAAGAACCTTCAGGAGTTGTGTAACTACCAAGGCACAGGGCAACATGTTCAGAACCCAGGAATAACAGAGACCGGTTTCTACTAGCAACAAAAAGGCTGCTGCAACTGCTGGAAAGCTCGGTCGCCTTATCAGTGCACAGACACGTAACAGGCTACGTACACATGGGTTCCGACCTCGACTTCCTTATGTGGGTCCAAATTTACTACCTATGTACACACGAGTCAATCTCCAGTGGCGCAACGCCTGTAATATGATCATCTGAGCAGATATGGGACCTGCTTGACATGCGTTTACGTCACCGCCCAGTTCAAGTACAGGCATTGCGTCAAATGGGGCAAACACCAATTTATGAGAGGCAGAACATTCATATCAACGTTTTTCCACGTTAGTTTCGTTTGATGTAACAGAGATGTCGTGCTGTGTTCAATGCTGCACGAGGACACACGAGATACTGATCTTGGTTTCATTTTTGAAACACACCCCAGCAATACGTTTGTTACGTTATTTGCGTTACGGAATCGATTTAAACAAATTTGTATTTTCTGGTGATCTCATAATGTTCTGCGGTCAAAATGAAGTCAATATCAACGAATTCACATTTGCAATAATCAAAATATTGTAATTTAAAGTTCATGTTGCGTTGGCTCTTTGGGTTAGTATATATTAGATAGATTCAAGATATTTAACACGTGGATGACTCCTGATGAGGCGTGCTTTCGAGACCATGACCTTTGTCCTCATCAGTTTGATCTTATAGTTTGACCTCCTTTTCAGAAAATTACCCATATGACAAATAGAGCCTGCCAGTAATACCCGAAAGGGGTCGGGCAGTATATACAGATGACATTGATATTTGACACATAAATACATCACGTTAACGCCTTTCATTTTGGACCGTAATTTTTGAATATGAGACCTTGACTTTGGAGTTTGACATACTTTCCAAAAGCTTTAATATGACCTATATCTTACGCTCTATTAGAGATACAACCTTGATATTTCGCTCACGCATATGCTAAAAAGTTTTCATTTGCAATCATGAAGTTTAATCTCATGACAGTGACCCTTGGGTTTGACATATTTAACTGACTTGGTCTGGTATAGACGAGTTAAGTTGTTGAAAGGCTTGCTTGGTTGAATTATGGTTCGATTATTTGTTTTTGCTTTGTTTGTTAATTAACCAGCTTTCAAATTCAATCCAAGCAAAATCGAAAAAGGCAGATCTCGAGCTACAGATGCCGAAATACTGTTTTGATACCCTTTTATATGACGCTGTTACAAAAGAAAGCAAACATACAACATTGATATGGCCGAGTGCAGAAACTTGTCGGATTTATGATAATGCTATATGTTAACACTCAATCGTTAGAATAATTAATTTAATTTGATATTCTATTCGCAAGGGAATTGCGTTTTTGAACGTTACCTCCCGAATATCTGACGTTGGTACATGGATGCCAACAAGCAGTTTCTTGTACTTCAGGGTAGACTCTTTACATTCCACACTGTTGGCATGGTGATTATTCAAACCACGCGGAAGTACTTACCAACATTCAATGGATTGTCGGAAAGTACCCGGACTTTTTATGTTGATGTCTCTTCAGTTGCAGCTCTATAAAAACTATAAATTGATGGAATCTGCATTCATTTGCCAATTATGTGGTTGGTTTATTTTCAATAATAGTCGTGCATATACAAAATTTGTCCACTTATATGTGATAGCTAGGTGTTAATCCACCAGGGACTACTTGTTAGAGGAACAACCAGGGTAACCAATACAGAAGAGCTTTTAAGCCATTTTAATCGTGAAGGAGTAATGTTTATGAACCACACTATCACTGGAGATTAAATGAAGGTTCATTATTTCAAACTTGAGATAAAAGCTCTGTTAAAGTAGTAGTCATGAAAGAGAGATGGTTCCCTACCCCTGAAAAGATTACGCTCTTTCCGTCGACTGGTAGTCATGTTTGTTGCTTCTTTGGGCTCAAGATAATTGGTAGTTATTCATTTCATGTCAAAAGGTTAACACTACCAGTGCCAAGTTTGATTATGAAGTAATTCTGAAAATACTTTAAAAATGTGTAAGTAAACCTCTGATTCCGCCGCAGCTACAGCGGAGATTATCGACTATTACACATGGCAAGTGTTGTTTCACACTCCATATAGCCCAGACCTCGCCCAACTTTTATTTTATCAACTTTTATTCGCTTCTAGAACTGAAGAAAATGTTTGCTAGAAAAAAATGAAAGACCAGGGCGCCTTTGATATCTTCTATTACACAGTACCTAATACAGTGGGTTCATGGTTAACAGTGGGAATAAAAAAAACACCGACAACGCTTATATTATAGATGGACAATATTTTCAAACAGTGTAGAAGAAATTTTTGTTAAAAATTTGAATAGTTTCCGAGAACTAGTCAAAAGTCAGAATACTTTTCCGCCTTCCACCTTCATAAGTTTTCCTACGAAAGAAGTAATGATGATGATTATCAAGGGTTTGGAACTGGTAAGTGCCTCGGCTTTCCACCAATCCTATGACTAGGATTAAGTATCGATTTTAACAATTTTTAAAACCCAAATTTCACAAGAGGCATCCAAAAATGGGGTAATAGTTACAATTCAAACTCAGCGTAATTAAACATGAATCATTTATGAGCTCTAATACGTGTAAGAAAGTGTACTGTTACTTGTCCAACATTGGCAGCTGTAAATTGTCCATACAATCTTGAAGTACATTGAAATACTGCCGAAGAAAACAAGAATGCTGTAACTTATAGGAAATGCAGAAGAAATCCACCGAACATCTCAAACTTTAGAAAAGGTTGTTGCCTATCCACGAAAATCTTCAATTGTTTGGGCACGATTTCTCTGCCATGCAACTATAAACCATTTTATTTCAAAGATCATAAGAAGCCGAACTCCGCATATGTCGAGGTATTTAAACGACTCAGAAACAACAAGATTTAAATGTATGCTCATACAACGCTTATATCAGGTTTTCCTTTTATTTAAACTGAATTGCAGAGGTAAAATGGTTACTGAGGCTACATGAAAATATTTTAGAATTTTAATTTTTTAAAGAAGACAAATGACTTGGAAGACAAATGAAGTTAATGAGAAAAGCATCTAAATATTTCGGTCAGAAGATGACTGTTTACTTTTAATGATAAAGAGGAATGTTAATTAAAACTTTCAAACCTGTACTTGTTTAGAGAAAGGTTTGAGTGAACTTGACTATCAGTATTATCTATTTTCCTTTATTTTTCCTATTTACCTTTATATCGTCGCTTTTCAACGAAAATCTCGTAACTGCAGCTTGTTTTAAGCCTCAGTAACGATGTTTCCGATGAAATGCAACCTTTTTGTGGTATGTTTATTTATTTTAGTCTGTAATATTGTTTGTATAACAACGTTCCGAAAAATTGTCCCTTGGTAAAGGACTAACTCAACATGTCAATAGGCTATTAAAGTATTTCGGTGGCACAAAATGATAAAATAAAGGTTTAGGTATAATAGACAAATGTACATTTAATAGATGTACGATATCACGGAAATATTGTTAGCTGCAGCAGCTGGTGAATATAAAATACATTCTGTAGGCAGCCTTTGTTAGCCTTGAGAGCTTATTAACCCTTTCCAAAACGACACATTACACTGGTTCAAATTGATCGTAATTGCAGACTACAAACTTTGCGCCATGTAATAATAACACAGAAACAAATTCAGAGGAAAAAGGATAGTTTCCTTCTTTGCTTGACAAGTTTTTCTAATCCCATGTAGGGTTATGAAAACTACTTTTTTAGGAAACCTTATATTTTATCAATAACATTACAAGGTCATTATATAGTGAAAGATTAATACATGTTTTGGAGGGAAATCCGATACAGGCTGATGACAGGTCGTATTACACTACATTTATCTATGGCGGGAAAACTGAATGTAACACTTTAAACCAGACTGTTTCAATAATGATAATACTTTATTAGCTATATCTTTCGGCCTTATCTCCGGCGTCTGAAGCAACTAAACGTGGACCCCTTTCATTTCTATCAACAGGTTTCTAAAATGTCAATGAATGAATAATGAATGAATAATGTTTTAAGGCCCGTCGACTACTAAGGTCATATTGGGCGCAACAGCAACACATACCTGTATGTATACAAAATTACTGATATGTATATAGTATATGTATACAAAATTACTGATATGTATATAGTTACATAAACATCCAGAAAGGTAACTTCTAGTGACTATAGATCTAATTTAAGAATAGATAATGTTACCTTGTATAAAATTAATCAATACTATTATTATAACACAATATTAAAACTAGACAAAAACAACCAGGAACCATGAATAATCCGATGTGAGGACGAATAGACATGGGCTCCTCCCAGATCAGAGAACACCCATGTCCGAGTCCACTCGACCGGAAAATCCACAGAACAAATAAATATAGAATATTAAACGTAACTAAAGTATCACAGATCAAATATCACAGACTATAATAAAAAGAGCTAAATCTTTCTAAAGAGATTACACTCTTTAAGAAAGTTAAAAATCGACGCAGGCCTCACGGTATCAAATAACGATTTCAAATTATCAACGTTAAAGTGCCTGTTTCTTATGATGGCAAGATCTACACAATCAATGAGTAGATGTTGGACAGTAAGTGTCTCATTACAAGGAATACACTGCGGTTCTACCTCGTTCTTTGATAGGTGCGAATGGGTCAAATGAGTATGACCGATTCGCAATCTGGCCAAAACTAACTCTTCGCGGCGGTCAGACCGAAGACCTGGCATCCATTCACCAAGTGAAGGTTTAATCGAAAATAATTTATTTCCTTGATTTGCCTGGTCACTCCAACAGTTCTGCCATACATTGTGGATAAAAGTATTAATTAGAGGTTTAAAATCAGTAAAAGAAACTTTAAAATGTAAAACATCTAGTGACAACGCGTCCTTGGCAGCCCTATCTGCCTCTTCGTTGCCACGTAGACCACGATGGCTTGGAAGCCAGCAAAAGACAATATCAGTATCTTCATCAGCAGCATAGACAAGAGACAGCTTTTCAAGAAGTTTGACTATAATATGGTTGTCCGTTTTCTCGTGTTCCAGCGCTTGCATACTAGATAAAGATACTAGATAAAAAATAATGTAACGCCAATAACCATTTTCAATAATGTGCTCAAGCGCAAGGTCAATAGCCTTGAGCTCGGCAGAGAAAATGGATGAATTATCAGGCAGACGATACTGATATTTGTAACCATCCAAGATGGCAGCTGAAGCAACTTTTTTCTTCATTTTTTGACCCGTCTGTATAAATTTGAAAATGAAGAATGTGTTTTTCCTGTATTTCAAGGAATTTAGTTTTAAATACAACTTGATCAGTT